>CM066566.1:86103598-86493598 GCA_033816785.1 Picus viridis | reverse complement strand
GTCTGGATGGCAGAGAGGCAGATTTGTCAGCACAGCTTTTTTAGTACTCTCTGCATTGTAAAATGGAAAAATTTATCCAACCCATTGAGTCTTTTTTTGGAGTCTTGTTTCTAGAACTATGTAGTAACCAATTTGTTCCTTGCATTAAAATAACGTGATGCAAAGATACAAGATATACACACCCAGGCAACTTAAGAAGGATAAAGAAGAAGTAGAAATTCAAGCATTCTTTTTAAAAGTAGGAAACATAAATATTGAAGGCAATGTCAGCCTAACATTGTTTTCTCTTTTCTTATCACTACACAACCAGTGAGATAGAAACCAGATTATGAACACAACGAGAAAAGAAGTCCATGCAGCTTACGTCAATAGTGAACAGCTTACCCACTCTGTACCTTAGGCTGGATGCTGGGAAGTTCTTCACAGATAGAGTGCTTGGCCATTGAATAGAATAGAATAGCATAGAATAGCATAGAATAGCATAGCATACAATAGAGTAGAGTAGAGTAGAGTAGAGTAGAATAGAATAGAATAGAATAGAATAGAATAGAATAGAATAGAATAGAATAGAATAGAATAGAATAGAATAGAATAGAATAGAATAGAACAGGTTGGAAGAGACCTTTGAGATTATCGAGTCCAACCTATCACCCAACACCATCTAATCAACTAAACCATGGCACCAAGCACCCCATCCAGTCTCTTCCTAAACACCTTCAGTGATGGTGACTCCACCACCTTCCAAGGCAGCCCATTCCAATGGCCAATCACTCTTTCTGGGAAGAACTTCTTCCTAACATCCAACCTGAACTTCCCCTGGCACACCTTGAGACTGTGTCCTCTTGTTCTGGTGCTGGTTGCCTGGAAGAAGAGACCAAACCCTGCTTGGCCACAAACTCCATTCAGGTAGTTGTAGACAGCAAGAAGGTCTCCCCTGAGCCTCCTCTTCTCCAGGCTAAGCAACCCCAGCTCCCTCAGCCTCTCCTCAGAGGGCTGTGCTCCAAACCCCTCCCCACCTTTGTTGCCCTTCTCTGGAAACGCTCCAGCAACTCAACATCTTTCCTAAACTCAGGGTCCCAGAACTGGACACAGGACTCAAGGTGTGGCCTAACCAGTGCAGTGTACAGGGGCAGAATGACCTCCCTGCTCCTGCAGCCCACACTCTTCCTGATGCAGACCAGGATGCCATTGACCTTCTTGGCCACCTGGCCACACTGCAGGTTCAGCCAGCTGTCAACCAGTACCCCCAGGTCCCTCTCTGCCTGGCTGCTCTCCAGCCACTCTGACCCCAGCCTGTAGCACTGCATGGGGTTGTTGTGGCCAATGTGCAGAACCCGGCACTTGGATGTGTTCAATCTCATGCCCTTGGACTCTGCCCATCTGTGTAGCCTGTCAAGGTCCCTTTGCAGAGCTCTCCAACCCTCTAGCAGAGCAACACCTGCCCCCAGCTTGGTGTCATCTGCAAATTTACTCATGATGGACTCAACATCCTCACCCAGATGATTAAAAAAGACATTGAACAGGGTGGGGTCCAACACTGATCCCTAGGGGACACCACTAAAATCATGGAATCGTAGAATCAATAAGGTTGGAAAAGACTTCAGAGATAATCAAGTCCAACCTGTCATCCAACACCTCATGGCTAATTAAACCATAGCTTCAAGTGCCACATCCAATCCTTTTTTGAACACCTCCAGGGATGGTGACTCCACCACCTGCCTGGGCAGCACATTACAATGGCAAATTACTCTTTCTGTAAAGAACTTTCTCCTCATTTCAAGCCTAATCTTCCCCTGGTGCAGTTTGAGACTGTGTCCTCCTGTTCTAGGGCCGGTTGCCTGGGAGAAGAGACCTAACCCCACCTGGCTCCAACCTGCTGACTCCAACATATGGTAATGGGCTCTTGTATTTAGAAAGTCTGTTGGATGATAGGTTGGACTCGATGATCACAAAGGTCTTTTCCAACCTGGTTTATTATCTTCTTTTCCATTCTTTCCCTAGAGAAAAATAACTACTCCTGAGGCAATAACATTTGGATATCCAGAAAAAGCAAGTTACCCTTTACAGAGCTGGGCAGAAGTGCATAAACAGGGCATGATTCAGTAGATGGAGGTGATTATTTTTTTCCCCTTGCTATCAATCTCTCCTGTTTTAAATGTTTGAACTTTAGGATGATTATGTGGCCTGACACTTCCTCTCTGAAGGAAGATAAAAGAAACCATGCTTCTGGGAGCTATCAGCTCTTTGGGCTGGTGTCCCGCTCTTCCCCGCACACACATGGTCCTACAAACACGTGTACCAGCAGCAGAGAGCTGCCAGGACTCTTCCATGAAACCCATCTTGGCTGCCTTTTGACCTGCCTTTGCTCCCTTTAAACTCAACAGAAAAAATCCCCTGAATTCTTTATGAGTGGGAAATATCTTCCTGACCTCCTTCATGTGTATCTCTTGGGTGGCCTTTGTAATTTATTGACTGAGGCTGTTCCCTGGCCATTTAACGCATCCAAGTGTCAGGGTCTGCACATTGGCCACAGCAACCCCAGGCAGTGCTACAGGCTGGGGTCACAGTGGCTGGAGAGGGGCCAGACACAAAGGGACCTGGGGGTACTGGTCAATGGTAGGCTGAACATGAGCCTGCAGTGTGCCCAGGTGGCCAAGAGGGCCAAGGGCACCCTGGCCTACATCAGGAACAGTGTGGCCAGCAGGAGCAGGGAGGACATTCTGCCCCTGTCCTCAGCACTGGTTAGGCCACACCTTGAGTCCTGTGTCCAGTTCTGGGCCCCTCAGTTTAGGAAAGATGTTGAGTTGCTGGAAGGTGTCCAGAGAAGGGTAACAAAGTTGGTGAGGGGTCTGGAGCACAAGCCCTCTGAGGAAAGGCTGAGGGAGCTGGGGTTGCTTAGCCTGGAGAAGAGGAGGCTCAGGGGAGACCTTCTTGCTGTCTACATCTCCCTGAAGGGAGGTTGTAGCCAGGTGGGGGTTGGTCTCTTCTCCCAGCCAACCAGCACCAGAACAAGAGGACACAGTCTCAAGCTGCACCAGGGGAGGTTTAGGCTGGATGTTAGGAAAAATTCTACAGAGAAAGAGTGATTGGCCATTGGAATGTGCTGCCTAGGGAGGTGGTGGAGTCACCATCACTGGAGGTGTTTAGGAAGAGACTGGATGGGGTGCTTGGTGCCATGGTTTAGTTGAATAGATGGTGTTGGATGTTGGATGATAGGTTGGACTTGATGATCTCTGAGGTCTTTTCCAACCTGGTTAATTCTATTCTATTGTAAACCAACTCAAAATAGAAGTCAAAAGCATTTATATTACTAATGCATCCATCAGCAACTACCAAGAAGGAAGAAAAATTGCTTAGGACCCTAAATGGGAAAATGGTATTATCATGCCTCGTTACCAGGGTGTCTCGATCCGGAGAGGGAAAGAGATTGAGGTTTTTAATGAATATTCCCGTGTTGTGAAATTAGAGGCACAAACGAGGCCAAAATATCAACAGCTAGACTATTTATTACATAAATAAGGTGGAGAGAGAGAGAAAATAAAGAGAGAAGAGAGAAGAGGGAGATTAAAGGAAAGGAATTATATTACCACACCCCTCACCCCCAAGACAGTTTGAGTCTGTGGAGGAAAGGTGCTGCAGGAGATGTTGGGTCTGTAGAGAAACGGTGCTGCAGGAGATGTTGGGTCTGTAGAGGAAGGGCGCTGAGGCTTTGGCTGTAGAAGGGATGAGGTCCTCTGGGCAGCTTCTTCAGCTCCATGAGTTGCAGCAGCCGGAACTTAGGGCACGGAGAGTCCAAGATCCATTGTGTTGGCCCCGGGATGTTTCCAGCGTGTGCTGCCGTCAGCTTTCTTCTGCATCTTGCTTCTCCAATTTTCTCCTCCTCAGCCAGCAGTTGCTCCAGTCTTTTATACAGTTTTTTAGCCCTTAGGCAAGTGTCCAGGTGTTGTTCCCCAGGATATCGTTCTGGGAAATCATCTTTAGGTCCAGGTATCGCTCCCCAGGAAATCTTTCTGTGTACTCAGGTGAGTTTGGGCAGCCACTGGATGGAGGGGGGAAGGCCTCCACCTCCTCCTGCTCCATCTAGCTCCCCACACACTCTTTACATATCAGGAACCATTGTCCTTTCCTGGGGTATCTGATGGCTGGAAATGATCTTGTCCTGAAGGTGTGAATGCTGGGCCCTTGGGCCATTGGTGTAGGCCAGCTGCAGTCCCGTGAGCAATGTTATCTTTGCACCTTCCAAGAGTCCTTCCAGTGGCTCTGCCCAAAGCACATCAGCTATTGTCTGGACAAACAGCAAGTGATTTTATCTTTGTTGAGTCACCAGGAGACACAAGCTTTAGTCTCTCACACAGGGCACTGGGTAAAAAGAAGAAACCAAGTTGTCAACTGACAGAGGATTTGCTTCATTACAAGCCACAAAGATAAGGAAGGCAAGGAAGATCCTTGGGATCCAGATTCAATGGAAATTCAACTTGCAAATCTGAAGTGACAGCCTTCAGTTTCAAATGTGGTCGTTCCATCCTTGAAATGTAAACCGTGTGAAAGCCACCACTCAGATTTGTGTGCAGGTAAATTGTTCATGTGTAGTAGCAGGAAAACTTCACTTTGTGTATCTGACTCAGCCTGCCAAAAGATAAAGAATTTCTGTGGAAAGCAAGCCATTGAAAATGATAATTGTGCATGAAAACAGATCATGCTTCTAAAAGTAAAAGATAAATATTTACCAAGTGGTCTCTTGAAGCAGATAAACAGAACAGTACTGACTCAGAGGATATTATAGCTGAAAACTGCTTGGTGTTTCACCAGCACCAGATAATAAGTCTAAGTGCCTGGAATGGAATGGAATGGAATGGAATGGAATGGAATGGAATGGAATGGAATGGAATGGAATGGAATGGAATGGAATGGAATGGAATGGAATGGAATAGACCAGACCAGGTTGGAAGAGACCTTTGTGATCATCATGTCCAACCTATTATCCAACACCTTCTAATCAACTAAACCATGGCACCAAGCACCCCATCAAGTCTCTTCCTAAACACCTCCAGTGATGGTGAATCCACCACCTCCCTGGGCAGCCCATTCCAATGGCCAATCACTCTTTCTGGGAAGGACTTCTTCCTAATACCCAGCCTAAACCTTCCCTGGTGCAGCTTGAGACTGTGTCCTCTTGTTCTGGTGCTGGTTGCCTGAGAGAAGAGACCAACCCCCACCTGGCTACAGCCTCCCTTCAGGTAGTTGTAGACAGCAAGAAGGTCTCCCTGAGCCTCCTCTTCTCCAGGCTAAGCAACCCCAGCTCCCTCAGCCTCTCCTCACAGGGCTTGTGCTCCAAAGCTTCATACAGTGCTTCTAATGTTGGCTGTATATACAGCACATCTGTGTTCACCTGGGAAATGGTGATGTCCCAACAGGGATGATACTGTAAAAATCAATATAAGAGTAAGAAGTGAGTATAATGAGACATTCAGGACATTCTTCATACTGAGAATCCCACCTCTGTGGAACACATAAAGGCCAACTAAAAACATTTATTCCAGCACCTCCCTTTGGATACTGAAATGTTCAGGGTTCATTATGCTGTGCTGAAACTGCAGCAAGAGTGAACAACTTAGAGTAACTAAAACCAAAATGATTTCTGACACAACTGCAAGACTGTTCCCTGACTGGCTTATAGTTATGCACACAAGGGGGTGGGGGAAGGCTTCTGTAACTGTAATTGAATGTTCACTTGGAAATTAAAAGAATATAGGATAATGGGCACAACTTGCACACAGAGCTACCCAAGAATGCAGTGGGCAGCTCAGCAGAGCTCTTGTTTCAGGCATCAAAAATAGATCAAGAAAGAGAAGAGAATTTGTCTTCAACTCTCACCATATGAATTCCAGCACACTACACTCTCCCCTCACAGCACATCTCCCAATTCACTGAGACACCTCCTGTTGTTTGACCAAAATAGTCATGGCCCAGCATTTCCAGGGCTCCCCAGGCACTACCTTGACCCTGGAATCCAAATATCACATGAACTTTCTGCTGACACCAGAGAAAGATTTGGTCATTGGAGTGCAAGCTTCAAATCAAGCTTCTCCAAGAGATGCCAAAGTCATTTGTTCATTCGAATGACAAGAAGGTTACCAATCCCTTTCCTAGGGGAAACCTGCGCTGGGTTAGGAACTGGCTGGAGGCTGAGCCCAGAGAGTGGTGGTGAATGGTGCCACATCCAGCTGGCAGCCAGGCACTAGTGGTGTGCCCCCAGGGGTCAGTGTTGGTCCCCACCCTGTCACCCTGTTCAACATCTTTATTGATGATCTGGATGAGGGGATTGAGTCCATCATCAGGAAATTTGCAGATGACACCAAGCTGGCGGCAGGTCTTGATCTGTTAGAAAGTAGGAGAGCTCTGCAGAGGGACCTTGACAGGCTGGACAGATGGGCAGAGCCCAAGAGTATGAGGTTTAACACATCTAAGTGCCGGGTTCTGCACATTGGCCACAACAACCCCATGCAGTGCTACAGGTTGGAGTCAGAGTGGCCAGGCAGATAGGGACCTGAGGGGACTGGTTTATAGTAGGCTGAACATGAGCCAGCAGTGTGCCCAGGTGGCCAAGAAGGGCAATGGAATCCTGGCCTGGATCAGGAACAGTGTGGCCAGCAGGAGCAGGGAAGTCATTCTGCCCCTATACTCAGCACTGGTTAGGCCACACCTTGAGTCCTGTGTCCAGTTCTGGGCCCCTCAGTTTAGGAATGATGTTGACTTGCTGGAGCATGTCCAGAGAAGGGCAACAAAGCTGGGGAGGGGTTTGGAGCACAGCCCTGTGAGGAGAGGCTGAGGGAGCTGGGGTTGATTAGCCTGGAGAAGAGGAGGCTCAGGGAGAGGGTGGGTTTTTGCTCCCTATATAGAGTAAATGCACATATTGTGCCAAACCAGTCAAAGTGCATCTTTTCCTGGATGCTTAAATTATCATTTCATAAAAAGCAAGCTTTTTGAAGAACAGCCAGGTATGAAGATGAATTCAGTTGCTTAAATATACATGTCCAGTGTGGTTCTAGACTCCCAACAGCACCTGACACATCTGCACATGGCAGGCAGATCTGTCACAGGATTTATGGGGCATCTACTTTTCTGGAGCCACGGCTGGAGGTCAAGTGTGGTGTCTTAAAATACAATACAATAGAATAAAATACAATACAATAGAATAAACCAAGTTGGAAGAGGCCTTCAAGATCATCGCGTCCAACCTATCAACCAGTCCAACCCCCCAAACAACTAACCCATGGCACCAAGTGCTTCATCAAGTCTCCTCCTGAGCACCTCCAATGAAGGTGACTCCACCACCTCCCTGGGCAGCACATTCCAATGGGCAATCACTCTCTCTGTATAGAACTTCTTCCGAACCTCCAGCCTAAACCTGCCCTGGCACAGCCTGAGACTGTGTCCTCTTGTTCTGGTACTGGCTGATGTCTGATGCCTATATTTAGACCATTAATCTCACAGCAGTTCTCTATGTGGGCACCTGTGGATAACCCTGGTCAATTTAAGGTTAAAGGAGCTGCTGAAACCAGCTATTGCTAAAATCTGTCTACATCTAGAGGATTGCAAAATGAAAGGAAGTTTTATAAATCAGTAGTGCAGCATCTCAGCTTTCATGGTCTTTTATTTTCCTCAAAGCTGCCTTCTTAACAGCTAAAGAAGAAGTGTACTTACAAAAGGTGTTCATTGATTTCAGCATGCGGAAGAGTAAGCCCCCAGCACATTAATGTGTGTTCTCTGCTTCACATCATTTCATGGATGAATAGAATAGAATAGAATAGAATAGAATAGAATAGAATAGAATAGAATAGAATAGAATAGAATAGACCAGGCTTAAAGAGACCTTTGAGATCATCGAGTCCAACCCATCATCCAACACCATCTGATAAACTAAACCATGGCACCAAGCACCCCATCCAGTCTCTTCCTGAACACCTCCAGTAATGGTGACTCCATCACCTCCCTGGGCAGCACATTCCAATGGCAAATCACTCTTCCTATGAAGAACTTCTTCCTAACCTCCAGCCTAAACCTCTCCTGGTGCAGCTAGAGCCTGTGTCCTCTTGTTCTGGTGCTGGTTGCCTGGGAGAAGAGACCAACCCCCACCTGGCTACAACCTCCCTTCAGGGGGTTGGAGAGAGCAAGAAGGTCTCCCCTGAGCCTCCTCTTCTCCAGGCTAAGCAACCCCAGCTCCCTCAGCCTCTTCTCAGAGGGCTTGTGCTCGAGGCCTCTCCCCAGCCTCGTTGCCCTTCTCTGGACACCTTCAAGTGTCTCAATATCCTTCCTAAACTGAGGGGCCCAGAACTGGACACAGTCCTCAAGGTGTGGCCTAACCTGTGCTGAGAACAGGAGCTGAATGACTTCCTGCTCCTGCTGGCCACACTGTTCCTGATACAGGCCAGGATGCCATTGGCCTTCTTGGCCACCTGGGCACACTGCTGGCTCAGTAAAGAACCATGATAGGCAGTAAAGAACCATAATACTTTTTGCCTAGGTGTGATGGTGAGAGAAAGTTCTCCCCCACACACACAAAAAGTGTGTGGTGGAAACGGTGGGAAAGGGATTGTAACACTCATGAAAGCTTGAGTTGTTTGAGGTAAAGAATTCCTGTTCAGGCGAGGGGTTTGAGTTCTCCACTTGTAGGTAGTACAGTATTACCAAGGTTGGAAGAGACCTGTAACCTGTAACCTGTAACCACAAACCTCACGACTAGACCATGGCACCAAGTGCCACATCCAGTCCCCTCTTGAACTCCTCCAGGGACAGAGACTCAACCACCTCCCCGGGCAGCCCATTCCAATGACGAATGGTACTTCCAGTGGTACTTCCAATGACGAATGGTACTTCCAATGACGAATGGTACTTCCAATGCAGGCTAATGCTTCATTCATTTATAACCATAATGTTTCCCAACTTTAGCCATTCTGCCTGCCTCTGCTTTGTGCACTTCCTTTTTTGACTTTCTGAAAAGCATTTGAATAAATGAAGCAAATTTATTCCAAACATGATCACAGTTCTCCCAATGAAGCCAGCATTTCATCTAGTGATAGACTTCTGCCATCTTTTAAAGGACACAATGAAATCTAAACCAAACAAAACCAGAACAATGGCTTAAAACATTGAGGAGGAAGCTGGTGGGAGTTACTTTCAAAAGGAGAAAAGATTTGGATTATGGTCCAAACCCTTTAGTTAAAGGAACAGAATAGTATCTTTGGGAGGAAAAAAGTTCATCTTACATTTGCTATATTCTCATAAATTCATTAATTAAACAAATGCCTCATACTTGCTTTTACCAAGGCATGACTTTATTTCTTGGAGTCTGATAATCTCCATGTCACTTGTATGAACAAGAGGACACAGTCTCAAGCTGCACAAGGGGAAGTTTAGGCTGGATGTTAGGAAGAAGTTCTTCACAGAAAGAGTGATTGGCCATTGGAATGTGCTGCCCAGGGAGGTGGTGGAGTCACCATCACTGCAGGTGTTTAGGAAGAGACTGGATGAGCCACTAAGTGCCATGGTTTAGTTGATTGGGCCCCTCAGTTTAAGAAGGACATCGAGACACTTGAACGTGTCCAGAGAAGGGCAACAAGGCTGGGGAGAGGCCTTGAGCACAAGCCCTATGAGGAAAGGCTGAGGGAGCTGGGGCTGCTTAGCCTGGAGAAGAGGAGGCTCAGGGGAGACCTCATTGTTCTCTACAACTACCTGAAAGGTGATTGTAGCCAGGAAGGGGTTGGCCTCTTCTCCCAGGCAACCAGCACCAGAACAAGAGGACACAGTCTCAGGCTGCAACAGGAGAAGTTTAGGCTGGGGGTGAGGAGAAAGTTCTTCACCGAGAGAGTCATTCGTCATTGGAATGTGCTGCCCAGGGAGGTGGTGGAGTCACCGTCCCTGGAGGTGTTCAAGAGGGGACTGGATGTGACACTTGGTGCTATGGTCTAGTCATGAGGTCTGTGCTTACAGGTTGGACTTGATGATCTTCGAGGTCTCTTCCAACCTTAGTCATACTGTGATACTGTGATTAGATGGTGTTGGATGATAGATTGGATTTGATGATCTCAAAGGTCTTTTCCAACCTGGTTAATTCTATTCTATTCTGTTCTGTTCTGTTCTATTCTGTTCTATACTATTCTGTTCTATTCTATTCTATTCTATTCTATTCTATTCTATTCTATTCTATTCTATTCTATTCTATTCTATTCTATTCTATTCATTCTATTCCATTCTATTCCATTCTATTCCCTTATCACAACTATCTTTATTCAGGACAGCACTCCTCCTATTTCACCTTCTAAATAACAGCCTTGTGCTTGATGGTGTTGATTATGTTATATCGTAATGCTCTGATTGGGCCTTTGATTGCAAAAATCACATCTGTGTCTTATTGTATTTAGAATGGAGACAAGCAGTTGTAGAAGAAAGTGCAAGAACAGAATCATGCAGTTCAGTGAACAAACAAATTAATGAAGGCACCTTTATGAGGAAAAAAGAACAACTTTGTTAGTCCCCATAAATAAGCATCAGGCATCACTGGGAACGTTAATGCAAAAACTTTTGCTGCCTGAAAATATGTGTACATTTGGGAGAGATCAAAACTATGGATAAGTGTCCTATCCATGGGGAGAGGAGGAGGTTCAGGGGAGACCTTCTTGCTCTCTACAACTACCTGAAGGGAGGTTGTAGCCAGGTGGGGGTTGGTCTCTTCTCCCAGGCAACCAGCACCAGAACAAGAGGACACAGTCTCAAGCTGTGCCAGGGGAGGTTTAGGCTGGATGTTAGGAAGAAGTTCTTCCCAGAAAGAGTGATTGGCCATTGGAATGTGCTGCCTGGGGAGGTGGTGGACTCACCATCACTGGAGGTGTTCAGGAAGAGACTGGATGGGGTGCTTGGTGCCTGCCATGGTTTAGTTGATTAGATGGTGTTGGGTGATAGTTTGGACTGGATGATCTCAAAGGTCTTTTCCAACCTGGTTAATTCAATTCAATTCAATTCAATTCAATTCAATTCAATTCAATTCAATTCAATTCAATTCAATTCAATTCAAGTCTAGTCTAGTCTAGTCTAGTCTAGTCTATGTTATGCTATGCTATGCTATGCTAATCTATGCTAATCTATGCTATTCATTCTATTCTATTCTATTCTATTCTATTCTATTCTATTCTATTCTATTCTATTCTATTCTATTCTATTCTATTCTATGGTATTCTATTATTTCTATTCTAGTCTAGTCTATGCTATGCTAATCTATGCTATTCTATGCTATTCTAGTCTATTCTATGCTATGCTATGCTATTCTATTCTCATCTATGCTATGCTAATCTATGCTATTCTTTCTATTCTATTCTATTCTATTCTATTCTATTCTATTCTATTCTATTCTATTCTATTCTATTCTATTCTATTCTATTCTATTCTATTCTACTCCTCCCCTTTCATTTACTCAATACCTAAGGAATTCACTTAGTATGTAAAACCGGGTTTGTATTACTCCTTCCCCTCAAAAAGCCACAGCTCCTACATCTTGCTATGTGAATGCCCTGATATAAATCATATTTCAAGCTGAGCTGTTTCCTACCTTGTCCTGTGAAATTGCTGAGTCTCAGCTCAGGTACTTCATTCAATAAGTTGGGGAGGGGGAAGGAAAATTTGAAAAGCATTCTGTGTGCCTGAATGAACCTACTGCACGAACTGCCAAAGAAATAAATAGCCTTTTAAGCTCAGTTTCCAAGAAAGTGTTCTTGATTATGCAAACAGTACCTGCCCAAACGTGTCTGTCATGTAATGTATAAGGCACTGCTGCTGGAGATGGGATGCTCAGATTTGAAAAAGTGTTTTTCAGCCTGGGTGAGTGCCCTCACCATCCTTCACGGAGGGTGGTGATAGCTACATCTGTGCTGCTTTTGTAGTGGGGGACTTGGGATGACTTTGTCTTTATTAAAAATGAACTTAAACTATTTTGCCAGTACAATGCAAAACTTTCTTTTCTCTCTACACAGAGAGAGTGATTGCCCATTGGAATGGGCTGCCCAGGAAGGTGGTGGAGTCACCATCATTGGAGGTGTTCAGGAGGAGACTTGATGGAGTGCTTGGTGCCATGGTTTAGTTGTTTAGGTGGGTTGGACTGTGTGTTGGGTTGGATTGGGTGTTAGGTTGGACGTGATGATCTTGAAGGTCTCTTCCAACCTGGTCTATTCTATTCTATTCTATTCTATTCTATTCTATTCTATTCTATTCTATTCTATTCTACTCTCTGTGGCAGTTTAGGCTGGGTGCCTCCTGTTGCTGCCACACAAGATACACCTCCACACTCACAAGTGTCCAGCCCAGTAGGTGGGCACAGGAAGCTGTGTGTTTCGTGCCCTATGAATTCATCTGCAAAGTCTCTCACTTCCTCTTTCTTCTCTCCCTACTCCTGTGAGAGATACTTCCCTGTCGGGTAATGGTGGGGAAGTGTCTCAAGGCCTCTTTAGGGCTGGCAAGCCCAATGCCAGGAGGAGAAAGGTGGGGGAGACAGGGGGGAGCACTCTCAGATCTGGCCAGCTGAGGATAGAGTTAGGGTTAGATTAGGGTTTTTAGCCTGGAGAAGAGGAGGCTCAGGGGAGACCTTCTTGCTGTCTGCAACTACCTGAAGGGAGGTTGTAGCCAGGTGGGGGCTGGTCTCTTCTCCCAGGCAACCAGCAGCAGAACAAGAGGACACAGTCTCAGGCTGGGCCAGGGGAGCTTTAGGCAGGATGTTGGGAAGAAGTTCTTCATAGGAAGAGTGATTGCCCATTGGAATGTGCTGCCCAGGGAGGTGATGGAGTCACCATCACTGGAGGTGTTTAGGAAGAGACTGGATGAGGTGCTTGGTGCCATGGTTTAGTTGATTAGATGGTGTTGGTTGACAGGTTGGACTCAGTGATCTCAAAAGTCTCTTCAAACCTGGTTAATTCTATTCTATTAGCCTAAGAGTGGAGTAGGGGAAAGAAGGACCCCTGGGGGTTTTGGATATACTCTCAGGTGGGGAGAAGGGAAATGTTGGGAGGTCTCTTGGGGTGTGATGTAAGGAACTCTGTATGCTTTGGGTTTCCTTTGTGTCCAGAGAAGGGCAACGAAGTTGGTGAGGGTTTGGTGCACAAGCCCTATGAGGAAAGGCTGAGGGAGCTGGGGTTGCTTAGCCTGGAGAAGAGGAGACTCAGGGGTGACCTTCTTGCTCTCTACAACTACCTGAAGGGAGGTTGTAGACAGGCAGAGGTTGGTCTCTTCTCCCAGGCAGCCAGAACCAGAACAAGAGGACACAGTCTCAAGCTGCGCCAGGGCAGGTTTAGTCTGGATGTTAGGAAGAAGTTCTATACAGAGAGAGTGATTGCCCATTGGAATGGGCTACCCTTGGAGGTGGTTGAGTCACCTTCATTGGAGGTGTTCAGGAGGAGACTTGATGGGGTGCTTGGTTGCATGATTTAGTTGATTAGGTGGTGTTGGATGATAGGTTGGACACGATGATCTTGAAGGTCTCTTCCAACCTGGTCTATTCTATTCTATTCTATTCTATTCTATTCTATTCTATTCTATTCTATTCTATTCTATTCTATTCTATTCTATTCTATTCTACTCTTATTCTGTTCTATTTTGCTGTTCATAATTAAGCAGTTTTTCACTGCATGATAAAGCCCAGCACAAAAAACACTTCACAATGCTGATGGGAAGCTATTTCAAGCAGGAGCCACAGGGGCTCTCAAACTTGAAACACAGGAGTCTTTGAGGAGTTTGCAAATCCTTGTGGACGTTTTTATAGGGTCAGTTTTGTTCACACTAGACCAAAATAGAGCTGATAAAGATTGAACATATGTTTAATTCTCAGATCCCCTTTTGGAGTACCCTGGTGAAATCTTGCCATTGACAAGAAATTCTTCAAAAACAGGACAGGAAAAGCTGACCTTACTATAGTAAGCAGAATAAACCAGTTATACTTAGGCTTGTTGGTGTTTATAAGAGGTTTTAGCTGGCTTCCTTCCTGGCTGGCTATAATTGGCACAGACAGTTTCCTTCTTTGAGAGCAGCTGTCAATGGTGTAGTTTCTCTTAGGGCCGGGAATGGAATGAAGCATTTCTTCTCTTGAAACACCATCCTTCATATGGAGGCTATAAACAAAGGGTAATGACAACCAGACATTCATCAAACTGTGGGATGGTGATTAGTGGGCTGCCATGGGAATTAGTGTTAAGTGTAGGTTTAATTGACATCTTTAGTCTCTTCCACAGTCTAATAAAATCTAGCTTCCGGAGGAAACTTTCAGAACACTCACACAATTTTCTCATTTCCTTGACTTCCTTGCGTAGTGTCAAGGTAAAGATTGTTACATCACCTTAAACAATTCTTTTCTCATGGTGGGTGAGTGAGCTCATAGAGATACCTGTCCATACTAGGAAGCAAATCAAAGTAGTTTAGAAGTGCAGGATGGTGTAAGAAGATGTTGCTATTTAGCACAATTCATAACCTGTAAGTCCAGAGAGGCCACTGTGTATAAGCTTCAGTTTTATAGAACTCAGCCAAAGGGATTTTTCTGAATCAGGAAGAGACAACAAAGAATCAGGTGAGATATGGCCTGGCCTGCATCAGGAACAGTGTGGCCAGCAGGAACAGGGAGGTCATTCTGCCCCTGTACACTGCACTGGTTAGGCCACACCTTGAGTCCTGTGTCCAGTTCTGGGCCCCTCAGTTTAGGAAGGATGTTGACTTGCTGGAAGGTGTCCAGAGAAGGGCAACAAGGTTGGTGAGGGGTTTGGAACACAAGCCCTATGAAGAGAGGCTGAGGGAGCTGGGGTTGCTCAGCCTGGAGAAGATGAGACTGAGGGGTGACCTTATTGCTCTCTACAACTACCTGAAGGAGGTTGTAGACAGGCAGAGGTTGGTCTCATCTCCAAGGCAACCAGCACCAGAACAAGAGGACACAGTCTCAGGCTGTGCCAGGGCAGGTTTAGGCTGGAGGTTCGGAAGAAGTTCTATACAGAGAGAGTGATTGCCCATTGGAATGGGCTGCCCAGGGAGGTGGTGGAGTCACCATCATTGGAGGTGTTCAGGAGGAGACTTGATGGGGTGCTTGGTGCCATGATCTAGTTGTTTGGATGGGTTGGATTGGTTGATAGGTTGGACGCGATGATCTTGAAGGTCTCTTCCAACCTGGTGTATTGTATTGTATTGTATTATTGTATATGCTGACCTGATGATGTCTTTGCTTTGTGGACAGCTAGACCAAATTTCATTGTTTAAAACATAGCAAATTCTGCTTCTAAGCAAGCAACCTTATTTCCCTAACCCTATACCTCTGTCACTAAGGACATTTCCAATTGAATTTTATTGATCATAGAATCGTAGAATCAATAAGGTTGGAAAAGACCTCAGAGATCATCAAGTCCAACCTGTCACCGAACACCTCATGACTAACTAAACCATGGCTTCAAGTGCCATGTTCAATCCTTTCTGGAACACCTCCAGGGATGGCAACTCCACCACCTCCCTGGGCAGCACATTCCAATGGCCAGTCACTCTTTCTGTGAAGAACTTCTTCCTAACATCCAGCCTAAACCTCCCCTGGCACAGCTTGAGACTGTGTCCTCTTGTTCTGTTGTTGATGTCCAATTTATGACCACACAGTTTGCAACTGTAAGTTCCTCAGTTAGGAAAGAGCTTAGTGTGAGAGCTTCATTAGAGGTCTACGTGCAGTTCAGAGCCTCAAGAGCTTGGGGCCAAGCCACAAAAACTTCCATTGCATATTTCACAGGTCTGATTTTGCTAACTTTGCTGTGCTCCCATAGCTGAAAGTGGGAAAAGTTATCTCCCTTAGCAAAATATTCTGACATTTTGTACAGGAAACCTTAAAGTGTGTGGTCAATGAGAAGAACATAGCTGTTTGAGCAATTTCATACACAACTAAACCTGCAATTAACATTTTGCATCAGGACATAGATGTATTAGAAGGAGCACGAAAAATAAGGGGTGCAGCTTGCATTGATGACAAATTAAGATTTCATACTTTAATTGTGTATTAAATAGTCCATCAGTCCATATAAAATCAGGTTAATAGGATAGGATAGGATAGGATAGGATAGGATAGGATAGGATAGGATAGGATAGGATAGGATAGGATAGGATAGGATGATAGGATGTGATAGGATAGGATAGGGTAGGGTAGGATAGGATAGGATAGGATAGGATAGGATAGGATAGGATAGGATAGGATAACATAGAATAATATAGCATAATATAGCATAGCATAGCATAGCATAGCATAGCATAGCATAGCATAGCATAGAATAGAATAGAATAGAATAGAATAGAATAGAATAGAATAGAATAGAATAGAATAGAATTAACAAGGCTGGAAAAGACCTTTGAGATCATTGAGTCCAACCTATCGCCCAACACCATCTAATCAACTAAACCATGGTACCAAGCACCCCATCAAGTTTCTTCCTAAACACCTCCAGTGATGGTGACTCCACCACCTCCCTGGGCAGCACATTCCAAAGGCCAATCACTCTAGGAAGAACTTCTTCCTAAGGGTAACAATTAAGGATAACAGTTAAGTTAATCAGAGAATCAACCAGCTTGGAAGAGACTGCCAAAATCATCAAGTCCAACCAATCACCCAACCCTATGTAATCAACCAGACCATGGCACTAAGTGCCTCATCCAATCTCTTCTTAAACACCTCCGGGGGACATCGCCCCCACCAGTATCACAGTATTACCAAGGCTGGAAGAGACCTCGAAGATCATAGAGTCCAACCTGTAACCACAAACCTCACGACTAGACCATGGCACCAAGTACCACGTCCAGTCCCCTCTTGAACACCTCCAGGGAGGGCGACTCAACCACCTCCCTGGGCAGCACATTCCAATGACGAATCACTCTCTCGGTGAAGAACTTTCTCCTCACCTCCAGCCTAAACTTCCCCTGGTGCAGCTTGAGACTGTGTCCCCTTGTTCTGGTGCTGGTTGCCTGGGAGAAAGAGGCCAACCCCTTCCTGGCTACAACCACCTTTCAGGTAGTTGTAGAGAGCAATGAGGTCTCCCTGAGCCTCCTCTTCTCCAGGCTAAGCAGCCCCAGCTCCCTCAGCCTCTCCTCATAGGGCTTGTGCTCAAGGCCTCTCCCAGCCTTGTTGCCCTTCTCTGGACACGTTCAAGTGTCTCGATGTCCTTCTTAAACTGAGGGCCCACAACTGGACACAGTACTCAAGGTGCGGCCTAAGCAGTGCAGAGTACAGGGGCACAATGACCTCCCTGCTCCTGCTGGCCATACTATTACTAATGCAGGCCAGGATGCGGTTGGCCCTCTTGGCTGCCTGGGCACACTGCAGGCTCATGTTGCCACCTCCTGGGCAGCCCATTGCAAAGGCCAATCTCTCTTTCTGTGAAGAGCTTCTCTCTAAGATGAAGCCTGAACTTCCCCCTGTGCAGCTTGAGACTGTGTCCTCTTCTGGTGCTGGTTGCCTGGGAGAAGAGACTGACCCCCACCTGGCTACAACTTCTTTTCAGGTAGTTGTAGACAGCAATACAGTCTCCCCTGAGCCTCCTCTTCTCCAGGCTAAGCAACCCCAGCTCCCTCAGCCTCTCCTCATAGCGCTTGTGCTCCAGACCCCTCACCAGCTTCGTTGCCCTTCTCTGGACATATGTATCTATCTCTCTCTCTCCATAGTAAGAGAGTGGTAATTAAATGCATGCCACTTTAACAAAAACATTCTGAACAACATTTGGGGTTTTGGGAGCAGTTACGCCCCATTCCAACATTGGGGTTGGATTGTTTGAACTGAAGAGCCCTATATGCGTCATCCACGATGCCTTTACCAGCGTTTGGCCCAAATACAGGTATTTTTACATAACTGGCAACTGTCTATTTAGTGGTCTTTCTAAAAACAGAACCTACAGAAAATGTGTACAAGTGCAGTGCCACCTCTAACACAGCATGCGGACGTAAACACTGCAGGCCCAACACATGATTTGCACGGTTTAACTTGGACCCCAAATGTTTGAACGGATGGTCACAGTTTTGAATTAAGGAGCAGTATTTACCGTGGGTTAAGGGCAAGGCAATGGCCAGAGAAGCAAATGGGAAGAATTTTGGTTAATTATCCATGATGAATGAGCACAACAGCCAAAAAGAACATTTCAGTGGGGAGCATAAACCGATGTAAGAATAACCAGGAAGTTGCGGTTATTAATTGAAAAGAAAAGGAGAGGAGAGAAGAAGAGAAGAGAAAAGAAAGGAAGAGAAAGGAAAAGAAAAGACAAGAGAGGGAGAGGAGAGGAGAGAGAGGAGAGGAGAGGAGAGGAGAGGAGAGGAGAGGAGAGGAGAGAGGAGAGAGAGAGGAGAGGGAGAGGAGAGGAGAGGAGAGGAGAGAGGGAGAGGAGGGAGAGGAGAGGAGAGAGGAGAGGAGAGGAGAGGAGAGGGAGAGGGGAGAGGGAGGAGAGGAGGGAGAGGAGAGGAGAGGAGAGGAGGGAGAGGAGAGGGAGGGAGAGGAGAGAGGGAGAGGGAGAGGAGAGGAGAGGAGAGGAGAGAGAGAGGGAGAGGGAGAGGAGAGGAGAGGAGAGGAGAGGAGGAGGAGGAGGAGAGGAGAGGAGAGGAGAGGAGGAGAGGAGAGGGAGAGGAGAGGAGAGGAGAGGAGGAGGAAGGAGACTCGAGAGGGAGAGGGAGGGAGACTCGAGGAGAGGAGAGAGGAGAGGAGAGGAGGGGAGGGGAGGGGAGAGGAGGGAGGGGGAGGGGAGGGAGGAGGGAGGGAGGGAGGGGAGGGAGAGGAGGGGAGGAGGAGGGGGGGAGGGGAGGGAGGGAGGGGAGGGGGAGGGGAGGGGAGGGAGGGGAGGGGAGGGAGGGGAGGGGAGGGCAGGGGAGGGGAGGGTTAACAGTGCCGCGTCCAATCCCCTCTTGAACACCTCCAGACAAAGAAAAAAAGAAAGGGCCTAGATTGGGAAAAAGTTACAGCTACTACATTATATTTGGGGATTTGTTGTTGTTGTTGTTGGGGGTTTTGTTGTGGTTGGCTGGTTGGGTTTTTGTGTGATTTTTGTTTTTTTTGTCGTGGAAGGTTACATTTCCTTTTTGTCATTCATATAAACAGTTTAAAAAAACACTAATCCCTAAAGTGCTTTAAGTCCAACCTATCGCCCAACACCATCTAATCAACTAAACCATGGTACCAAGCACCCCATCAAGTTTCTTCCTAAACACCTCCAGTGATGGTGACTCCACCACCTCCCTGGGCAGCACATTCAAAGGCCAATCACTCTAGGAAGAACTTCTTCCTAAGGGTAACAATTAAGGATAACAGTTAAGTTAATCAGAGAATCAACCAGCTTGGAAGAGACTGCCAAAATCATCAAGTCCAACCAATCACCCAACCCTATGTAATCAACCAGACCATGGCACTAAGTGCCTCATCCAATCTCTTCTTAAACACCTCCGGGGACATCGCCCCCACCAGTATCACAGTATTACCAAGGCTGGAAGAGACCTCGAAGATCATAGAGTCCAACCTGTAACCACAAACCTCACGACTAGACCATGGCACCAAGTACCACGTCCAGTCCCCTCTTGAACACCTCCAGGGAGGGCGACTCAACCACCTCCCTGGGCAGCACATTCAATGACGAATCACTCTCTCGGTGAAGAACTTTCTCCTCACCTCCAGCCTAAACTTCCCCTGGTGCAGCTTGAGACTGTGTCCCCTTGTTCTGGTGCTGGTTGCCTGGGAGAAGAGGCCAACCCCTTCCTGGCTACAACCACCTTTCAGGTAGTTGTAGAGAGCAATGAGGTCTCCCTGAGCCTCCTCTTCTCCAGGCTAAGCAGCCCCAGCTCCCTCAGCCTCTCCTCATAGGGCTTGTGCTCAAGGCCTCTCCCCAGCCTTGTTGCCCTTCTCTGGACACGTTCAAGTGTCTCGATGTCCTTCTTAAACTGGGGGCCCACAACTGGACACAGTACTCAAGGTGCGGCCTAAGCAGTGCAGAGTACAGGGGCACAATGACCTCCCTGCTCCTGCTGGCCATACTATTACTAATGCAGGCCAGGATGCGGTTGGCCCTCTTGGCTGCCTGGGCACACTGCAGGCTCATGTTGCCACCTCCCTGGGCAGCCCATTGCAAAGGCCAATCTCTCTTTCTGTGAAGAGCTTCTCTCTAAGATGAAGCCTGAACTTCCCCCTGTGCAGCTTGAGACTGTGTCCTCTTCTGGTGCTGGTTGCCTGGGAGAAGAGACTGACCCCCACCTGGCTACAACTTCTTTTCAGGTAGTTGTAGACAGCAATACAGTCTCCCCTGAGCCTCCTCTTCTCCAGGCTAAGCAACCCCAGCTCCCTCAGCCTCTCCTCATAGCGCTTGTGCTCCAGACCCCTCACCAGCTTCGTTGCCCTTCTCTGGACATATGTATCTATCTCTCTCTCTCCATAGTAAGAGAGTGGTAATTAAATGCATGCCACTTTAACAAAAACATTCTGAACAACATTTGGGGTTTTGGGAGCAGTTACGCCCCATTCCAACATTGGGGTTGGATTGTTTGAACTGAAGAGCCCTATATGCGTCATCCACGATGCCTTTACCAGCGTTTGGCCCAAATACAGGTATTTTTACATAACTGGCAACTGTCTATTTAGTGGTCTTTCTAAAAACAGAACCTACAGAAAATGTGTACAAGTGCAGTGCCACCTCTAACACAGCATGCGGACGTAAACACTGCAGGCCCAACACATGATTTGCACGGTTTAACTTGGACCCCAAATGTTTGAACGGATGGTCACAGTTTTGAATTAAGGAGCAGTATTTACCGTGGGTTAAGGGCAAGGCAATGGCCAGAGAAGCAAATGGGAAGAATTTTGGTTAATTATCCATGATGAATGAGCACAACAGCCAAAAGAACATTTCAGTGGGGAGCATAAACCGATGTAAGAATAACCAGGAAGTTGCGGTTATTAATTGAAAAGAAAAGGAGAGGAGAGAAAAGAAGAGAAGAGAAAAGAAAGGAAGAGAAAGGAAAAGAAAAGACAAGAGAGGAGAGGAGGAGAGGAGAGGAGAGGAGAGGAGAGGAGAGGAGAGGAGAGAGGAGAGGAGAGGAGAGGAGAGGAGAGGAGAGGAGAGGAGAGGAGAGAGAGGAGAGGAGAGGAGAGGAGGAGAGGAGAGGAGAGGAGAGGGAGAGAGGAGAGGAGAGGAGAGGAGAGGAGAGGAGAGGAGAGAGAGAGGAGAGGAGAGGAGAGGAGAGGAGAGGAGAGGGAGAGGAGGGAGAGGAGAGGAGAGGAGAGAGGAGGGAGAGGAGAGGAGAGGAGAGGGAGAGGAGAGAGGGAGAGGAGAGGAGAGGAGAGGAGAGGAGAGGAGAGGAGGGAGAGGGAGGAGAGAGGAGAGGAGAGGAGAGGAGAGGAGAGAGGAGAGGAGAGGAGAGGAGAGGAGAGGAGACTCGAGGAGAGGAGAGGAGACTCGAGGAGACTCGAGGAGACTCGAGGAGGGAGAGAGGAGAGGAGGGAGGGAGGAGGGAGGGGAGGGGGAGGGGAGGGGGAGGGGAGGGGGAGGGGAGAGGGGAGGGAGGGGAGGGGAGGGGGAGGGGAGGGGAGGGGAGGGGGAGGGGAGGGGGAGGGGAGGGGGGGGGAGGGGAGGGGAGGGGAGGGGAGGGGAGGGGGAGGGGAGGGGAGGGTTAACAGTGCCGCGTCCAATCCCCTCTTGAACACCTCCAGACAAAAGAAAAAAGAAAGGGCCTAGATTGGGAAAAAGTTACAGCTACTACATTATATTTGGGGATTTGTTGTTGTTGTTGTTGGGGGTTTTGTTGTGGTTGGCTGGTTGGGTTTTTGTGTGATTTTTGTTTTTTTGTCGTGGAAGGTTACATTTCCTTTTTGTCATTCATATAAACAGTTTAAAAAAACACTAATCCCTAAAGTGCTTTAATTTGTTGTACTGGAATGAGTTTAGAGGCTGAAAAGGATGGTTGATGATAAGTTTCTGGTAAGATATTTAAAAGGTTGAAAATAATAGCACAAAGGATTTTTGAAAGATGCCTGTAAGGCCACTATCCCCTAACTATGTTGAAAATATTGAAACCACATCTGACAGATAGAAGAGGACATCCAAATATATCTGATATGTTATGAATATGCAACTATGTGTGGCCAGCAGGAGCAAGGAAGTCATTCTGGTCCGGTACTCAGCACTGGTTAGGCCACACCTTGAGTCCTGTGTCCAGTTCTGGGCCCCTCAGTTTAGAAAAGAGGTTGAGTTGCTGGATCATGTCCAGAGAAGGGCAACAAGGCTAGTTAGAGGTCTGGAGCACAAGCCCTATGAGGAGAGGCTGAGGGAGCTGGGGTTGCTTAGCCTGGAGAAGAGGAGGCTCAGGGGGTACCTTATTGCTCTCCACGCCTACCTGAAGGGAGGTTGTAGCCAGGTGGGGGTTGGTCTCTTCTCCCAGGCAACCAGCACCAGAACAAGAGGACACAGTCTCAAGCTGCGCCAGGGAAAGTTTAGGCTCAAGGTGAGGAGAAAGGGGAGGTCTAGGTTGGATGTTAGGAAGAAGCTCTTCCCAGAAAGAGTGATTTGCCATTGGAATGTGCTGCCCAGGGAGGTGGTGGAGTCACCATCACTGGAGGTGTTTAGGAAGAGACTGGATGGGGCACTTGGTGCCATGGTTCAGTTGCTTAGATGGTGTTGGATGATAGGTTGGATTCGATGATCTCAAAGGTCTTTTCCAACCTGGTCTATTCTATTCTATTCTATTCTATTCTATTCTATTCTATTCTATTCTATTCTATTCTATTCTATTCTATTCTACCTTATTGATTCTATGATCCCTAACTATGCTAAAAATATTGAAATTACATCTGACAGGTAGAAAAGGATATCCTAACATGCTTTATATGTATGTAATGAATATGTATCTAATTTCAGTTGGGGCATTAAGTAACCTATGTAAAGGCAGTTTGGAGCCTCTCTCAGGAGGAGTCTCAGAAGAGACCTTATTGCTGTCTGCAACTACCTGAAGGGAGGCTGTAGCCAGGTGGGGGCTGGTCTCTTCTCCCAGGCAACCAGCACCAGAACAAGAGGACACAGTCCACCAGGGGAGGGTTAGGCTGGATGTTAGGATGAAGTTCTTCATAGAAAGAGTGATTGGCCATTGGAATGTGCTGCCCAGGGAGGTGGTGGAGTCACCATCACTGGAGGTGTTTAGGAGGAGACCAGATGGGGCGCTCAGTGCCAAGGTTTAGTTGATTAGATGGTGTTGGATGATGCGTTGGACTTGATGATGTCTGAGGTCTTTTCCAACCTGGTTAATTCAATTCTATTCTATTCTATTCCATTCTATTCTATTCTATTCTATTCTATTCTATTCTATTCTATTCTATTCTATTCATTACCATGCCAAGAAATGTGCAAGCATAAGAATGTTAACAAATTGCAACCAAGATTTCCTTTGCAAAGAGTATCTTTTTTATACTGGTGCTAAATAATTTTAACTCTAAATCTCTGATTGCATCAGCAGAGTTTGTAATGATTTTTGTAAGCCTGGGCAGGGTTGATTCTGGTGAAAATATTCAGTGGTAATTAAGTTTTATCTAATCCCAAACACATCTGATGGCTAAATCATGTTATGTCATCACCATTCCTTTGATGTTCATCAGGATTTTAACTCTTGACGTAATTAGAGAGATAAACCACATTCCTCATTTTGTTACAATGTCCAAGTAAAATGGAACATCAATTCCCTACATAGAGGTTTTTGTCAGATACAATACAATACAATACAATACAATACAATACACCAGGTTGAAAGAGACCTTCAAGATCATCACTTCCAACCCATCAACCAATCCAACCCACCTAAACAACTAGACCATGGCACCAAGCACCCCATCAAGTCTCTTCCTGAACACCTCCAATGAAGGTGACTTCACCACCTCCCCAGGCAGCCCATTCCAATGGGCAATCACTCTCTCTGTATAGAACTTCTTCCTAACATCCAGCCTAAACCTGCCCTGGTGCAGCCTGAGACTGTGTCCTCTTGTTCTGGTACTGGCTGCCTGGGAGAAGAGACCAACCTCTGCCTGGCTACAACCTCCCTTCAGGGAGTTGCAGACAGCAATAAGGTCACCCCTCAGTCTCCTCCAGGCTAAGCAACCCCAGCTCCCTCAGTCTCTCCTCATAGGGCTTGTGTTCTAAACCCCTCACCAACTTCGTTGCCCTTCTCTGGATATGTTCCAGCAACTCAACATCCTTCCTAAACTGAGGGGCCCAGAACTGGACACAGTACTCGAGGTGCAGCCTAACCAGTGCAGTGTACAGGGGCAGAATGACCTCCCTGCTCCTGCTGGCCACACTGCTCCTGATACAGGCCAGGATGCCATTGGCCTTCTTGGCTGCCTGGGCACACTGCAGGCTCATGTTCAGCCTACCATCAACCAGTACCCCCAGGTCCCTCTCTGCCTGGCCGCTCTCCAGCCACTCTGACCCCAGCCTGTAGCACTGCATGGGGTTGTTGTAGCCAATGATTCCACTGATTCCACTGATTCCACAGATCATTTTGGTAGCCCTTACCTCTTCTTCCATTTATCTTGATTTTGGTTTCCTGCGATTAAAATAGAAAGACGTTGTCAAATAATATTAACACTTTTCCTCTACAAAGAACATTTTGTGCAATGCACTCAGGGGTACATCTGTCTTTTTTCATAGCTATAGCTTGCTGGAACATGTCCAGAGAAGGGCAACAAAGTTGGTGAGGGGTTTGGAGCACAAGCCCTGTGAGGAGAGGCTGAGGGAGCTGGGGTTGCTTAGCCTGGAGAAGAAGAGACTGAGGGGTGACCTTATTGCTCTCTACAACTACCTGAAGGGAGGTTGTAGCCAGGTGGGGTTGGTCTCTTCTCCCAGGCAACCAGCACCAGAACAAGGGCACACAGTCTCAAGCTGGATGTTAGGAGGAAATTCTACACAGAGAGAGTGACTAGCCTTTGGAATGTGCTGCCCAGGGAGGTGGTGGAGTCACCATCATTGGAGGTGTTTAGGAGGAGACTGGATGGGGAGCTTGGTTGCATGGTTTAGTTGATTAGGTGGTGTCAGGCGATGGGTTGGATGTGGTGATCTCAATGGTCTCTTCCAACCTGGTTTGTTCTATTCTATTCTATCATATCTCTGACTGATGCAATGCAGCTCCAGAAATGGACTCTGTATGTGTTTGTCTATATTATAGTCAATGGTACCTGCACAGCTATTCATCTCACCTTTAAATGAACCTTTGCTGACTCCATTTTCTGTAATGGCTTGATCTTTGATTAATCCAGCTCATATTGAGGCACACACATTGTGGATACTTAGATTTAGGTGTCTAAACAGACACCCTCATTTTAGACCACATAACCAGTTAATACATCAAGATCTTCTCATTCATAGCATTGTAGAATCATACAAATTAGAGAATAATTCAGGCTTGAAAGGACCTTGGAAGATCTTTTGTTCAGCCTTCTGTTCCAAATGGGGTCTGCTTTGTACTGTTCGAGCTATTAGTGCAGTCCAGACTGTCTAGGGCTTTATTTAGTCAGACTTTCTTAATTTCTAATCAATGACCTGCATTCTACATCAGACATTTTTGCTAACAGTACTGACAGTGACCTTCGTTTTTGTACAGTCAACCCCCTTCCATTTCTATTTCCTTGCATTCATTCTGGAAGGCATCCCATTCTTTCCCTCTGTTGTGCATACTCAGCTTCACTTTCTCTTTGAATTAATTAAAATATATTTTTTTAAAAAATACAAAGTGTCTTGACTTCCAAAAAAAATGAGTAATAATGCACCATAAAGCTTGGTAAGTAGCCCAGAGTACTTTCTTAACTTTGCTAAATTTGAATTTAGAATAGAATAGAACACAATAGAATGGAATATAATAGAATAGGAGTAGAATAGAATAGAGTTGAATTGAATTGAATTGAATTGAATTGAATTGAATTGAATTGAATTGAATTGAATTTAATTTAATTTAATTTAATTTAATTTAATTTAATTTAATTTAATTTAATTTAATTTAATTGAACAAGGTTGGAAAAGACCTTCGAGTCCAACCTATCACCCAACACCATCTAATCAACTAAACCATGGCAACAAGCACCCCATCAAGTCTCCTCCTGAACACCTCCAATGATGGTGACTCCACCACCTCCCTGGGCAGCCCATTCCATTGGGCAATCACTCTCTCTGTATAGAACTTCTTCCTAACATCCACCCTAAACCTCCCCTGGTGCAGCTTGAGACTCTGTCCTCTTGTTCTGGTGCTGGTTGCATGGGAGAAGAGACCAACCCCCACCTGGCTACAACCTCCTTTCAGGTAGTTGCAGACAGCAAGAAGGTCTCCCCTGAGCCTCCTCTTCTCCAGGCTAAGCAACCCCAGCTCCCTCAGCCTCTCCTCATAGGACTTGTGCTTCAAACCCCTCACCAGCTTTGTTACCCTTCTCTGGACACCTTCCAGCAACTCAACATCTTTCCTAAACTGAGGGGCTCAGAACTGGACGCAGGACTCAAGGTGTGGCCTAACCAGTGCTGAGGACAGGGGCACAATGACTTCCCTGCTCCTGCTGGCCACACTCTTCCTGATCCAGGCCAGGATGCCATTGGCCTTCTTGTCCACCTGGGCACACTGCTGGCTCATGTTCAGCCTACTATCAACCAGTTCCCCCAGGTCCCTTTCTGTCTGGCCTCTCTCCAGCCACTCCAACCCCAGCCTGTAGCACTGCATGGAGTTGCTGTGGCCAATGTGCAGAACCTGGCACTTGGATGTGCTAAATCTCATGCCCTTGGACTCTGCCCAGCCTGTCAAGGTTCCTCTGCAGAAGACCTCTCCAACCCTCTAACAGATCAACACCTGCCCCTAGCTTGGTGTCATCTGCAAATTTACTGATGATGGACTCAATGCCCTCATCCAGATCATCCATAAAGATATTCAAGAGCATGGGGCCCAGCACTGATCCCTGGGGAACACCACTATTCCTTCAAGAGGTGGACAGAGGAGACTTCAAGAAGCAACTTCTCACTCTCTTTTTGAAAACATGTGTGAACCTATTTAATGATGTTATGTTTTACACAGAGAAATTCAGTTCACCTGTACCAAACTGGGAAGTGACTTCAGCGAGTGGTAGCGGAGGGCAAGGCCCATCCGTCAGGCCGCAGCGGAGGAGAGGTAAGGCATTTCTGGCTCTCCAATTCACCCCTTGTAAACTTCTCTACTAAAAACAATTCCCCGAAACACAGATGTTGCTGCTGTTTATATCGCTGCCAAAAACATCAACAGCTGGTAAGCATCCAGGCAAAAAGTACCAGAATGATGAATGGTCTGTAGAGGAAGATATCTAGGGCAAGTCAGAGTGACTAAATGCAGAGGCATAGCTGGGCTAAGTGACATTTTTGAGAAGCTGATGGATGGCTTCCTCTGGCTTCTTTGAGTTGTATGGGTTGAACAGCCTTTCTGTGGTAGGCCTGGTCCAAAGCAGACTGTAATACAATGACATTTCTGCTCCTCTGGCAAATATTTATATACATGAGAATAAAGTGTGTATGCAGGTAGTGACTGGGAGAAGTACAAGAATAGAGTGGAGTGGAGTGGAGTGGAGTGGAGTGGAATGGAATGGAATGGAATGGAATGGAATAGAATAGAATAGAATAGAATAGAATAGAATAGAATAGAATAGAATAGAATAGAATAGAATAGAATAGAATAGAATAGAATAGAATAGAATAGAATAGAATAAGCCAAGTTGGAAGAGACCTTTAAGATCATCGATTCCAACCCATCATCCAACACTATCTAATTAACTAAACCATGGCACCAAGCAACCCATCCAGTCTCGTCATAAATACTGTTCCTGATGCAGGCCATGATGCCATTGGCCTTCTTGGCCACCTGGGCACACTGCTGGCTCATGTTCAGCCTACTATCAACCAGTACCCCCAGGTCCCTTTCTGCGTGGCCTTTCTCCAGCTACTCTGATCCCAGCCTGAATGACTGTGTTTTCCTTTTACTCCTGTTGCTTACAACCTGCCAGGGCCCTGGGGTATGGATGAGCTTGACTGTCCCTGACCACACTCTTGGGGTCCCTAACCTGGCCCATGGCCCAGGACCCCGTGTCTGTCCCCTGGGCCCTGTGAACCCCTGCTTCCGCAAGGCTGGTCTCTGGTTCCCCACTGCTAGTTTCCATCTCCATGCTCCACTGAGCCAGGTCCCAGCCCAGTTTCAGCCTGTCCCCAGGGCAATGCCCAGTGCCAGGGGCTGGGGCTGCAGTGGAACTCTGAGCTGCCCTGCTTCTGGTGCCATACCCAGCTGGCAGCCAGGCACCAGTGGTGTTCCCCAGGGATCAGTACTGGGCCCAATGCTGTTTAATATCTTTATTGATGATCTGGATGAGGGTACCAAGTCCCTCATCAGTAAGTTTTCAGATGACACCAAGCTGGGGGCAGGTATTGATGTTTTAGAGGGTAGGAGAGCTCTGAACAGGGACCTCGACAGATGGGCAGAGTCCAAGGGCATGAGATTGAACATACCTAAGTGCCAGGTTCTACACATTGGCCACAACAACCCCATGCAGTGCTACAGGCTGGGGTCAGAGTTGGTGAGAGTGGCCAGGCAGAGAGGGACCTGGGGGTACAGGTTGACAGTAGACAGAACATGGGCCAGCAGTGTGCCCAGGTGGCCAAGAAGGGCAATGGCATCCTGGCCTGCATCAGAAATAATGTGGCCAACAGGAGCAGGAAAGTCATTCTGCCCCTGTATCAGCACTGCTTTGGCCACACTTTGAGTCCTGTGTCCATTTGTGGGCCCCTCAGTTTAGGAAAGATGTTGAGTTGCTGGAAGGTGTCCAGAGAAGGGCAACAAAGCTGGGGAGGGGTTTGGAGCACAAGTCCTATGAGGAGAGGCTGAGGGAGCTGGGGTTGCTTAGCCTGGAGAAGAGGAGGCTCAGAGGGGCCAGTGGGGGTTGGTGTCTTCTCCCAGGCAACCATCACCAGAACAAGAGGACGCAGTCCCAGGCCAAACCAGGGGAGGTTTAGGCTGGATGGTAGGAATAAATTCTTCACAGAGAGATTGGCCATTGGAATGTGCTGCCCAGGGAGGTGGTAGAGTCACCATCACTGGAGGTGTTTAGGAAGAGGCTGGATGAGGCACTTGGTGCCATGGTTTAGTTGATTAGATGGTGTTGGGTGATAGGTTGGACTCAATGATCTCGAAGGTCCTTTCCAACCTGGTCTATTCTATTCTATTCTATTCTATTCTATTCTATTCTATTCTATTCTATTCTATCCTATCCTATTCTATTCTATCCTATTCTATTCTATTCTATTCTATTCTATTCTATTCTATTCTATTCTATCCTATTCTTTTTTATCCTATCCTATCCTATTCTATTCTTTTCTATCCTATGCTATCTTATTCTATTCTATTCTATTCTATTCTATTCTATTCTATTCTGTTCTGTTCTGTTCTGTTCTATCCTATCCTATCCTATCCTATCCTATCCTATCCTATCCTATCCTATCCTATCCCATTCTATTCTATCCTATCCTATCCTATCCTATCCTATCCTATCCTATCCTATCCTATCCTATCCTATCCTATCCCATTCTATCCTATCCTATCCTATCCTATCCTATCCTATCCTATCCTATCCTATCCTATCCTATCCTATCCTATCCTATCCTATCCTATCCTTTTTCTTTAAAAAGTAAAATTAAATCAATAAAATTCTGCTGTAATCTGCACTCCTAGGTTGGGTGAGGGGGCATTAAGAAACCCCCTCAGTCTGAAGATTTTGTTGCACACAGTCCTTGAAACAGTTCTCCCACGGCAGGGAAATTCTTGTCCCTTTGGCATAAGCTGTGATCAGACGCACAGCAGGGTTTAGCCACCCAGGCACCGATCTGCAGTTTGACACTTCAGATAAATTTGACAAGGTGCTTTGCCTTTCATCTGAAGTATCTCATTTCTCATCTAATAAGCAATTTGCTGCCAAATTTTTAACTAGAGCTCCGTCAGAAGGCATTTTCCTTTGTCAGCAGATCGCGCAACATCTGCCTGGTAATATATTTTCCCCTACTCCCTGATCCACATCAACGAAAGAAACAATTTAACATAAAATAAAAGAAAAAGAAGAAAAAGATCAGTTTCCTGCCTACTCAAAAAAAAAAACAAAGGTAAATCTTTTTCAGTCTTGCATTGTCTGACTCACAGGTAGATAAAGCCTTCCACTGTCATCCCCTTCTTATGTGTGGAGGTGACCTGAGTTGCCCTGAGTAGTGAGTGGCCTAAGAGGAGACTTCTTTACTTAGAAGAGCAAAGAGACTTCAAGCTGACTCTGGTTGGTGCATGGACTTGTTGATCTCAAAGGTCTTTTCCAACCTGGTTATTTCAATTCAATTCAATTCAATTCATTTCAATTCAATTCAATTCAATTCAATTCAATTCAATTCAATTCAATTCAATTCAATTCAATTCAATTCAACTCTATCCTATCCTATCCTATCCTATCCTATCCTATCCTATCCTATCCTATCCTATCCTATCCTATCCTATCCTATCCTATCCTATCCTATTCTAATTGTATTCTATTCTATGGGGCTGGCAAGCCTGGCAGGTGAGACAGCCCCTTATAGCACAGTGTCCTGAAGGGACAAAAGCCTCAAAAGTGCCCTGAACCAGAAAATGGAGCAGGAGCCATGAGGTCTGGTTTTATAGGAGATGGCCCACATTGCCCAGGCTTGTCTGAACATGCCCTGGCATCCAGGTGGGCCAGGTGTGGATGTCTTTGGCCATGTTTGGAGAAAAGTGGTTGTATAGGTTACAGTATCAGGTTTCTATCTCTTCCTCTTTGTTGTCACTGGCCATCATTGCCTCAGGAAATCTATAAATACTAGCCCAAAGGGTGAGTGCCTTGCCTTGCCTTCTCCAAGACCTGGGAGAAGCCACAAGCCTTACCCCTGTACGCCTGAGAAGCCAAGCCTCTCTTGCCTTGCAATTTGGAATCAGTGCTCTGCTTCAGTTTACCCAGACAGACTGCAAGTGCCCCTTGCAGTAGCACATTTTAAAGCCCAGGAGCAGACAGATGTGTTTTGTTGGGCCGAGAGCTGAACCCTGGAGGAGCCAAGGACTCCAGGCTGCTCTCCAGCCACTCTGACCCCAGCCTGTAGCACTGCATGGGGTTGTTGTGGCCAATGTGCAGAACCTGGCACTTGGATGTGTTAAATCTCATGCCCTTGGACTCTGCCCATCTCTCCGGACTGTCAAGGTCCCTCTGCAGAGCTCTTCTATCCTCTAACAGACCAACACCTGCCCCTAGCTTGGTGTCATCTGCACATTTACTGATGATGGACTCAATCCGCTCATCCAGATCATTGATAAAGATATTAAAGCGCACGGGGCCCAGCACTGATCCCTGGGAATGGGATGGGTCCCATCATGGGGAAATAAAATGTCAAAAACTGCAGTTGCACTCCTGTGTGTGCTGGAAGCAGCTGATCCAGCCAGGGGAATTCAAGGATTCCGCAACAGTCTCATTTTCTCTCCCAGAAATGTGCAGTTGGAACACAGCTATGGAAATTCCCGCACACGGGTCCTTGTTGGTGCACATTCTATAAATACATCAATAGCAAGAGGAAGAGCAAGGACAAGCTCCACTCCCCTCCACTAGCCTGGAGAAGAGGAGACTCAGGGGTGACCTTCTTGCTCTCTACAACTACCTGAAGGGAGGTTGTAGCCAGGCAGAGGTTGGTCTCTTCTCCTAGGCAATCAGCACCAGAACAAGAGGACACAGTCTCAAGCTGTGCCAAGGCAGGTTGAGAGTGGACGTTAGGAGGAAGTTCTATACAGAGAGAGTGATTCCCATTGGAATGGGCTGCCTGGGGAGGTGGTGGGGTCACCGTCGTTGGAGGTGTTCAGGAGGAGACTTGATGGGGAGCTTGGTGCCATGATCTAGTTGTTTGATGGGTTGGACACGATGATCTTGAAGGTCTCTTCCAACCTGGTTTATTGTATTGTATTGTATTGTATTATACACATTAAGAACAACTTGTAGCAGATTCCTGTCAATGAAGGTGAGACCTCAGACAGAAACAAACTGCCTAGGCTAGGAGGCTACTCTGCTATAAGAGGCAGCTATGCCTTAACACTTATGCTATGAATCCAGCTGGGCAACAATTTGTTTGAGAGAGAAGTTTTATCCAGAACATTCATCAGGAACCTTGCAACCTAAGCTATGCTTAGGTTTATCTTCATAGAATCATAGAATCATAGAATCAGTCAGGGTTGGAAGGGACCACAAGGATCATCTACTTCCAACCCCCTGCCATGGCCAGGGACACCCCACACTACATCAGGCTGGCCACAGCCTCATCCAGTCTGGGCTTAAACACCTCCAGGGATGGGGCCGCAACCTCCTCCCTGGACAACCCATTCCAGGGCTTCACCACTCTCATGGTGAAGAACTTCCTCCTCACATCCAACCTAGCCTGAATCTCCCCATTTCCAGCTTCATTCCATTCCCCCTAGTCCTATCACTACTTGATAGCCTGAGAAGTCCCTCCCCAGCCTTCCTGTAGGCCCCCTTCAGATACTGGAAGACCACAATGAGGTTACCTCGGAGCCTTCTCTTCTCCAGACTGAACAACCCCAACTCCTTCAGTCTGTCCTCATAGGAGAGGTACTCCAGCCCTCTGATCATCCTCGTGGCCCTTCTCTGGAACACCTTCCAGCACCTCCAGATCCCAGTTCCAGAACTGGGCACAGTACTGCAGGTGGGGTCTCACCAGAGCTGAGTAGAGGGGGAGAATCACCTCCCTTGACCTGCTGGCCACAAAGGTGGAGTGTGGGTGTTTGAAAGATTCCTGTGCTCCTTTCTTTTCTCTGCCTGCATAAACAGAACACAGGCATGTATCCATCTTAATTACAGCATTTGCCTTGCAGTCTTTTGCCTTTCCAAAGCTGCCTTCCCAAAACAAAGGTGACAGTCTTCTCCATTTCCTTCTAATCAAGAGCTGAGTCAGTCCATTAGAAAGGCCAGATATGTTCTTAATGGAGCCACTCAAGTCCCTATAGCTTCACTGAATCAGTGCATATCCACTTCTGAGAAATAGCTAATTGTTGTATGCCTCTATTCAAATTGACTTGAAAATCTTGAAGGTAATGCTGAAAGACATTAAACTGTACTCCTTATTTGCTTTTCTTGTGTTGCTTTAATGTCCAATATTACCTTCCTGTGACTTCAGTGAGTTTTTACCAATCCTAGGAATTTGGCTGCTAGAGCCATATTCAAATCATTTCCCTCAGGTTAGGAAAGATGTTGAGTTGCTGGAAGGTGTCCAGAGAAGGGCAACGAAGCTGGGGAGGGGTTTGGAGCACAGCCCTGTGAGGAGAGGCTGAGGGAGCTGGGGTTGCTTAGCCTGGAGAAGAGGAAGCTCAGGGGAGACCTTCTTGCTCTCTACAACTCCCTGAAAGGAGGTTGGTCTCTTCTCCCAGGCAACCAGCACCAGAACAAGAGGACACAATCTCAAGCTGTGCCAGGGGAAGTTTAGGCTGGAGGTGAGGAGAAAGCTCTTCAAAGAAAGAGTTGTTAGGCATTGGAATGTGCTGCCCAGGGAGTTGATGGAGTCACCATCCCTGGAGGTGTTCAAAAGGGGATTGGACGTGGCACTTGGTGCCATGGTTTAACAGTCATGAGGTCTTGGGTGACAGGTTGGACTTAATGATCTCTGAGGTCTTTTCCAACCTTATTGATTCTATGATTCTTTATGTTCCTATACAGCTTCCAAACAACTAAATTTCCATCCCTGGAAAGTGGAATTTGCAAGTGAACTGAGCACTGCAAAAATGTTAAGTCTGTGATATGCAGTAAAACCCAAGGCAATGACTTCTGTGAAGTCAAGCCACAGAATGCCTGTGGAAAAACTGAATCCCAGGAAGAAGTTCTATACAAAGAGAGAGACTGGCCACTGGAATGTGCTGCCCTTGGAGGTGGTGGAGTCACCATCACTGGAGGTGTTCAAGAGGAGACTTGATGGGGTGCTTGGTGCCATGGTTTAGTTGATTAGGTGGGTTGGATTGGTTGATAGGTTGGACGCGATGATCTCGAAGGTCTCTTCCAACCTGGTCTATTCTATTCTATTCTGTTCCATTCTAGTCTAGTCTATTCTAGTCTATTCTATACATAAACAGTTAATTTTTATATGCCCAATGTATTCTGCCTTCTAGCATTTCCCAGAACACAGGCTGAGATAGAGAATAATATCTGAATTTGGTTTTATTGCATCAATGATTTTCATTTGGGTATTTCTTTTCCCTAGCATCAATCTCAAACGCTGCTTAAAAAACAACACACTCCTCGTCCTGACTTCAGAAAAAAGCTGGTTTACTACTGTTTACACAAAGCAGTGAAATCAAGTTTATGTCCCAGTGCTATCAATGTTTCTTTTATATCACACATGTACATAGAATAAACTTTCTGGTGAACTGCCGTTTCTACAAAGTTCATTACTGGAATTTCGGCCTTGGGTATTACTTCTCCTCACAATCACCAAGTCCATGCCACTTGGGTAGCATTAATCTGACACACAGATGGAGACAAAATGTTTCCATTATTCACTAAGATAACTAGTTCCTTAGTTTCTCAGTTTCTGCTGACAAGGTTGTTTTGCAGCTACTCCAACCCAAAAAGTTGGCAAGAAATTGCTAGGAAGATAAAGACAGAAGCATCAGGATTTGTCACTGCATCTGCTGAAAATGTTCTATCTTTTTGTTTCTGTTCTTAGAGATCTGGTAACATGGTACATGGCAAAACTACAGCTTCTGTAGAATAGAGTAGAGTAGAGTAGAGTAGAGTAGAGTAGAGTAGAGTAGAGTAGAGTAGAGTAGAGTAGAGTAGAGTAGAGTAGAGTAGAATTAACCAAGTTGGAAAATAGAATTAACCAAGAATTGGAAAAATACCTCAATAGAATAGATCATCTGAGAATAGAATAGAATAGAATAGAATAGAATAGAGCAGGTTGGAAAAGACCTCAGAGATCATCAAATCCAACCTATCACCCAACACCATCTAATCAACTAAACCATGGCACTAAGCACCCCATCCAGTCTCTTCCTAAACACCTCCAATGATGGTGACTCCACCACCTCCCTGGGCAGCACATTCCAATGGCCAATCACTCTTTCTGGGAAGAGCTTCTTCCTAACATCCAACCTAGACCTCCCCTGGCACAGCTTGAGACTGTGTCATCTTGTTCTGGTGCTGGTTGCCTGGGAGAAGAGCCCAACCCCCACCTGGCTACAGCTCCCTGAAGGGACTTGTAGAGAGCAAGAAGGTCTCCCCTGAGCCTCCTCTTCTCCAGGCTAAGCAACCCCAGCTCCCTCAGCCTCTCCTCACAGGGCTGTGCTCCAAACCCTCCCCAGCTTTGTTGCCCTTCTCTGGACACCTTCCAGCAACTCAACATCTTTCCTAAACTGACGGGCCCAGAGCTGGACACAGTACTTAAGTATTCTATATTTGATATCATGAAGCAGTAGGGTCTTAAGTTGTGTAGGATCAGTTTTCCCCAGCAGGTTGCATGTTCACAAACTGACAAAGACCAACCTCTTTTTTTTTCCCCTGGGAGATACGTGCTTTGTACCAGATTTTCAGGGAGTTTTAAGGTAGCCTATAATTAGTGGTCTAATTTTGTCATGCACAAGTGACTTTACCCACCCAAGTAAGAGAACAAAACTCGCATTTGTGAACTCAATTTGGTTGAATATGTGTCCTCAAACAAATGTGCAATGCGTCTGCTGCATGCATAACATTAAGCGTGGCAGCCTCTGAAACCACAGTCAACAAACTAATATGAAACACTGCAAAAATATTTTCAGTGCAAAATAGGTGAGGCTGTGAAACAGACCAGAATGAAAGCTTTGGCTTTCTTAAACTGTCTCCTGTCCAGATCCTCCAAACATGAGCAGTTAGAGTAGAACAAACCAGGTTGGAAGAGACCTTCATATCATTGAGTCCAACCTATCACCCAACACCATCTAATCAACTAAACCATGGCACCAAGCACCCCATCAAGTCACCCCTAAGCACCTCCAGTGATGGTGACTCCACCACCTCCCTGGGCAGCACATTCCAATGGGCAATCACTTTCTCTATGAAGCATTTCTTCCTAACATCCAGTCTAAACCTCTCCTGGCACAGCTTGAGACTGTGTCCTCTTGTGCTGGTGTTGGTGTCCTGGGAGAAGAGACCAACCCCCACCTGGCTACAACCTCCCTTCAGGTAGCTGTAGACAGCAAGAAGGTCTCCCCTGAGCCTCCTTTTCTCCAGGCTAAGCAACCCCAGCTCCCTCAGCCTCTCTTCAGCAGGCTTGTGTTCCCAGACCCTCAGGATCACCAAGTTCAACCAACAACCCTGCTCTTCAAGGTTCACCCCTAAACCATATCCCCAGGCACCATAGCCAAATAACCTTTAAACACATCCAGGGTTGGTGACTCAACCACCTCCCTGGGCAGCATATTCCAGTGCCTGACCACTCTTTCTGTGAATTTTTTTTCCTAAAGTCCTGTCTAAATGTACCCAGTTGCAGCTTGAGGCCATTCCCTCGGGTTCTATCACTGATGAGAGGCCTCGAGCACAAGCCCTGTGAGGAGTGGCTGAGGGAGCTGTTTAGCCTGGAGAAGAGGAGGCTCAGAGGAGACTTTCTTGCTGTCTACAAATCCCTGAAGGGAGGTTGTAGCCAGGTGGGGGTTGGTCTCTTCTCTCAGGCGACCAGCACCAGAACAAGGGAACACAGTCTCAAGCTGCACCAGGGGAAGTTTAGGCTTGAGGTGAGGAGAAAGTTCTTCACAGAGAGAGTTGTTAGCCATTGGAATGTGCTGCCCAGGGAGGTGGTGGAGTCACCATCCCTGGAGGTGTTTAGGAAGAGGACATTGGACATAACACTTGGTGCCATGGTTTAGTTAGTAATGAGGTGTTGGGTGACAGGTTGGACTTGATGATCTCTCAGGTCTTTTCCAACCTTATTGATTCTATGATTCCCACTACCTGAGAGAAGATACCAGCAGCAGCCTCTCTACAATGTCCTTTCAGGTAGTTGTAGAGAGCAATGAGGTCTCCCTCATCTACCAAATGGGTAGGGATTATGCAGCCTTCTAAGTAAATACCTTCACTTTATTCTTCTCTGCACCCTTTACTGCTATCTGTTCCACATGAATCCGAACTGTGATCCTGGGAATGTCTCTTGCTGTACCTAATAGCATATTTCTCCAATTGAAGCCATTCTGAGTTGTAAGCACAAGAAAAGCATGGAGCAGGTGGGATAATATTCTTTTAAACTCACAACATACAAACCAAATGAAGCTCTTATTTTTTTTTTCCCCCAGTCTTATTGTGAGCTAAAAAAACATTGTCAAGTTTCACCCTAGAGCAGATTTCTGTGGATGGAGTTATAAATCTCTAAATAATGAGGTTTTTAATGAAAACAAGGCTGACTCAGTGTGAACTGTAGCAAAGCAAATTGTGCCGCTCTAACTGTAAGTTAATGGAAAAAACTACAGAATATTGAAAATGTTTTCTGATTATTGCTTAATTTATCAAAATCAGGCCATTTGCAGCACACTCCAAATGAGGCAAAAGCATATTCAAGGATGTGACAGTGATAATTACAAAAGAACACCAAACCGCCAAGCAAGGAGTGAGCAGAAGAGTGAGCCACAGAGGAGGAGAATGTATTGTTAAGCTCAGTGCAAATCTGGGGTCTGGAATGGAATGGAATGGAATGGAATAGAATAGAATAGAATAGAATAGAATAGAATAGAATAGAATAGAATAGAATAGAATAGAATAGAATAGAATAGAATCATAGTATCAGTCAGGGTTGGAAGGGACCACAAGGATCATCCAGTTCCAACCCCCGCCATGGGCAGGAACACCCCACACTAGATCAGGTGAATGGAATGGAATGGAGTGGGAGTGGAGTGGAGTGGAGTGGAGTGGAGTAGAGAGTGGAGTAGAGTAGAGTAGAGTTGAGTGGAGTGGAGTAGAGTAGAGTAGAGTAGAGTAGAGTAGAGTAGAGTAGAGTAGAATAGAGTAGAGTAGAGTAGAATAGAATAGACCAGACCAGGTTGGAAAAGACCCCAGAGATCATCAAGTCCAACCTATCACCCAATACCATCTAATCAACTAAACCATGGCACCAAGCGCCCCATCAAGTATCTTCCTAAACACCTACAGGGATGGTGACTCCACCACCTCCCTGGGCAGCACATTCCAATGGCCAATCACTCTTTCTGGGAAGAGCTTCTTCCTAACATCCAGCCTAAACCTCCCCTGGCACACCTTGAGACTGTGACCTCTCATTCTTGCTGGCTGCCTGGGAGAAGAGACCAGCCCCCCACCTGGTTACAACCTCCCTTCAGGCAGTTGTAGACAGCAAGAAGGTCTCCCCTGAGCCTCCTCTTCTCCAAGCTAAGCAACCCCAGCTCCCTCAGCCTCTCCTCACAGGGCTGTGCTCCAAACCCCTCCCCAGCTTTGTTGCCCTTCTCTGGACATGTTCCAGCAACTCAACATCTTTCCTAAAGTGAGGGGGACACAGGACTCTAGGTGTGGCCTAACCAGTGTTGAGTACAGGGGCAAAATGACTTCCCTGCTTCTGCTGGCCACACTATTCCTGATGCAGGCCAGGATGCCATTGGACTTCTTGTCCACCTGGGCACACTGCTGGCTCATGTTCAGCCCACTATCGACCAGTAAGGTCCCTTTCTGCCTGGCTGATGGTTTCAGATGTTGTTTCCGCTATACATATGGGAGATGGTGGGAAGAACTGAAAATGGAGAGAGGGGTAGAGAATATGAGGGCAAATGGCTTTATGACCAAAGAGTTAGTAACATTGTCTGTAACATTTGTTTTCCTGGATTATAGTATAAGTGCTGTATCTGTAGGCATGTTTAGCTGGAAGCTTGAGTTGCAATTAAGGAAATGAACAGCTAAAACCAAAAGGTCCAAAAACAAAGGCAAGGATAGCAAATTAGCTCTGAAGTAAACAGCACTCATATCACTTGTTCAACATTTTACATGTTCACTGCATCGTACAAAACTTGACTAATGAAGGGCCTTCTTGTTTTGTTTAGTTTTCCCTTGAGTTCACAGGAATTAAGACATCTACAAATGAGCAGGGACAGGCCCAAAATGAAGCAGTGAATCAACAGAAGATAACAGAGGAAGGCATACCAAGCAACAGCGGATGAATAGAATAGAATAGAATAGAATAGAATAGAATAGAATAGAATAGAATAGAATAGAATAGAATAGAATAGAATAGACCAGGTTGGAACTTCAAGATCATCATGTCCAACCTATCACCCAGCACCACCTAATCAACTAAACCATGCAACCAAGTACCCCATCAAGTCTCCTCCTGAACACCTCCAGTGATGGTGACTCCACTACCTCCTCAGGCAGCCCATTCCAATGGGCAATCACTCTCTCTGTGTAGAACTTCCTCCTAACCTCCAGCCTAAACCTCCCCTGGTGCAGCCTGAGACTGTGTCCTCTTGTTCTGATGCTGGTTGCCTGGGAAAAGAGACCAATCTCTGCCTGTCTGCAACCTCCCTTCAGGTAGTTGTAGAGAGCAAGAAGGTCACCCCTGAGCCTCCTCTTCTCCAGGCTAAGCAGCCCCAGCTCCCTCAGTCTCTCCTCACAGGGCTTGTACTAGGTAGACACATGGACGATACAAGCCTAAAACAGTTGTCAATGGAGCAGTGTGGAGCTGCTACAGAGCTAGCCGGTCTGGTGCATTAATGCTGTGCATCTGCAGGGACTTCATCTGAGCTAAGAAGTACACCCCCACCCCTCCTCAGACAGGCATAGCACAGTGCTGGCACCAGCTACTGATGCATCAGCCCTGCCTCTCTGCCTCTGCTCCTTTGTGCTGCTGTGCTGCACTTCATCACACATGAAGAACATGCCTGAAGCATCACATGGAACACCAAGAGAATTGCAGACCAAGGAATCGCATCCAACGCTGACTGCAGGGAGAGCCCATAACCACCACACTGACAGTATTGCTCTTTCCTCTCTTGAAACTCAACCACCATTCAAGGAAGAGTGGGAGGTTTGTGGAATGGGTAACACTTGATAGCCTAATGCTTATGGAGTTCATTTGCTAAGGGAACAGCCAGATTCCTGGGCACTAATGTTATGTTACAGACTCAAACAAGAAAAATGCATAACTACTGTGAGAGCAGGGGAAGAAACACCCACCAATGAATGCCCTTATCATAAGCCCTACAAGGGGAGGCTGAGGGAGCTGGGATTATTTAGCCTGGAGAAGAAGAGGCTCAGGGAGACCTTCTTGCTCTCTACAACTCCCTGAAGGGAGGTTGTAGCCAGGTGGAAGTTGGTCTCTTCTCCCAGGCAACCAGCACCAGAACAAGAGGACACAGTCTCAACCTCCCTTCAGGGAGTGTAGAGAGCAATAAGGTCACCCCTCAGTCTCCTCTTCTCCAGGCTAAGCAACCCCAGCTCCCTCAGCCTCTCCTCAGAGGGCTTGTGCTCCAAACCCCTCCCCAGCTTTGTTGCCCTTCTCTGGACACCTTCCAGCATCTCAACATCCTTCCTAAACTGAGGGGCCCAGAACTGGACAAAGGACTCAAGGTGTGGCCTAACCAGTGCAGTGCACAGGGGCAGAATGACCTCCCTGCTCCTGCTGGCCACACTGTTCCTAATGCAGGCCAGGATGCCATTGGCCTTCTTGGCTGCCTGGGCACACTGCAGGCTCATGTTCAGCCTCCCATCAACCAGCACCCCCAGGTCCCTCTCTGCCTGGCTGCTCTCCAGCCACTCTGACCCCAGCCTGTAGCACTGCATGGGGTTGTTGTGGCCAATGTGCAGAACCCGGCACTTGGATGTGTTCAATCTCATGCCCTTGGACTCTGCCCATCTGTCCAGCCTGTCGAGGTCCCTCTGCAAAGCCTCTCTGCCCTCCAGCAGATCAACTCCTGCCCCCAGCTTGGTGTCATCTGCAAATTTACTGATGATGGACTCAATGCCCTCTTCCAGATCATCAATAAAGATGTTGAAGAGCATGGGGCCCAGCACTGATCCCTGGGGCACACCACTAGTGACAGGCTGCCAGCTGGATGTGGCACCATTCACCATCACTCTCTGGGCTCGGCCCTCCAGCCAGTTCCTAACCCAACGCAGTGTGCTCCTGTCCAAGCCATGGGCTGCCAGCTTGGCCAGGAGTTTGCTGTGGGGGACGGTGTCAAAGGCCTTGCTGAGGTCCAGGTAGACCACATCCACAGGCCTCCCCACATCCACCAGGCGGGTCACCTGATCATAGAAGGAGATCAGGTTGGTCAGGCAGGACCTGCCCCTCCTAAATCCATGCTGGCTAGGCCTGAGCCCCTGGCCATCCTGTATTCCCTTCTACTGAGGGGCTAGGCTCATTACTTGTGACTCAGTTACACCTACATAGCATTTGAAGCACCTAAGTGTCTTTTTGGATATGGGCATGAGTGATAGAAATGACATTAAAAGCACATAAACAGGAGCCCTATACATCCTGGACTGTCAAATATCAAGTCCTGAGTAACAAATATCTTCTGAGACCCGAAGGCTGGATCACAGAAAGACGCTGAGAGCTTACAAGTCATTTTGTGACTGCAGTGGCTGCTGGAGCAAAGCATACATTTTCAAGTGTTTCCAGGGCTACAGAAGCCTTGCAGCTGGTTCTGAGTCATTCTGAGCACCAGAAAAAGGTGATGAATGTTATAGGAAATCATCTCCAGTTACTTCAAAGTATTATTCTGGAATGGAAACTTCTGTGAGCCATTTGCTCTGGGGTATTTTGCCGCTTTTAGGCTCATTTCTGTTCTGTTTTTACAGAAACACGCTGCCTACTCCTGCCCAGGACTTTGCAATGATAAGCACAGCTGCATCCCATGAAGACTGACTAAAGAATCATTTACAGAAAGCCAGTAAACAAAGCACCAAATTATCACTTGCTAAACAGATGTTGAAGATAGCATCTCATGCCGGCACAGGGTAAGCTTCTTTATCTTTACTCCACTACAGTGAATATTCACCAGAGCTCTTGCAAATCAGAGCCTGCATCACTTAAGAGGACCAGCTCCAGTTATTATGGGCTGAAACAGCAGACCCACTTCACAGCATCACCACCATGCTGCTGACTGCTGTCAGTTTTCCTCCCTGTCTCCTTGCTTTTAGGTCAAAGCTCTGTTCTTTCCTGGAGCAATTTGTCATCTCAACAGTTCAGCCAAGGGACAATGCAGCACACATAAATGAGGTCTTACTGGACATGGGGGGGTTGGCCTCAGGTCTAGGACCTGAGCCACACAGGCCAGCAGCTGGGACTACCTGCTGATAGGAAATGCAGTGAAGATACAAAACATCAACCTTGCAAATATGCAGAGAATGTTTTCCTGACACTGACTTCTATTCTGTTGGGATCTAATATCTCAGAGGAAATGGCAGTGGCTTCATGACTTCAGGCATTTAAGACTCAACTCAACTCAAAATAGACAGTACTGAGCAGTGTTTGCTTTTGTTGGTTTTTTTTTAGGAAGAAGTGTCCAGGTGGCCAAGAAAGCCAATGGCATCCTGGCCTGGATCAGGAACAGTGTGGCCAGCAGGAGCAGGGAGGTCATTGTGCCCCTGTACTAAGTACTGGTTAGACCACAACTTGAGTCCTGTGTCCAGTTCTGGGCCCCTCAGTTTAGGAAAGATGTTGAGTTACTGGAAGGTGTCCAGAGAAGGGCAACAAAGCTGGGGAGGGGTTTGGAGCACAGCCCTGTGTGGAGAGGCTGAGGGAGCTGGGGTTGCTTAGCCTGGAGAAGAGGAGGCTCAGGAGAGACCTTCTTGCTGTCTACAACTGCCTGAAGGGAGGGTGTAGCCATGTGGGGGTTGGTCTTTCTCCCAGGCAACCAACACCAGAACAAAAGGACACAGTCTCAAGGTGTGCCAGGGGACGTTTAGGCTGGATGTTAGGAAGAAGCTCTTCCCAGAAAGAGTGATTTGCCATTGGAATGGTCTGCCCAGGGAGGTGGTAGAGTCACCATCACTGGAGGCGTTTAGGAAGAGACTTGATGGGGTGCTTAGTGCCATGTTTTAGTTGATTAGATGGTGTTGTATGATAGGTTGGACTTGAGGATCTCTGAGGACTTTTCCAACGTGGTTAATGTTATTCTAGTCTATTCTGTAAGGGCTTGCCCTCTCACATATCTGAGATTTCTGACAGATTGCAGCTAGCCAAGTAATTAAGGTAAAGAAAGCATCTTAAATGGGAACCTAAAACTGTGAGAAAGGAGGATGATTATAAACAGTGCAGACTATATTAAAGGATTATAGGAAAAAGGGGGGGAGGGTGAAATGCCTTGGGAGGATTTAAGTGTTAAATGGTAGTTAAATAGCAGAGAGAGAGAGAGGGAGTCTAATACCTCCTTCTTTCTTTTTTTATCCCCTTCCTTTTTAAATTTTTCTTTGTAATCCAAATTTAGCAGCAATTTTCTGATGTCTGATGTCCTGGTGTGTGAAAATTGCATGCATTTTCATGAGATTAATTTCCTCAACAGGGGTGGAGTCAGGTGAGGGAGTTTTGTGACTTGTGCTGCCTGACAGCCACTAGGACGCTGCTGGAGGTCTTCTGCCTTGCTCTTCCCTTTGCCAAGGGGGAATGCTTATGGGCGAATATAGTCCTATCCGGCTTGAGCTGAGCAACACTTTGAGTACCACTGTGTCCTTGGAAGGGATACATACAGCACGAAACAACCCTTTTGGTACACAGTAGCAGAGAAAGTCTGAAAAGAAAGAGAAGATTTGTCTGAGAGTGAAGCATAGATTTAACAGAGGGCAGTTTTGGGTTACCATACCCCTGCGGCATGGTAACCCAAAAAAGGGATGGATTTCATCTGAAAGCAGTTTATGACCACAGCTGATTTACAAGGTGAGTCACTGGAGTACACACTCTAAAAGAAGGCAGTGCCCAGTAAAAGTCGACTACATGTGGCAAACCACACAGCAGCTCTGCCTCAAACTCATCCGTGCTGGCCATGCTCCTGTGTCCAGCCTATGTACCAAACCTCTCCAAGAGCGAGCCAGCGCTCCTCTCGGGTTTGGCAATGACGTTGAGGGAGCTGGGATTGCTTAGCCTGGAGAAGAGGAGACTGAGGGGATGACCTTATTGCTCTCTACAACTACCTGAAGGGAGGTTGTAGCCAGGCAGAGGTTGGTCTCTTCTCCCAGGCAGCCAGCACCAAAACAAGAGGACACAGTCTCAGGCTGCGCCAGGGCAGGTTTAGGCTGGATGTTAGGAAGAAGTTCTTCACAGAGAGAGTGATTGCCCATTGGAATGTGCTGCCCGTGGAGGTGGTGGAGTCACCTTCATTGGAGGTGTTCAGGAGAAGACTTGATGGGTGCTTGGCTGTATGGTCTAGTTGTTTAGGTGGGTTGGATTGGTTGATGGGTTGGACGCGATGATCTTGAAGGTCTCTTTCAACCTGGTGTATTGTATTGTAATTTATTGGACAAGATTTTAGCTGAAATGCAGCTAATATATATCAAGCTATTCGCACTCTATGCCTCTGTTAGTTGAGGGAGGAAAGAAGACCAGCTGAGAATCTGTGTTTAAATATAATTTAGTCTGTCAAGCAAGACTGCTCCTCCGTTGGGGGTGTTTAAATGGGAATCGAGGCACTTGTTGTGAAACAGCAAGGTCAAAGACATACACACACACACACACACACTGCTGTTCAGACCTGATTCCAGCTCCAGGCCTTGGGGCAACAAGAGAGGAGCCTCACAGAGGAGAAGGCTTCAGCTGGGAGAACCAAGGAAGCCGTGTTACAGAGGTGAGAGCAGGCACAGAACAGCTCCCAGAGTTTACGTTTCCTGAGGCCACCATTCCTTCTTGTTTTCCTTCTGCTGCTGCCCACCACCAGTAACCCTGCCTGCCCATGCATGTATGTAGCTTGAAAAGCAGCTGCCTCCAGAGGTTTTCCCCAAGCTGAGCATGTGGGTCTGCCTTGAGGAAGCTGCCACTGGGGAGGGAGGCTTGCCCCCTGGCATGCAGAGGAATGGATGGATGGATGGATGGATGGATGGATGGATGGATGCAGTAACAGAGTACCTGCTGCTTTTGCACATCTTGCTCTGTACACAGCTGTCTCACAGCAGCCTAGCTGTGCTAACCTTATTTATAAATAAATAAATAAGCCAGGAAAAACATCCTAAATAACAGTGAATTCAGTGATTTACAGATCAAGTTTTCAATGCTATCATACTGGTCCATAGTAGCCTGAACATGAGCCAGCAGTGTGCCCAGGTAACCAAGAGGGCCTATGGCACCCTGTCCTGGATCAGGAATAGTGTGGCCAGCAGGAGCAGGGAGGTCATTCTGCCCCTGTACTCAGCACTGGTTAGACCACACCTTGAGTCCTGTGTCCAGTTCTGGGCCCCTCAGTTTAGGAAAGATGTTGAGTTGCTGGAAGGTGTCCAGAGAAGGGCAACAAAGCTGGGGAGGGGTTTGGAGCACAAGCCCTCTGAGGAGAGGCTGAGGGAGCTGGGGTTTGCTTAGCCTGGAGAAAAGGAGGCTCAGGAGAGACCTTCTTGCTGTCTACAACTGCCTGAAGGGAGGTTGTAGCCATGTGAGGGTTGGTCCTTCTCCCAGGAAACCACCAACAGAACAAGAGGTCACAGTCTCAAGGTGTGCCAGGGAAGATTTAGGCTGGATGTTAGGAAGAAATTCTTCACAGGACGAGTGATTGGCCATTGGAATGTGCTGCCCAGGGAGGTGGTGGAGTCACCATCACTGGAGGTGTTTAAGAAGAGACTGAATGGGGCACTTGGTGCTGTGGCTTAGTTGAGTAGATGGTGTTGGATGATAGACTGGACTTGATGATCTTGAAGGTATTTTCCAACCTGATTAATTCTGTTCTGTTCTATTCTATTCTATTCTATTCTATTCTATTCTATTCTATTCATTTACAAGCAGTTAATATCTGAACATCCTGATATCACCCAGGGTGCAACTCTTTAGATATCCCCCATGTATTCAAACCTGTTGGGAGTGGGACAGTCTTGGAGAATATCTGGTTAAAAAACACCTGGCTAAAACAAACAAACCTAGGGCCTAGATCTAGGACCCAGCTTTTGGGGTGTGCTGATTTATTGAGCTATGAGATGACAAAAGAAGTTCACAATTCACTGGGGATGAGATCCAAAGTCCTGAGAATAGAATAGAATAGAATAGAATAGAATAGAATAGAATAGAATAGAATAGAATTAACCAGGTTGGAAAAGACCTCAGAGATCAAGTCCAACCTATCATCCAACACCATCTAATCAACTAAACCATGGCACCAAGTGCCCCATCCAGTCTCTTGCTAAACACCTCCAGTGATGGTGACTCCACCACCTCCCTGGGCAGCACATTCCAATGGCAAATCAGTCTCTCTATGAAGAATTTCTTCCTAACATCCAGTCTAAACCTCCCCTGGTGCAGCTTAAGACTGTGTCCTCTTGTTCTGGTGCTGGTTGCCTGGGAGAAGAGATCAGCCCCACCTGTCTACAAGCTCCCTTCAGGTAGTTGTAGACAGCAATAAGGTCTCCTCTGAGTGTATCTTCTCTCCTTTTAATGGCTTTTCAGCAGAGTGCTTGTCTCCAACAGCTTGCCTCGTGGCCAGGTTTCTTCCTGAGGAAAGGCAGCCTGAGATTTAATGCTGAAGGTGGACCCAGAAGAAAGTCTCCCTTAGGCAGTCAAACTGATTCCCTGTTTCCTTTGTTTCAGAGCTGCCAACCGGTACTCCCTGTCAGAAGGAAGATGGGGTTTAAAGGTTACCTGTCTCTGATGCAGAACTGGCTGCTTTGTTTCTGTGTCCTCTTCCCCTACACAGCCTAATAGGCACCTCGTATTGAAAAGCATGCCTTATGCCAAGGAAGGAATCGTCATGGCACAACCCGGCACTTTGTTCACACGCTGCTTCGGAGGTTTTAAGCAACAGAGTATCTTAGTTCTGCTCATCTGAGCCCACCACATGTCTTCCAGATCCACATCCACATAGTGATGAGTAAGAGAGGAGGAAAGCAAGCTGGAAATATGATGGACAAGATGCAGAAAAGGATGTAGAGGAAGGATAAATATCTTTAGGACAGGGAGGTTGCTGCTACTGATGTAACACCACAGAGTTCTGATGAGCCAGAAAGATGTCTGTGCAGCTTTACCTACCACCTACCTAGACCTGTTAAGTCTCTATGTCTGAGGGGTATTTGTTCAGCTGCCTCCTGGACTGGTGGTGTGCATCCTGGAGAGCAACAACAAACAGGTTTTCTGTCTTTACCTTCACTGACCAGCTATGCCCACTCTGGGATGTACCAGGCCTAGGGGAGGCTCCAGCCAGGAATGGAGGCAGTTGAATTTGTAATTGGGCCCTCACTGGTTGCTACTCCCCTGGTTTCTTGTAGCATAAGAGTAACATAACCTATGGCTGGAGAGGGGAAAATGTGGAGTCAAAATCCATCTGTCAGGTATTCTGATACCTGAAGTTTGTTAGCAGCTTCTTGTTTCAGCTATGAGTAACTTGTAGCAGCTAAGAGTAACATAACCTATGGCTGGAGAGGGGGAAAATGTGGAGTCAAAATCCATCTGTCAGCTATTCTGATACCTGAAGTTTGTTAGCTGCTTCTTGTTTCAGCTATGAGTAACTTGTAGCAGCTAAGAGTAACATAACCTATGGCTGGAGAGGGGGAAAATGTGGAGTCAAAATCCATCTGTCAGGTATTCTGATACCTGAAGTTTGTTAGCAGCTTCTTGTTTCAGCTATGAGTAACTCGTAGCAGCTATGAGTAACATAACCTATGGCTGGACAGGGGAAAATGTGGAGTCAAAATCCCTCTGTCAGGTATTCTGATGCCTGAAGTTTGTTACCTCAGAAATGGCTGGATATCAGTGCTAGGTGAAGCAGTGCCTGTGCTGAGATTGTGAAGGGCTTTTATTTAATAAAGGCATTAATACTGTTGCTGTTATTATTATTGTTGTTGTTCTTGTTGCTGTTATTATTGCTTGCTTGGCACACCTTCCAGTTTTAAAGGCCTGGAGAAAGCTGACAGCCGATATGGGGATTAATGTTGTCGTTTGCTATGGTTACCAGCAAACCTTCCATTAAGCTCATTGCTGCAAGGTAAAGAGCATTTCCACGTTCACTCTGGCTCCATGGCTGCATCAAGCTGTTAAGGGAGGACACAAGATTTGGCTGATCAAACAGAAATGTGGGCAACTGATTCGTTGTGATGTGGCTGTCATGCTATCTGGCATTTGTCGGGGTGTTGTTTTCAGCACATGGAGATAACCATGACTGCACAGGCAGAGATGTTTGTGCTAGCTTTTTGGGGGCCCTCAAGGCAAAACTCTGTTTCTGATCCATCTTTTGCCAATAATTCTTTCTCCTTTTAAATAACTAAAGTGCACTCTTCGATCACCAGGCGTTAAAACTGAATGGGTGAGGTTGAAGTATCTGTGATGAAAACACTAGATGAAAATAAGAGGGCAACTTACTTTGTAGCTACAAGGCCACATCAATAGGCCCATTTGCATTAAAATACTGCACATGAAAGGCTACAGGGAAGGCCACACTGCAGCAATACTCTGATGCGCCTCACTTTTCACTACAGAGAGAATATAAGTTCTGGCTTAACTTTGTAGGGTGAAATGCAAGGCTAGAAGGAGATGTGCAATTAAGACAGGGAAAAAAGCACAAATAAACAGTGCCATCTTTTGGGCACCACTTAAACTCCACATTTATTACATTCCAGATATATGGAATGTATGTATGCTCTACGGGAATGCAGGTGCACAACTATCTGTGCAGCAGGTGACTCCAGGGTATTAGCCTTACTGTCTCTTGAGAGGTAGCTGTAGCACTCAGAGCCTGAAAGTCTCCATCCTGGTCTCAACATCTGACTGCCATTCTGCTGTGACATCCCAGGCAATAGAATAGAATAGAATAGAATAGAATAGAATAGAATAGAATAGAATAGAATAGAATAGAATAGAATGGAGTAGAATGGAATGGAGTGGAGTGGAGTGGAGTGGAGTGGAGTGGAGTGGGTGGGGAGTGGAGTGGAGTGGAGTGGAGTAGAGTAGAGTAGAGTAGAGTAGAGTAGAGTAGAGTAGAGTAGAGTAGAGTAGAGTAGAGTAGAGTAGGATGGGATGGGATGGGATGGGATGGGATGGGATGGGATGGGATAGGATAGGATAGGATAGGATAGGATAGGATAGGATAGGATAGGATAGGATAGGATAGGATGGGATAGGATAGGATTAACTAGGTTGGAAAAGACCTTTGAGATCATCGTGTCCAACCTATCACCCAACACCACCTAATCAACTAAACCATGGCACCAAGCACCCCATCAAGTCTCCTCCTAAACACCTCCAGTGGTGGTGGAGTCACCACCTCCCTGGGCAGCCTATTCCAATGGCAAATCACTCTTTCTGGGAAGAACTTCTTCCTAACATCCAGCCTAAACCTCCCCTGGTGCAGCTTGAGACTATGTCCTCTTGTTCGGGTGCTGGTTGCCTGGGAGAAGAGACCAACCCCCACCTGGCTACAACTTCCCTTCAGGGAGTTGTAGACAGCAATGAAGGTCTCCCCTGAGCCTCCCCTTCTCCAGGCTAAGCAACCCCAGCTCACTCAGCCTCTCCTCATAAGGCATGTGCTCCAAACCCCTCCCCAGCTTTGCTGCCCTTCTCTGGACACCTTCCAGCAGCTCAACATCTTTCCTAAATTGAAGGGCTCAGAACAGGACACAGCACTCAAGTTGTGGCCTAGCACAAGGTGTAGAGCAATGTCTGTTTTTGTGCCTTCCTGTGGCACTTCCCTGGTGGGAGTAAGTCCTGTCAAGAAGCAGACGGATGATTGAGCATCCCTTGAGAAGTGTTCTGTATTAAAACAGAAGGAATATGAAAGTAAGGTGGAAATGCAGTAGATTTACTTCTGAATGTGGGAAGAACACCTTGATGTTTTACCAACATGAAGTCTGAGTAGACCGCATGTAATATTAGATGGCTAACCTCTGCGATGAGCTTGCCAACTAAAGTTGTATAGGCAACTGTCCCCCTGACTGATGTAGGTTTACTCACTGTGGCTTCTACTTCTACCACTGCTGAGCTTGAGCTGAACATGAGCTAGCACTGTGCCCAGGTGGCCAAGAAGGCCAATGGCATCCTGGCTTGCATGAAGAATGAGGAGAGGCTGAGGGAGCTGGGATTGTTTATCCTGGAGAAGAGGAGGCTCAGGGGAGACTTTCTTGCTGTCTACAACTCCCTGAAGGGAGGTTGTAGCCAGGTGGGGATTGGTCTCTTCTCCCAGGCAACCAGCACCAGAACAAGAGGACGCAGTCTCAAGCTGTGCCAGGGGAGGTTTAGGCTGGAGGTGAGGAGAAAGTTCTTCCCAGAAAGAGTTGTTAGCCGCTGGAATGTGCTGCCCAGGGAGGTGATGCAGTCACCATCCATGGAGGTGTTCATGAGGGGATTGGACGTGGCACTTGGTGCCATGGTCTAGCAGTCATGAGGTGTTGGGTGACAGGTTGGACTTGATGATCTTTGAGGTCTTTTTCAACCTTGTCGATTCTATGATTCTATGATTCTATTAGAACACATTGCAACCATGAGCAGGACTCAGGCCTTAAACAAGCTCCAGCTCCAAGGAAATTGGTTTACCAAACCATAAACAACATTTTCTCTGTGCCCCAGGCACTTCATTAACACTTTGAGTGCCACAACAATTCCCACTACTTAGGATCAGCCTGTGCAAATAACTCCAAAGGCAAGCAGAGGTTTTCCAGGTGTAAATACACCTGAATGTCCAATGTTATTTGAACAGGAGTTGGTCACTGAAAAATCCTCTGAGAATCTGATTGTACCTTGAAAGTAGAGTGGATGCTCAGACACACTCTACTGAAAAGCACCCATAGAAAAAGTGTGCATATGATTAAGGGCTATTTATAGTATCACAGAATCATAGTATCAGTCAGGGTTGGAAGGGACCACAAGGATCATCTACTTCCAACCCCCTGCCATGGGCAGGGACACCCCACACTACATCAGGCTGGCCAGAGCCTCATCCAGGCTGGGCTTAAACACCTCCAGGCACGGGGCCTCAACCACCTCCCTGGACAACCCATTCCAGGGCTTCACCACTCTCATGATGAAGAACTTCCTCCTCACGTCCAGCCTGAATCTCCCCACCTCCAGCTTCATTCCATTCCCCCTAGTCTTATCACTCCCTGAGATCCTGAGAAGTCCCTCCCCAGCCTTCCTGTAGGCCCCCTTCAGATACTGGAAGGCCACAATGAGGTCACCTGGGAGCCTTCTCTTCTCCAGACTGAACAGCCCCAACTCCTTCAGTCTGTCCTCATAGGAGAGGTGCTCCAGCTCTCTGATCATCCTCATGGCCCTGCTCTGGACACCTTCCAGCACCTCCAGATCCCTCTTGGAATCATAGAATCATAGAATCATAGAATCAGTCAGGGTTGGAAGGGACCACAAGGATCATCTAGTTCCAACCCCTGCCATGGGCAGGGACACCCTACACTAGATCACGCTGGCCAGAGCCTCGTCCAGCCTGGTCTTAAACACCTCCAGGGACTGGGCCTCAACCACCTCCCTGGACAACCCATTCCAGGGCTTCACCACTCTCATGGTAAAGAACTTCTTCCTCACATCCAGCCTGAATCTCCCCATTTCCAGCTTCATTCCATTCCCCCTAGTCCTATCACTACCTGAGATCCTGAGAAGTCCCTCCCCAGCCTTCCTGTAGGCCCCCTTCAGATACTGGAAAGCCACAATGAGGTCACCTCGGAGCCTTCTCTTCTCCAGACTGAACAGCCCCAACTCCTTCAGTCTGTCCTCATAGGAGAGGTGCTCCAGCCCTCTGATCATCCTCGTGGCCCTTCTCTGGACACGCTCCAGCACGTCCACATCTCTCCTGTAATAGGGGCTCCAGAACTGGACGCAGTACTCCAGGTGGGGTCTCACCAGAGCTGAGTAGAGGGGGAGAAGCACCTCCCTTGACCTGCTGGTCACACTTCTCCTGATGCAGCCCAGGATCTGATTGGCTTTCCGGGCTGCAAGTGCACATTGAGAGCTCATGTCGAGCTTCTCGTCCACCAGCACCCCCAAGTCTCTCTCCTCAGGGCTGCTCTCCAGCCAGTCACTGCCCAGCCTGGATTTGTGCCTGGGATTGCCTCGACCCAGATGCAGGACCCTGCCCTTGGTCTTGTTGAAGCTCATGAGGTTGGCTTGTGCCCACCTCTCCAGCCTGTCCAGGTCCCTCTGGATGGCATCCCTTCCCTCCAGGGTGTCCACTGCACCACACAGCTTGGTGTCATCAGCAAACTTGCTGAGGGTGCACTCGATGCCACTGTCCATGTCACCCACAAAGATGTTGAACAAGACAGGTCCCAGGACTGATCCCTGAGGGACTCCACTTGTCCCTGGCCTCCACTGGGACATGGACCCGTTGACAGCCACTCTTTGGGTGTGGCCATCAAGCCAGTTCTTTATCCATCTAGTGGTCCATCCATCAAACCCATGTGTCGCCAGCTTGGAGACCAGGAGGTGGTGCGGGACAGTGTCGAAGGCTTTGCTCAAGTCCAGGTAAACGACATCAGTTGCTCGCCCCTCATCTATTAATGCTGTCACCTGAATAGGGTGGGGTTGCCTCGACCCAGATGCAGGAGCCTGCACTTGGTCTTGTTGAAGCTCATGAGGTTGGCTTGTGCCCACCTCTCCAGCCTGTCCAGGTCCCTCTGGATGGCATCCCTTCCCTCCAGCGTGTCTGCTGCACCACACAGCTTGGTGTCATCAGCAAACTTGCTGAGGGTGCACTCGATGCCACTGTCCATGGCACCCACATAGATGTTGAACAAGACAGGTCCCAGGACTGATCCCTGAGGGACTCTGCTTGTCCCTGGCCTCAACTGGGACATCAACCCATTGACAGCCACGCTTTGGGTGTGGTCATCAAGCCAGTTCTTTATCCATCTAGTGGTCCACCCATCATCATTATAGGATGTTAGAAATGTGTTGCAGTTACCAGGGATAACATGCTTTACAGCAGTCATCACTCTTGTGCTGTACAGCACCAGGGCTGGTGTTAAGCAAGCAATCAACCCCCTGGACCATTACACAGTTTCTTTGAACATCTGAGAGCACTCTAGCCAATTAGGGACTGTGTAAGGAGATATCACAGCAGTAATCTGCTCCCAGGTAAATGCAAAATAATAATTACACCTGACTTGGGTAGTGTGTACATCTACTCTCCTCACTTTCAATACATTCTGGGGGGTGAGGTAGTAGAAAGCAACCCTGCAGGAAAGGACTTAGGGTTGCTGAGGGACGAGAAGCTGGACATTAGCAGACAGTGTGAGCTTGCAGCCCAGAAGGCAAATCATGTCCTGGGCTGCATCACAAGTGGCCAGAAGATTGAGGGAGGTGATTCTGCTGCTCTTCTCTGCTCTGGTGAGACCTTAGCTGGAGTACTGTGTCCAGCTGTGGAGCCCTCAATGCAGAAAGGACATGGACTTGATAGAGTGGGTCCAGAGAAGGGAAACAAAAATGGTCAGGGGGTTAGAGCACTTCTGCTATGAGGACAGGCTGAGGGAGCTGGTGTTGTTCAGCCAGGAAAAGGGGAGGCTCCAGTGAGACCTAATAGCAGCCTTTCAGTACCTGAAGGAGGCCTACAGGAAGGATGGAGAGAGACTGCTTACAATGGCCTGTGGTGATAGGACAAGGGGCAATGGCTTCAAACCAGAGAAGAGCAGATTTATATTGAACAAGTTATTTCCCATGAGAGTGGGGACAGGTTGCCTGGGGAGGTGGTTGAGGCCCCATCCCTGGAGATATTCAAAGTGAGTCTCGACAGGGCTCTGGGCAACCTGATCTAGTTGAGGATGTCCCTGCTTACTGCAGAAGGGGTTGGACTAGATGACCTTTAGCAGTACCTTCCAGCCCAAACCATTCTATGATTCTGTGATCTCTGATCAACATTGTGTTTAGTCCTGAATAACGTAACCTCTTAAAGTCAGTCTGCACAGAGTACACTATGAAGACCAGAAGGTAAAGCTCTGCAAAAGTCTTCCCTGACCTCATTCCCAGGAGACACAGCACTAAATAGAATAGAATAGAATAGAATAGAATAGAATAGAATAGAATAGAGTAGAATAGAATAGAATAGAATAGAATAGAATAGAATAGAATAGAATAGAATAGAATAGAATAGAATAGAATAGAAGTAGAATAGAATAGAATAGAATAGAATAGAGTAGAATAGAATAGAATAGAATAGAATAGAATAGAATAGAACAGGAGTAGAGTAGGAGTAGAGTAGGAGTAGAATAGAATAGAATAGAATAGAATAGAATAGAATAGAATAGAATAGAATAGAATAGAATAGAATAGAATAGAATAGAATAGAATAGAGCAGGTTGGAAAAGACCTTCGAGATCATCAAGTCCAACCTATCATCCAACACCATTTAATCAACTAAACCATGGCACCAAGAGCCTCATCCAGCCTCTAAATCCCACAGTGTTGTGCAACACTGGAGTCCTGCCCAGAGATCCACTAGAGTAAGTGTGGACAGTAAGGCAGAATATTCAGAGACAAGGGAAGTGTTGACCTTTGAAGAGTAAATGATGCAATTTGAAACTGCAGAAGTGCAGACAGGCAATCAAAGCCTTAGCTCAAGATGCAGGGTAAAACAGAATGATGTCTTCTGTGGCATAGATTTTGTATGATGTTTAGGTTCCTAAATCTTGAGAAATCAGTGGAGGTTGGCTGCCTTTGAGGTTTGGCTTTACAACATTCAGGGTTTTTTGACAGACATGTTCCTGCTCATTTCTTGTCACTGTGCTGTATCAGCTTGGACTGGACTGGCCAGGGAGGTGGTGGAGTTGCCATCACTGGAGGTGTTTAGGAGGGGATGTGATGGGGTACTTGGTTGCATGGTTTAGCTGATTAGATGGTGTTGGATGGTAGGTTGGACACGATGACCTCGAAGGTCTCTTCTAACCTGGTCTATTCTTCCCTTCCCCTCCCTTCCCTTCCCTTCCCTTCCCTTCCCTTCCCTTCCCTTCCCTTCCTTCCCTTCCCTTCCCTTCCCTTCCCCTTCCTTCCTTCCCTTCCCTTCCCTTCCCTTCCTTCCTTCCCTTCCCAAACCTTCCTTCCCTTCCTTCCCTTCCCTTCCCTTCCCTTCCCTTCCCTTCCCAAACCTTCCTTCCCTTCCCCTTCCCTTCCCAAACCTTCCCTTCCCAAACCTTCCCTTCCCAAACCCCTTCCCTTCCCTTCCCTTCCTTCTTCCTTCCCTCCCTTCCTTCCCTTCCTTCCTTCCTTCCTTCCCTTCCTTCCTTCCCTTCCTTCCTTCCTTCCTTCCTTCCCTTCCTTCCTTCCTTTCCCTTCCTTCCCTTCCCTTCCCTTCCCCTTCCCAAACCTTCCCAAACCTTCCCAAACCTTCCCAAACCTTCCCAAACCTTCCCCTTCCCTTCCTTCCCTTCCTTTCCCAAACCTTCCTTCCCTTCCCTTCCCTTCCCTTCCTTCCTTCCCTTCCTTCCCTTCCTTCCCTTCCCTTCCCTTCCTTCCCTTCCCTTCCTTCCTTCCCTTCCTTCCTTCCCCCTTCCTTCCTTCCTTCCCTTCCTTCCCTTCCCTTCCCTTCCCTTCCCTTCCTTCCTTCCTTCCTTCCCTTCCCTTCCCAAACCTTCCCAAACCCTTCCCAAACCTTCCCTTCCTTCCCTTCCTTCCCTTCCCTTCCCTTCCTTCCCTTCCTTAACCTTCCCTTCCCTTCCCTTCCCTTCCTTCCCAAACCTTCCCTTCTTCCCCTTCCTTCCTTCCCTTCCCTTCCCTTCCTTCCTTCCCTTCCCTTCCTTCCCTTCCTTCCTTCCCTTCCTTTCCTTCCTTCCTTCCTTCCTTCCTTCCTTTCCCCTCCCTTCCCTTCCCTTCCTTCCTTCCCTTCCCAAACCTTCCTTCCCTTCCCTTCCCTTCCTTCCCAAACCTTCCTTCCTTCCTTCCTTCCTTCCCTTCCCAAACCTTCCAAACCTTCCCTTCCCTTCCAACCTTCCTTCCCTTCCTTCCTTCCCTTCCTTCCTTCCTTCCTTCCTTCCTTCCTTTCCCTTCCTTCCCTTCCCTTCCCAAACCTTCCCAACCCTTCCTTCCCAAACCTTCCCTTCCCCAAACCTTCCTTCCTTCCTTCCTTCCCAAACCTTCCCTTCCCTTCCCTTCCTTCCCTTCCTTCCTTCCCAAACCTTCCTTCCTTCCCAACCCTTCCCTTCCCTTCCCTTCCCTTCCTTCCTTCCCTTCCCTTCCCTTCCTTCCCTTCCTTCCTTCCTTCCCTTCCTTCCCTTCCTTCCTTCCCTTCCTTCCCCTTCCTTCCCTTCCTTCCTTCCCTTCCCTTCCCTTCCCTTCCTTCCCAAACCTTCCCTTCCCTTCCCTTCCCTTCCTTTCCCCTTCCTTCCTTCCTTCCCAAACCTTCCCTTCCCTTCCTTCCTTCCCAAACCTTCCCTTCCCTTCCTTCCCTTCCCAAACCTTCCCTTCCTTCCCTTCCTTCCTTCCCTTCCTTCCAAACCTTCCCTTCCTTCCCTTTCCTTCCCAAACCTTCCCAAACCTTCCCTTCCCTTCCCAAACCTTCCCCTTCCTTCCTTCCCAAACCTTCCTTCCCTTCCCTTCCCTTCCTTCCCTTCCCTTCCTTCCCAAACCTTCCCTTCCCAAACCTTCCTTTCCTTCCTTCCCTTCCAAACCTTCCCTTCCTTCCCTTCCCTTTCCTTCCTTCCCTTCCTTCCCTTCCTTCCCTTCCCTTCCTTCCCTTCCTTCCCTTCCCTTCCCCTTCCCTTCCCTTCCTTCCTTCCTTCCCTTCCTTCCCTTCCTTCCTTCCTTCCTTCCCCTTCCTTCCCTTCCCTTCCTTCCTTCCTTCCTTCCTTCCTTCCCAAACCTTCCCTTTCCCTTCCCTTCCCAAACCTTCCTTCCCTTCCCTTCCAAACCTTCCCTTCCTTCCCTTCCCTTCCTTCCCTTCCCTTCCCCTTCCCTTCCCTTCCTTCCTTCCTTCCTTCCCTTCCTTCCCTTCCCTTCCTTCCCTTCCCTTCCTTCCTTCCCTTCCTTCATTCCCAGGGAATTCTTTACTTGAGCTGTGATCTGGGTGATGTTTCTCACTTCAGATGGCTTGCTCCAACTAACACTGTTCTGTTCTGCTCTGCTCTGCATTTTAGTTATTTCTTTGTTAATGTTCCCCCAAACAAAACAGAGGAGTTTGATGCCTGATGTGCTCTTTTTATTCCTGCAAATTTATGTGCTCCATTCCTTTACTCTGAGGAGTTTGGCAAGAGTAGCCACAGGGCAGTTGTGCTCGGCAAACATTGCCCACTGCAGAGAGATTAGCATGCAGATATGTCTCCTCTGCTTACCAAGCATATCATTTGCTGCTTTGCAAACAGTGAAAGGCTTGATTAAGTTCAGGGTTTGTGTGTTTGCCAACCTGGCTTCGAGTCATAGTCAATGGAATCAAAATCTCATTAGAACTGAAGTGTACACCCAAGAATACATTATTTTTTCACCTGCAGACTCTTCACTGTCTTGCCAGTATTGCTTTTGTATACAGTGTCTTTTATTTGAGCTGGTCCTCAACAAATAAACACTATATCCAGCTACTTTTTGGCCATGAGAAGACATTGTTTGACACTGTATGGCTTAGGTACGTTTTCAGGTCGTTCCCATCCATAATATTGCTGTGTGGAGGATCTGCAAGGAGGGATCATGTAAAGACATGCCACAGACTACCTCGTTAAAAATGGGAAGTTCTTTAAAGAACTGGATGAAATCTCCTGTTCTGAGGCCCTAGTTCTTAAGGTGAGAGGTTACCCATTTTAGCATCTCCTGGAAGGGCATCATACGGAGCTCAGACAAGCCAGTCAGGTGCTGGACAGGACAACTAGGAAGGAGCTCAGCCAATTCAGCAGCTCACAGATAATCATAGAATCATAGAATCAATAAGGTCGGAAAAGACCTCAGGGATCACAGTATCACAGTATCACAGTATCACTAAGGTTGGAAGAGACCTCGAAGATCATCGAGTCCAACCTGTCACCACAGACCCCATGACTAGGTGGAATCATCAGATGACTAGATGGAATCATCATGACTAGATGGAATCATCATGACTAGATGGAATCATCATGACTAGATGGATCATCAAGTCCAACCTATCACCCAACACCTCACGACATTTTTTTTTCAGCAGAAATGAATTAATTTATATTTGAAGAAAGGCAAAAGCCACTTGAAGCCATGGTTTAGTTAGTCATGAGGATTTGGGAGACAGGTTGGACTTGATGATCCCTGAGGTCTTTTTCCAACCTTATTCATTCTATGATTCTAAGTGCCACGGCAAATCCCTTTTTGAACACCTCCAGGGATGGTGACTCCTGGGCAGCACATTCCAATGGCCAATCACTCTTTCTGTGAAGAACTTTCTCCTCACCTCCAGCCTAAACTTCCCTGGCACAGCTTGAGACTGTGTCCTCTTGTTCTGGTGCTGGTAGCCTGGGAGAAGAGACCAACCCCCACCTGTCTACAACCTCCTTTCAGGTAGTTGTAGAGAGCAAGAAGGTCTCCCCTGAGCCTCCTCTTCTCCAGGCAATGAAATGAAATGAAATGAAATGAAATTAAAACCTAATCAAGGATGTGATAGCTGATAGCACCCTTGCCTGTAGAGACCATGAGACAATGGACAAGAGGACATGGTGTCAAGTTGTGCCAGGGGAGGTTTAGGCTGGATGTTAGGAAGAAGTTCTATACAGAGAGAGTGATTGCCCATTGGAATGGGCTGCCCAGGGAGGTGGTGGCATCACCATCATTGGAGGTGTTCAGGAGGAGACTTGATAGGGTGCTTGGTGCCATGATCTAGTTGTTTGGGTGGGTTGGATTGGTTGATAGGTTAGACGCAACGATCTTGAAGGTCTCTTCCAACCTGGTTTATTGTATTGTATTGTAATGGAGCCTAGGATCCTCCTGAGTGGTGAGGAAGGCAACCAGTACAATATTTATTATGAATTTCAGAAGGGTGGACTTTGAGTCTTCTTCAGGGCAGTAGTAGGCAGGGTCCTGTGGGAGGCTGGAAGCCCAAGTGAGCTGGCTGAGCAACCACCTTATTGCACAGGAACAGTCCACCACAATGTCCAAGACAGAGCACATGGCATTGATAAAGCAGGAGGGAAGTCTGGATGAATAAGAAAATGCCAAGTGAACTTCAATCTAAAAAGGTGGGACGAGAGGGGAGCAGAGATGGGCTATCAGGAGCACCTCTCCTATGAGGACAGACTGAAGGAGTTGGGGCTGTTCAGTCTGGAGAAGAGAAGGCTCTGAGGTGACCGCATCGTGGCCTTCTGGTATCTGAAGGGGGCCTACAAGAAGGCTGGGGAGGGACTTCTCAGGACATCAGGTAGTGATAGGACTAGGGGGAATGGAATGAAGCTGGAGGTGGGGAGATTCAGGCTGGACGTGAGGAGAAAGTTCTTCCCCATGAGAGTGGTGAAGCCCTGGAATGGGTTGTGCAGGGAGGTGGTTGAGGCCCCGTGCCTGGAGGTGTTTAAGCCCAGGCTGGATGAGGCTCTGGCCAGGCTGATCTAGTGTGGGGTGTCCCTGCCCATGTCCTGGGGGTTGGAACTAGCTGATCCTTGTGGTCCCTTCCAACCCTGACTGATACTATGATACTATGTGTAGACATTGCCAGAGGATGCCAGGGGGAAGTGTAGCTGAAACTGCTGCGAAAGGCAAAAGGAAGCAGAACAGCTTGGACGGTCGTGACTCTCTGGACTTGTACATCCCTGAGAGATTCAACCCACACAGAGCAGTTGCTTCACGGTCTGTTATGTCAGCATTGCAGCAGTATATCTGGATATCTGGAATTACTTTAGGGGGATAATAACACCAGCCTCACCAAAAGGCAATTTTCCCTGAGAAAATTTTCAATTTTGCTAAAAAATGTTTTGATTTTCTGTCAAATGAAACACGCAGCAGCCCAGCTGCTGGCTTGGAAATGCTCTTTCAGCTGTTTTTCATGGTGGCAGAGAGTCAAACAAACCAAAGCTTGCCAAAGGGGAAGATAAAGGCCACATTCATCCTTTTTGGTTTACATTCTGCTCATCTCTCTAATTTACAAGTGTCCAGCAGGAAGGGTGTGTTCCTCAGCCCTCTGCCTTGCTGGATGCTGCTTAGTGCATTTCTGATCAGCAGGGAAGGTAAGCAACCCCTGCTGCAGTTGCTGGAGCTGTGGGGGCCAAGTACATACTCCACACAAGTGGGGAACAAGTACATACTACACACAAGCCCTCTGAAACCACTCGCCGATTTCACCTGCTACCCACTCCCAAGAGCCTTCAGGTGAGCAGCCAGAACCTTTGCTCTGAGGCTGATTTGGTTCTTGACATTCCTTTTGCAATTTCATCTCTACCTAGCATTGTTGGGTTTTTATATCCAGGATATATGCTGTTGCCCTTCTAGAAGGGTCTTACAGCCCCTTCTGACCCCTCCTTGCTTCTTTTGCCACTGGCAGAGGTGGTCTTTGCTCTTTGCCTCCCATATTCCACAGAGTTCAGCAGTTCAGCAGTTTGTTTTCCCCTAACCTCAGCAAGCAATCTGCCTCCTCAGGGAACTGTTTAGCTGTGCTGGAAGGCTTCTGTGGGGTGACTCCAGAAATCTGGGAAATCTGGGTTACTAATATTTCGATTGATATTCCATAACATTTATAATAAAGGAAATATTATACAATCATAGAATCAACAAGGTTGGAAAAGACCTCAGAGATCACCAGCTACACCTGTCACCCAACACAGAATGAGAATCACAGAGGAGACCTTCTTGCTGTCTACAACTACCTGAAAGGAGGTTTTAGCGAGGTCGGGGTTGGTCTCTTCTCCAGGCAAACACAGAATCAGGGAATCACCAAGGTTGGAAAAGACCTCAAAGATCATCAAGTCCAACCTGTCACCACAGACCTCATGACTAAACCATGACACCAAGTGCCACATCCAATCCCCTCTTGAGCACCTCCAGGGATGGTGACTCCACCACCTCCCTGAGCAGCACATTCCAATGGCTAACTCTCTCTGTGAAGAACTTTCTCCTCACCTTGAGCCTAAACTTTCCCTGGTGCAGATTGAGACTGTGTCCTCTTGTTCTGGTGCTGGTTGTTTGGGAGAAGAGACCAAACCCCTCCTGGCTACAACCCCCCTTTAGGTAGCTGTAGAGAGCAAGAAGGTCCCCCCTGAGCCTTGTCTTCTACTGGATAAGCAACCCCAGCTCCCTCAGCCTCTCCTCACAGGGCTGTGCTCAAGGCCTCTCACCAGCCTTGTTGCCCTTCTCTGGACACATTCAAGTGTCTCGATGTCCTTCTTAAACTGAAGGGCCCAGAACTGGACACAGGACTCAAGGTGTGGCCTAGCCAGTGCTGAGTCCAGGGGCACAATGACTTCCCTGCTGGCCACACTATTTCTGATGCATGCCAGGATGACATTGGCCTTCTTGGCTGCCTGGGCACACTGCTGGCTCATTTTCAGCTGGCTGTCAACCAGGACCCCCAGATCCCTTTCTGTTTGTCTGCTCTCCAGCCACTCTGACCCCAGCCTGTAGCTCTGCATGGGGTTGTTGTGGCCAAAGTGCAGCACCTGGCACTTGGATTTGTTGAATGCCATCCTGTTGGACTCCGCCCATCTGTCCAGCCTGTCAAGGTCCCTCTGCAGAGTCTTTCAACCCTCTAACAGATCAACACCTGCTCCGAACTTGGTGTCATCTGAAATCTTTCAGCCTGTCGTCATAGGAGAGGTGCTCCAGCCCTCTGATCCGCTCTGTTGCCTTTCTCTGGACCATCTGATTTGTGTGCCTCTTGTGTTGGGGGCCCCACAACTGGACACAGTATTCCAGGTGAAGTCTCAGCAGAGCAGAGCAGAGTGGAAGAATCACATCTCTCGACCTGCTGGCCACACTTCTTTTTATGCAGTCCTGAATGAGATTTGCCTTCTGGACTAGAAGAAAGCTGAAATTGGGGTTCTTTTGAGAAATAAGCCAGAAATAATAAAGTAGAGCAGAATGTGCATGCCTACCCCTTTGCTAAGAGAATTTAAATGGATAACAGTTCATCACAACTTGAATGATTTTAAGGACTGGAAGGCATTGAATTCTAGCATGAGAGAATAGAATAGAATAGAATAGAATAGAATAGAATAGAATAGAATAGAATAGAATAGAATAGAATAGAATAGAATAGACCAGACCTTCAAGATCATCGTGTCCAACCTATCACCCAACACCATCTAATCAAATAAACCATGGCACCAAGCACTCAATCCAGGCTCCTCCTGAACACCTCCAGTGATGGTGACTCCACCACCTCCTCAGGCAGCCCATGCCAATGGGCAATCACTCTCTCTGTGTAGAACTTCCTCCTAACATCCAGCCTAAACCTCCCCTGGCGCAGCTTGAGACTGTGTCCTCTTGTTCTGGTACTGGCTGCCTGGGAGAAGAGACCAACTTCTGCCTGTAGTTGTAGAGAGCAATAAGGTCACCCCTGAGCCTCCCCTTCTCCAGGCTAAGCAACCCCAGCTCCCTCAGCCTCTCCTCACAGGGCTTGTGTTCCAAACCCCTCACCAGCTTTGTTACCCTTCTCTGGACACCTTCCAGCAACTCAACATCCTTCCTAAACTGAGGGGCCCAGATCTGGACACAGGACTCAAGGTGTGGCCTAACCAGTGCAGTGTACAGGGGCACAATGACCTCCCTGCTCCTGCTGGCCACACTCTTCCTGATGCAGGCCAGGATGCCATTGGGTGTCTTGTCTGCCTGGGCACACTGCAGGCTCATGTTCAGCCTACCATCAACCAGTACCCCCAGGTCCCTCTCTGCCTGGCTGCTCTCCAGCCACTCTGATGCAGCCTGTAGCACTGCATGGGGTTGCTGTGGCCAAAGTGCAGTGCAATGTTATACCAGAGAACAGCATCATTTGAAGTTTTATCAGTTAACCTGTTTCCTGCTTCAGATTTTCATTATGTATTTCAAATGAAGTTTTTGTTATGCCTTTCAAATTCTAGGTAGTGCAGTTGCCTTGCTGTGTTATATGTATACAGCCTGCCATTGGCTGATGTCTGGTGCAGTTTTAGCACTGTGGATGACAGCTGGGAGTACAATAATCATCACAGGTCCTGGTTAATGCAGATGGTTCCTTGGCTTCTACAGCTGAGACCAAATCAGGTACTGCAAATATCTCAGTATTCACCCCTTGCTTTCCAAAAAGCAGCTGCCAATGCACTGTGCAGAAGAAGGTTCCTAAATCTGGGCCTTTCGTGACACATCATGTTTGGGGAACATTCTGTGGTTTGGGACAAAGTGGAGATTGATAGAAAATAGGAGTCTGCTGGGATCTTGGAGCTATTTAGATTTTGGACACAAAACAAGAGGAGGGACTTCCCAGCAGCAGTCACTGCAGGACTGGGGTTAATATCTCCCTAATCATCATAGAATCATAGAATCAGTCAGGGATGGAAGGGACCACAAGGATCCAGTTCCAACCCCCCTGCCATGGGCAGGGACACCCCACACTACATCAGGCTGGCCAGAGCCTCATCCAGCCTGGGCTTAAACACCTCCAGGGACAGAGCCTCAACCACCTCCCTGGATAACCCATTCCAGGGCTTCACCACTCTCATGGGGAAGAACTTTCTCCTCACATCCAGCCTGAATCTCCCCACCTCCAGCTTCATTCCATTCCCCCTAGTCCTATCACTACCTGATAGCCTGAGAAGTCCCTCCCCAGCCTTCCTGTAGGCCCCCTTCAGATACCAGAAGGCCACAATGAGGTCACCTTGGAGCCTTCTCTTCTCCAGACTGAACAGCCCCAACTCCTTCAGTCTGTCCTCATAGGAGAGGTGCTCCAGCCCTCTGATCATCCTCGTGGCCCTTCTCTGAACACGCTCCAGCACGTCCACATCCCTCCTGTAATAGGAGCTCCAGAACTGGAGGCAGTACTCCAGGTGGGGTCTCACCAGAGCTGAGTAGAGGGGGAGAATCACCTCCCTTGACCTGCTGGCCAGGTGGGGGTTGGTCTCTTCTCCCAGGCAGCCAGCACCAGAACAAGAGGACACAGTCTCAAGCTGCGCCAGGGAGGTTTAGGCTGGAGGTTTAGGCTTCATGAGAGATGAAGGAATAAAATATACATTCTTTCCCGAACATCGACGAGAGCTCACTAATGAGTGGGAGAAGACTGGTTAGCACTGGTTAGGCCACACCTTGAGCACTGTGTTTGGTTCTGGGCCCCTCAGTTTAGGAAAGATGTTGAGTTGCTGGAAGGTGTCCAGAGAAGGGCAACAAAGCTGGGGAGGGGTTTGGAGCACAGCCCTGTGAGGAGAGGCTGAGGGAGCTGGGGTTGCTTAGCCTGGAGAAGAGGAGGCTCAGAGGAGACCTTACTGCTGTCTACAACCACCTGAATGGAGGCTGTAGCCAGGTGGGCGTTAGTCTCTTCTCTGAGGCAACCAGCACCAGAACAAGAGGACACAGTCTCAAGCTGCACCAGGGGAGGTTTAGGCAGGATGTTAGGAAGATATTCTTCACAGAAAGAGTGATTGGCCATTGGAATGTTCTGCCCAGGGAGGTGGTGGAGTGACCATCACTGGAGGTGTTTTGGAAGAGACTGGATGGGTTGCTTGTTGCCATGGTTTAGTTGATTAGATGGTGTTGGGTGATAGGTTGGACTAGATGATCTCGAAGGTCTTTTCCAACCTGGTCAATTCAATTCAATTCAATTCAATTCAATTCAATTCAATTCTATTCTATTCTATTCTATTCTATTCTATTCTATTCTATTCTATTCTATTCTATTCTATTCTATTCTATTCTATTCTATTCTATTCTGCAAGGCAGGAAAGGGGTTGCTCTAGGACAGGCAAGCTAAGAAAGAGTGAGGGAGAGGGACAGGGTAAGGAGGAGAGGAGCACTTCAGCAGAGCCAGGGTGAAGCAGTTGGGGAGGCAGACATGTCACAAGGAGCAGGATGTGAGTAAGCAGAGAGTCAGCATGGGGAGAGAAAATGAAGGCAGCAAAAGTCCCTGACGTGCTTTCTCAAGCCTTCTAGCCGCAAGGCTTCCCCAAGACCCTGAGTGGAGGCGAGACACACTGCCGTGTAAGCTGGAGAGGATTTCGAGTTGAAAGATCTCCTCCCCAAGCTTGCAGCAGAAGGAAAGGTAGCCCAAACAGCCATGCCAGCATTGCTCATCTTCCCTTACAGGCATTAGTCTGGATGCTTCAGTTTCCACATAGCAGACAGGAAAATTTAGAGGGGAAAAGCTTCGTCTGGGTTTTTCTGAGTCAGTTCTCAGCTCAGAGTAAGATTATTAGCTAGGCCCTTGAGTTCACCTTTAAGAATCTCAGCCACGATTAATTGCTGCTGTTATTCTGTAATCAGATACTTTTGGCCAGGTGTATTATTTATGATCCTAAACAATGTCCCAGTTAATTTTTGCTAGGACCTAATGGGAATGTTAAGAGGAACCTGCAGATACCAGCCCTTCCTTGCACAGAAATCAGTGCTTCCAGGAAACAGCATGGTCAGAAAAGTTCATTTTGGTCAGTCAGTTTCACAAACATGGTGAGCAGCTGAGGTTGATTTTCCCATTAGTGAGTCTAAAGACTAGTTCTAGGTTTTGATCTATAATTTCCAAGACAAGATTTCCAAGCAACCAGCACCAGAACAAGAGGACACAGTCTCAACCTGCACCAGGGGAAGTTTAGGCTCAAGGTGAGGAGAAAGTTCTTCACAGTTGTTAGCCATTGGAATGTGCTGCCCAGGGAGGTGGTGGAGTCACCATCCCTGGAGGTGTTCAAGAGGGGATTGGACGTGGCACTTGGTGCCATGATCTAGTAGTCATGAGGTGTTGGTGAGAGGTTAGACTTGATGATGGGTTGGACGTGATGATCTTGAAGATCTCTTTCAACCGGGTGTATTGTATTATTGTATTATTGTATCATAGTATCAGTCAGGGTTGGAAAAGACCACAAGGATCATCTAGTTCCAACACCCATGCCAAGGGCAGGGACACTAGATCAGGCTGGCCAGAGCCTCATCCAGCCTGGGCTTAAACACCTCCAGGCATGGGGCCTCAACCACCTCCCTGGACAACCCATTCCAGGGCTTCACCACTCTCATGGGGAAGAACTTCTTCCTCACATCCAGTCTGAATCTCCCCACCTCCAGCTTCATTCCATTCCCCCTAGTCCTATCACTACCTGAGATCCTGAGAAGTCCCTCCCCAGCCTTCCTGTAGGCCTCCTTCAGGTACTGGAAGGCCACAATGAGGTCACCTCGGAGCCTTCTTTTCTCCAGACTGAACAGCCCCAACTCCTTCAGTCTGTCCTCATAGGAGAGGTGCTCCAGCCCTCTGATCATCCTCGTGGCCCTTCTCTGGACACCTTCCAGCACCTCCAGATCCCTCTTGGAATAGGGGCTCCAGAACTGGAGGCAGTACTCCAGGTGGGGTCTCACCAGAGCTGAGTAGAGGGGGAGAAGCACCTCCCTTGACCTGCTGGTCACACTTCTCTTGATGCAGCCCAGGATCTGATTGGCTTTCCGGGCTGCAAGTGCACATTGAGAGCTCCTGTTGAGCTTCTCGTCCACCAGCACCCCCAAGTCTCTCTCCTCAGGGCTGCTCTCCAGCCAGTCCCTGCCCAGCCTGGATTTGTGCCTGGGGTTGCCTTGACCCAGATGCAGGACCCTGCACTTGGTCTTGTTGAAGCTCATGAGGTTGGCTTGTGCCCACCTCTCCAGCCTGTCCAGGTCCCTCTGGATGGCATCCCTTCCCTCCAGGGTGTCCACTGCACCACACAGCTTGGTGTCATCAGCAAACTTGCTGAGGGAGCACTCAGTGCCACTGTCCATGGCACCCACAAAGATGTTGAACAAGAGTGATCTTTGAGGTCTTTTCCAACCTTGTTGAGGTCCTTTCCAACCTCGTTGATTCTAGGATTCTAGGATTCTAAGAGCTGCCTCCTTTGCACGGTGCTGTGAGGATTATTAATGTTAAAATGATGTGTTGATGAATTCAGAAAGCAAAGTTCTACAGTTCTTCTCTGACCCTTGCAAACCCAAAGTGACTTTCACGCTTGGCAGAGCAAACCTCCCCCTCATGCAATTTATAGGAATGGACCCAGAAAAGTCTGCATTGAGTGTTCCTGCTGAAAAAAAAAAACTTTAAATGAGTCAGTCGCAGCTTAAACCACAGGCAGCATCAATGTTTATGCCACCAATTACCTTTGAAACGCATTTCCATTCATGAAGCAGAGGAAAATCAAGTGATATTTTATGAACTTCCTTGTATGTGTCAAGCTGAGTTGGTTGATTTTTTGGATAGCACTTAATCATCTTGGGCCTTTTCCAGGAAATGGTAATTTACAAGCTTTTTTGAAACTCTTACTCCCCCTCAGCACTAGTCAGAAAGTATGACCTAGTTTAAGTCACAGCTTGAAGATGTGACCTACTTTTGCAGGTAGCACGGCACTCACTGTGCTCAGCTCGGTATGGTAGGTTTGGAAATCTCTTCATGAAAAGAGAGCTGGACTATCATCTCGAATCATTGCCCCTTTTTATCTGCCTCCTGGAAAGCTAATAGTTCTGGGGTTTTTTAGAAGGCCCAAAAAAATATATAACAGATCAAATGTAAAGGTACTTGATCTCACAGAGTCAGAGCCTCACAAATACTTTTCTGCCAAGCCCCATTGATGAAAACAGACCTGGGGCTGGTCCCTAAATCCCTGGAAAGGATGGGCACGTGAAAGGCAAAGAGAAAAGTAACTTCAGACTGAAGTGGGAGGGGTTGCCCAGTGCTTGGAATGGAATGGAATGGAATGGAATGGAATGGAATGGAATGGAATGGAATGGAATGGAATGGAATGGAATGGAATGGAATGGAATGGAGTGGAATAGAGTGGAGTGGAGTGGAATGGAATGGAGTGGAGTGGAGTGGAGTGGAGTGGAGTGGAGTGGAGTGGAGTGGAGTGGAGTGGAGTGGAGTGGAGTGGAGTGGAGTGGAGTGGAGTGGAATGGAATGGAATAGAATAGAATAGAATAGAATAGAATAGAATAGAATAGAATAGAATAGAATAGAATAGAATAGAATAGAATAGAATAGAATAAACAGAATAGGAGTTAACCTGGTTGGAAAAGACCTCGGAAATAATTGAGTCCAACCCAGCACCATCTAATCAACTCAACCATGGCACCAAGCACCCTATCAAGTCTCTTCCTAAACAACTCCAGTGATGGTGACTCAACCATGCTCCTGGGCAGCACATTCCAATAGCCAATCACTCTTTCTATGAAGAATTTCTTCCTAACATCCAGCCTAAACCTCCCCTGGTACAGCTTGAGACTGTGTCCTCTTATTCTGGTGCTGGTTGCCTGGGAGAAGAGACCAACCCCCACCTGGCTACAACCTCCCTTCAGGTAGTTGTAGGTCTGCTCTGAGCCTCCTTTTCTCCAGGCTAAGCAACCCCAGCTCCCTCAACCTCTCCTCACAGGGCTTGTGTTCCAAACCCCTCCCCAGCTTTGTTGACCTTCTCTGGACACGCTCCTGCAACTCAACATCTTTCCTAACCTGAGGGGCCCAGAACTGGACACAGGGCTTTGATTAATGGCATTGATTCATGGATTCCATGTTCTCCAAGCACAGCAGGGGGCTTCTTTCCTCTTGGGCAGAAAGCATCAGCGTGTTTTCTCTCTACACCTCTACCTGGGTTAGGCACGAGATGTTCCAGATGGGGGGAATTCTGTCCATGTGCAAAATCAGAAAACTAAGGCCACACCGAGTCCTGTGTCCGGTTCTTGTCTCCTCAATTTAAGAAGGACACTGAGACACTGAGTCCAGAGAAGGGCAACAAAGTTGTTGAGGGGTTTGGAACACAAGCCCTCTGAGGAGAGGCTGAGGGAGCTGGGGTTGCTTAGCCTGGAGAAGAGGAGGCTCAGAGGAGACCTTCTGGCTGTCTACAACTACCTGAAAGGAGGTTGTAGCCAGGTTGGGGTTGGTCTCTTCTCCCAGGCAACCACAGAATCACAGAATCACCAAGGTTGGAAGAGACCTCCAAGATCATCAAGTCCAACCCATCACCACAGACCTCATGACTAAACCATGGCACCAAGTGCCACATCCAATCCCCTCTTGAACCAGCACCAGAACAAGAGGACACAGTCTCCAGCTGTGCCAGGGGAGGTTTAGGCTGGATGTTAGGATGAAGTTCTTCACAGAAAGAGTGATTGGCCATTGGAATGGGCTGCCCAGGGAGGTGGTGGAGTCACCATCACTGGAGGTGTTTAAGAAGAGACTGGATGGGGTGCTTGGTGCCATGGTTTAGTTGATTAGATGGTGTTGGGTGATAGGTTGGACTTGATGATCTTGAAGGTCTTTTCCAACCTGGTTAATTGTATTGTATTGTATTGTATTGAATTGCATTGTATTATATTATGTTATGTTATATTATATTATATTATATTATATTATATTATATTATATTATATTATATTATATTATATTATATTATATTATATTATATTATATCATATTATATTATATCATATTATATTATATCATATTATATTATATCATATTATATTATATATGCTGAATTAATTTTCTTCTTAACAAAAAATAATTGCCCTACAAACAGGAGCTATGGTGATAGTTATATGCCTTCTTTGCACCTTTATGGGAATGGATGAGGTGAACACCATATTGCCAGGCTTATTTGCACCACCTAAATCTAGGTCACATCAAGAAATTGAGAGGAAATTTCTGAGTTTCCTGCTACATTTTTAGCAAGTACCTCATTTCCGAGTAGACAGGAGCTGATAATGTGAGAAGCACTGCTATTTCATTTAGCCTGGCCTTTTCTCACTTCAAAATTGGTGCTGTGGTGAACTCCTGGGTAAAGGTTATATCATGTGAAACAAACACACAGGAAGGGCTTCGCTCTAGCTCCAGCTTGGCTTCTGTTTTCACAGCTGAAGCAGCACGATTCTCACCGTCACCTTCAGTCCCATTTTACCCTCCGTGAGAAGCTGACTGGTGTGTGCCGGTCTTGATGTTCAACCCAAACTACTGACTCCAAACAAAAGACCACGATGAAAGACAGTTCATCGGTAACCATTGGGCAGCATCAGCTATAATTACTTCGAGAGGAGGAGCTGGTATTAAACCCATGGTACATTCTTGGTGTTGGTCCTTATTTTAGTGGCTCTTATAGTCTGTTATTTTTTCCTCCCTCTAATGGCCAAGAGGGAGAGGAGATCCTGCCCTGGCAGCAGGAACTTGCTCCAGCAGACTCTTTGGTCCCCGGCCCATTCCCATTGTTGATTCAGACTGTCTCGTGTTGGGAGCAAACCCACATTCATATACTTTTTTTCTCTCTTTTTTTTTCTGTAAGAACTTAAATTGCTTTTCATTGAATGTCTCTCCAGCCCATACTGGTCATAAAGGCCATCTGTGCTCCTGGGCATTTGGCTCGCAAGCAGAGGCCAGAGGATGCTGAGTGGAGCCTCCTTCTGTTTGCCTCTCAGTTTCATGGCTATCACCAATACCTGGGAAGACCAAGAAAAATAAAGCCAAAAAAAAAAGCTTCTCTACCACCAAGGCAGAATTTATGCTTGGGTCATAGTTTTACACACATTGCACAAGCAGGTTTCATAAGGCAATATAAAAGTCTCTGCAAGTCAGATGTGTCACATCTCTCCTCCCTCACTTGATTATGGCCTCCAGAGTTAGGATGAAGCAACTATAGAATAGAATAGAATTAACCAGGTTGGAAAAGATCTTTGAGATCATTGAATCCAACCCATCATCCAACACCATCTAATCAAGTAAACCATGGCACCAAGCACCCCATGCAGTCTCTTCCTAAACACCTCTAGTGATGGTGACTCCACCACCTCCCTGGGCAGCCCATTCCAATGGCAAATCACTCTTTCTGGGAAGAACTTCTTCCTAACATCCAGCTTAAACCTCCCCTGGTGCAGCTTGAGCCCTTGTCCCTGATCCTGGCCTGTACCTAGCTGGGATACCAAAGAGACTGACCATTTTGTACATTTGGTGAGCACAAACAGCATTTCCATCACCTATTAGTTTGCTGTCGATATTGCCAGTGTCATTCAGTATCATCCTTTTAACACAGGCATGGAAGGGCCAAAACAAGTTACAATCTTCTTTCATGGTGGATCTCACAATAGATACAAAGCTAGGAAATGCCCCCAGAAAGAAAACATTATACCCAGGACAATGTTATTCTCAGTGTATGTGTCATTTTCATGCTGTCTTTGAAATAGATACGACTAGTGGATACTGGCCACAACAACCCCATGAAGTGTTACAGGCTGGGGTCAGAGTGGCTGGAAAGCAGCCAGGCAGAAAGGGACCTGGGGGTACTGGTTAATAGTAGGCTGAACATGAGCCAGCAGTGTGCCCAGGTGGCCGAGAAGGCCAATAGCATCCTGGCCTGCATCAGAATTAGTGTGGCCAGCAAGAGCAGGGAGGTCATTGTGCCCCTGTACTCGGCCCTGTTTAGGCCACACCTTGAGTACAGTGCCCAGTTTAGGAAAGATGTTGGCTTGCTGGAACGTGTCCAGAGAAGGGCAACAAAGCTGGGGAGGGGTTTGGAGCACAAGCCCTACGAGGAGAGGCTGAGGGAGCTGGGGTTGTTTAGCCTGGAGAAGGGGAGACTCAGGGGAGACCTTATTGCTGTCTACAACTCCCTGAAGGGAGGTTGTAGGCAGGTGGGGGTTGGTCTCTTCTCCCAGGCAACCAGCACCGGAATAAGAGGACACAGTCTCAAGCTGCACCAGGGGAGATTTAGGCTGGAGGTGAGGAGGAAGTTCTTCACAGAGAGAGTTGTTCACCATTGGAATGTGCTGCCCAGGGAGGTGGTGGAGTCACCATCCCTGGAGGTGTTTAGGAAGAGACTGGATGGGGTGCTTGGTGCCATGGTTTAATTGATTAGATGGTGTTGGGTGATAGGTTGGACTCGATGATCTCAGAGGTCTTTTCCAACCTGGTTAATTCTATTCTATTCCATAGAAGAAGCATTCCTTGCACTGTTGTCTATGATTTAGAGCAGCTTATATTGTACAGTGACAAACAGCAGCATACACTGGTATACTAATACACAGCATACACTAATATAGCCACCTCCTAAAACCCAAAAAGGCTTCAAAAGAAATTCACACAAAACTCTTTATAACACCGATCTCAATGATGTCAGCAGGCAAACGTCCACTGATTTCGAAGTGAGATGCTAACTCCTTTCTTACCAGTATGATATTAATCAAGATTAGTACAACTGAATGAAATGCAAGCAGTAATTCATGGAATTTTTCACATTCAGCAAGTCCCACGCAGCACAGCTGGGCTGATGGAGTTCTCAATTATCTCTTTTTTTATTATGTGAGCTGCTTTGTTTCACAACCCCAAACATCAGCAAAATTCTGCAAGTGTGGAGATGGCATAGACCAGAGAACCAGAGCAAACCTGAGGAAATTTTGTTTGGATGATTTCAAGATAAATCATGGAAGCATTTCCATTTGGGTTGTCATTTGGGGAAAATAAATGAAAAATTAGAATAGAATAGAATAGAACAGAATAGTATAGAATAGAATAGAATAGAATAGAATAGAATAGAATAGAATAGAATAGAATAGAACATAAAATGATGGAATGGAATGGAATGGAATGGAATGGAATGGAATGGAATGGAATGGAATAGAATAGAATAGAATAGAATAGAATAGAATAGAATAGAATAGAATAGAATAGAATAGAATAGAATAGGATAGGATAGGATAGGATAGGATAGGATAGGATAGGATAGGATAGGATAGGATAGGATAGGATAGGATAGGATAGGATAGGATAGAATTAACCGGGTTGGAAAAGACCTTCAAGATCATCGAGTCCAACCTATCACCCAACACCATCTAATCAACTAAACCATGGCACCAAGCACCCCATCCAGTCTCTTCCTATACACTTCCAGTGATGGTGACTCCACCACCTCCCTGGGCAGCACATTCCAAAAGCCAGTCACTCTTTCTGTGAAGAATTTCTTCCTAACATCCAGCCTACACCTTCCCTGGTGCATCAGGATAGTGTGTCCCCTTGTTCTGGTGCTGGTTTCCTGGGAGAAGAGACCAACCCCCACCTGGCTACACCCTCCCTTCAGGGAATTGTAGACAGCAATGAGGTCTCCTTTGAGCCTCCTCTTCTCCAGGCTGAGAAACCCCAGCTCCCTCAGCCTCTCCTCACAGGGCTGTGCTCCAAACCCCTCCCCAGCTTTGTTGCCCTTCTCTGGACACGTTCCAGCAAGCCAACATCTTTCCTAACCTGGGGGCCCAGAACTGGACACAGGACTCAAGGTGTGGCCCAAATAGTGCTGAGTACAGGGGCACAATGACTTCCCTGCTCCTGCTGGCCACACTATTCCTGATCCAGGCCAGGATGCCATTGGCCTTCTTGGCCACCTGGGCACGTTTTCTAAACATAATTTTCAGCAAAAAAATAAAACAAAAATCCAGGTAGTAAAGAAGAAATTGTAGAACAAAGTGCTACTAAGCCACATGGAGCAGAATGCTGGCCTCTCATCCTCCAAGCTCGATACTGCTTTACAGTACTACTTTTTAGACTGATGAAATGGCTAATGGTGGCTGAATAAAACTATAGGGAAGGTTTGGGAAGGGAAGGTTTGGGAAGGGAAGGTTTGGGAAGGGAAGGTTTGGGAAGGTTTGGGAAGGTTTGGGAGGGGAGGGAGGGGAGAGGAGAGGAGGAGAGGAGGAGAGAGGAGAGGAGAGGAGAGGAGAGAGAGAGGAGAGGAGAGGAGAGGAGAGGAGAGGAGAGGAGAGGAGAGGAGAGGAGAGGGAGAGGAGAGGAGAGGAGAGGAGAGGAGAGGAGAGGAGAGAGGAGGAGAGAGAGGAGAGGAGAGGAGAGGCGAGGAGAGGCGAGGCGAGGCGAGGAGAGGCGAGGCGAGGCGAGGCGAGGCGAGGCGAGGCGAGGCGAGGCGAGGGAGAGGCGAGGCGAGGCGAGGCGAGGCGAGGAGAGGAGAGGAGAGGAGAGGAGAGGAGAGGAGAGGAGAGGAGAGGAGAGGAGAGAGGAGAGAGGAGAGGAGAGGAGAGGAGGAGAGGAGAGGGAGGAGAGGAGAGGAGAGGGAGAGGAGAGGGAGAGGAGAGGAGAGGAGAGGAGAGGAGAGGAGAGGAGAGGAGAGGAGAGGAGAGGAGAGGAGAGGAGAGGAGAGGAGAGGAGAGGAGAGGAGAGGAGAGGAGAGAGGAGAGGATGGAAGAAACCTTCAAGATCATGGCATCCAACTCATCATCCAACACCATCTAATCAACTGAGCCATGGCACCAAGTGCCCTATCCAGTCTCCTTCTAAACAGTTGTATTAATAAGACTATTAGTTTTGAGAGAAAATGCAGGTTCACATAAGTAGTAATTCAACAATACATTGGCAAGCCTTAATTCAGCTATACACTTAGAGGTGACAACAGGTAGTAAAATCCGCAGCTGCTTTCGGGAAATAGTAAACACATTCTAAATGTTGTGCTACCAGCTCATTCTCTGATTTACTGCTCTGTATCAGCAGTGCTAGATCAAAGATGTGGGTTTATTTCAGCATTCCTGCTAGCTCTCTTTTGACCTCTCTGCCAAGCTCCAGGGCCTGCAGCACATATGCTCAGCTTCATACAGCACAAGCACAACTTAGTGGGTTGCAACTTGTTAGGATCTTCTGCTTAAAAGGGAGGCTGGCTTAAGCTGCAAGGCTGTATGCCACTCGCTGCCTCGTAACTCCAGCCCCCTTCCAGTTAGCTGGACAGAAATAACACAGCAGTCCATTTCCAGAACTGCAGTTGTTTATCCAGAACAAAGATCTGGAGCCACGATGAGTGATAAAACATTAAACCAGATGGATCTTGTTTAGTTTAAGCTGTGCTACTGCATGTAGTACTGTACTGCAGAGAAAATATTTAGTGACAGAAACATTGCAAAATGTTGTAGGTAGCCAAGAAGCTGGTTAGACTTCTGTGTAATGCAGAAAGAATTATATTCAGGACATGTTTGTCCAAAAAAGTGAAAAGGAGTGGAATATCTGCACATGGTTGCCAAATAAAGCAGAGTCGTCAGTTATCAGTGCTCAGAGGGCCAAATAAGTGTGTACCTGTGACACCAATTGCTGTACATCAGCTGTGTGGGATGTCAGCAAGGCAGAGAACCCACTCGGGTCAGAGCAGGCACATGAACCTGTACCAGGTCAGCAATGAAGTATGGACTAACAGTGGAGTTTTCATAGAATCATGGAATCAACAAGGTTGGAAAAGAATTCAAAGATCATCAAGTCCAACCTGTCACCCAACACCTCATGACTACTAGACCATGGCACCAAGTGCCACGTCCAACCCCCTCTTGAACACCTCCAGGCATGGTGACTCCACCAATTTCCTGGGCAGCACATTCCAACATCGAACGACTCTCCCTGTGAAGAACTTTCTCCTCACCTCAAGCCTAAACTTCCCCTGGTGCAGCTTGAGACTGTGTCCTCTTGTTCTGGTGCTGGTTGCCTGGGAGAAGAGATTAACCCCCACCTGGCTACAACCTCCCTTCAGGTAGTTGTAGAGAGCAAGAAGGTCTCCCCGAGCCTCCTCTTCTCCAGACTAAACAACCCCAGCTCCCTCAGCCTCTCCTTGTAGGGCTTGTGCTTGAGGCCTCTCCTCAGCCTCATTGCCCTTCTCTGCACATGTTCAAGAGTCTCAATGTCCTTCTTAAATTGAGGGGCCCAGAACTGGACACAGGACTCAAGGTGTGGCCTAACCAGTGCTCCACTCTATGCATTCACAGCAAACATCTGCAGTGAACTGATTTTATGTGTCCACGGAGATCTGTGATTCTAGTCTCCAGTGGGTTCTTGTGACATAGTAAGGAAAATTAATAAGTGAAGAGTAGTTTAAAATCCTTCAGACTGGGGAGGCATGGGGTAAAAACGTTGTGTACATGGAAGTATCTGAACTTCCTAAACAGTTACCTTCCATGTGGTCATATTTTAGCTCTCAAAAATCAATGATCTGCTGGGAAGGGAACAGACGAAGGAGATCCTGTTTGTGAATCTTCCCTCTGTGGACCTGTGGTGGTTTGAGCCTTAACTGGGATTTAAGAGCTCAGATGGGGGCAAGACTGAGAATCCCTCCCCCGTTCCCCCTCCTCTTTCCCAACAGAGAGGGAAAAAAAAGGGAAGGGTTGAAAATCCACCAAGAAATAATTTGGAGTCAGTTTGGAAGTAGAAGGTAAAAGTTTTCTTATATATATATATGTATATAGATATAGATATATAGATATATATTTTATATATATATATATATAAAACAATAACAGGAAGGGTTCACAAGGGGTAAGGAACAAGGATGATGGGAGGAGGGGGAGGGTGTGAAATGTATACAAAACCAGTCCACCAGGCGTGGATGTAGCAGGGAGAGGACGAGGCTTGACCACATGGTAGAAAAGCAGGAAACCAGCAGCAGTAGCTGTCATCCAGGCAAGGCAGGAGCCAAAAAGAGTGCTAATGGCTGCAGTGTCTTCCTTTTTATAGGCTTGCTGGACAGGGAGGGGAGTGGAGCAGACTAACTCCAGTTAGTCTGCTCCCAGTGGGAAACCCCCCCCGGGGAGGGCAATGCTCTCACAAGCCTTCCCCCCCGCCCCCTGCTTTCAGGATGGGAGTAACCCATCACAGAACCTGAGATCCCCAAAACTGCCCAGCAGGCAGCCTTACCCACAGGTACAGACCTAAGGACTGAAGAGTTTGCAACTGAGAGGATGAGGCAGCAGCTACACCACAGTTATGAAGACATGATAACACCTAAAATGTGAGTTTGGCAGTCACAGAAGGATTCTGTCATTCTCTGCTAAAAGAAGAACTAGGGCTCTCTGATGCAGTGAATGAATAAAGAACCTGAAGGTTGGGAAAATGGATCTATCATTTCATGGCCTGCAGCATGTAAGGAGCTGAAACAATTGGAGTTCCTGCTTGTCTTCTGTAATAGCCCAATATAAATTGGTTGGAGTTTGGTGAAGTGTGGTCTGGAGAAAAGCAAACTGTCTCAAGCAAGGGGGCAGGCGGCAGAGACCACATGGCTCAAGCACTGAATGATGGCAGGAAAATAGGCCCTCCCTAAGCTTCATAAAATGGATTGCAAGCACATAGTAGCAAATCAAAGATACCTGCCACCACACCTTTACACCAGCACAAATATTTTCTTGGGAACCCAGATGGAAACTTTGGTACATTCAAACTTCAGGCTAAAAAGAAAAAAAATAAAAAGGGGGCAGGAAACGAAAGCAGAAACAAAACAAAACAAAAGCCACACACAAAACATCCAAAGCTGCATAGAAATTTGTGAAATCTCTTTTAAACAATCTCCCAGGTGGTCAAGAAGGCCAAAGCCATCCTGGCCTGCATCAGAAATAGTGTGGCCAGCAGGAGCAGGGAGGTCATTCTACCCCTGTACTCAGCACTGGTTAGGCCACACCTCGAGGACTGTGTCCAGTTCTGGGCCCCTCAGTTTAAGAAGGACATTGAGACGAACATGTCCAGAGAAGGGCAACGAGACTGGGGAGAGGTCTGGAGCACAAGCCCTATGAGGAGAGGCTGAGGGAGCTGGGGTTGCTTAGCCTGGAGGACGTTCAGGGAGACCTTCTTGCTCTCTACCGCTACCTGAAGGGACCTTGTAGCCAGGTAGGGATTGGTTTCATCTCCCAGGCAACCAGCACCAGAACAAGAGGACACAGTCTCAAGCTGCACCAGGGGAAGTTTAGGCTCCAGGTGAGGATAAGTTCTTCCCAGAGTGATTTGCCATTGGAACGGGCTGCCCAGGGAGGTGGTGGAGTCTCTGTCCCTGGAGGTGTTCAAGAGGGGATTGGACGTGGCACTTGAAGCCATGATTTAGTAGTCATGAGATGCTGGGTGACAGGTTGGACTTGATCATCTCTGAGGCCTTTTCCAACCTTATTGATTCTATGATTCAAGCTGAAATGGGTTTCTCACCTTTCCATACCCAAGCTTTGCTTTGGAGCTACTCACAAATGGTAACATTAGACAAAGCCTACAGGAGACTACAGGGTCAGGCCCCAGAGAGTTGAAAATAAACCACAACAGTTGGCAAAGTCCACAGGTTGTGATCCCAAATATCAGCAATCAGGAAACCAGGGAACACTGGACAAAGCATCAGTACAGAGAGGAAGAAAGAACCAGAAATATGTGCAAGAACACTGGCTGGTTGAGGTGTGAGTTTTCTCAAATCACCATAGCAAAATGCTGCGTAAGGTCCTGTTCGTGAAGCTTTGCTGGGAACTAGGCTTGTAACAGCAAAAGTATAAGCATGAGAGAGATGTTTGGAGCCCTCCAAAGCTGGTGCATCAAATCAAAGGGCACTAAGGACTGCTTTATGTGTCCAGTCTGCTGGTATCCTTATTCCCCTGCTACTTTCCTTTGTTCCTATCCAGTTTAGTTCTTGCATCAATGACACAATTTTTTACAAGCTTAGCTCTTATTGCTTTCCATTCAAAGACACAGCCAGGCCACCTGAAAGTAGGCTAAATGAGGGGAAGAGCGTGTAGGTCTGACCCAAGGCTGTAGCTACCACCAGCAAAAAGAGCTGCAAGTCAGCAAGAGTGGGGTGAGCAGAAGACACTGGCAGCTGGAAAGAGCCAGAGAAAAGGAAGTGGGACAGACAGAAAAAGAAACACTCACTGGCTGGAAAGAGCCTGGGAAGGCAGTGGGGGGAGGAGTAGCCAGGTGCCAAAATATGCAATCATCACCCCACGTATGAAAATTCACTTCTTTAGCAAGAACAGAGTAAGACTATACAGATGCTTACAGCCATGCAAATACACTGAATTCCAAATAAACTGTTTCCAAGTAAGGTTTGGGTTTTTGTTGGCTTTTTTAAGCTTCGAGTTCCAGCAAATAACCAGCATCTGTCCACAGACCAGAACTATCTTTTGAAGATTGTAAAATAAGAGTCATATGCAGCCTTCTTACCCAAGAAAGCATTACCACCTTCTCAAGGTAACTCTCTTCATTAACTGATTACTCTACACTTTTCATTAATTCTGTCCTGATGAAGCAATCAAATAAAGGAAGCAGACAGAAAAGAACAGACACTTCTGGTGGAACACTTGGGTTTAGGATGGTCAGTGCTAGAGCAGGCTGGTTTGCTTTATCATCTTGGCATACATGCCAAATGTTACCTCAAATGACAGTGTTGATGCTTTACAATGTGTGGCTGCTCTGATAGAATTTTGTATGGAATAGAATTAACCAGGTTGGAAAAGACCTTTGAGATCAGCAAGTCCAACCTATCATCCAACACCATCTAATCAACTAAAGCATGGCACCAAGCACCCCATCCAGGCTCTTTCTTAAACACCTCCAGTGATGATGACTCCACCACCTCCCTGGGCAGCACATTCCAGTGGCCAATCCCTCATCCTGTGAAGAACTTCTTCCTAACCTCCAGCCTAAACCTTCCATGGTGCAGCTTGAGACTGTGTCCTCTTGTTCTGGTGCTGGTTGCCTGGGAGAAGAGACCAACCCCCACCTGGCTACAGCTTCCCTTCAGGGAGTTGTAGACAGCAATAAGGTCTCCCCTGAACCTCCTCTTCTCCAGGCTAAGCAACGCCAGTTCCCTCAGCCTCTCCTCAGAGGGCTTGTGCTCCAAACCCCTCCCCAGCTTTGCTGCCCTTTTCTGGACACCTTCCAGCAAATCAACCTCTTTCCTAAACTGAGGGGCCCAGAACTGGACACAGGACTCAAGGTGTGGCCTAACCAGTGCTGAGTACAGGGGCAGAATGACTTCCCTGCTGCTGGAGGTTGGTCTCTTCTCCCAGGCAGCCAGGACCAGAACAAGAGGACACAGTCTCAGGCTGCACCAGGGGACGTTTAGGCTGGATGTTAGGAAGAAGTTCTATACAGAGAGAGTGATTGCCCATTGGAATCGGCTACCTGTGGAGGTGGTGGAGTCACCTTCATAGGAGGTGTTCAGGAGGAGACTTGATGGGGTGCTTGGTACCATGGTTTAGTTGTTGGGTGGGTTGGATTGGACACGATGATCTTGAAGGTCTCTTCCAACCTGGTGTATTGTATTGTATTGTATTGGCCACACTATTCCTGGCCAGGATGCTTGTGAGGAGACATCTCAGCTAGTAAGAAGGTGACTTAAGCCCCCAAACCGACATGGAATAGACGTGTTTCTCCCAGCCTGCCACTGGACATCTCCATAGTGGTAAAAGGTCTTGGGTGACAGGTTGGACTTGATGGTCTAACGAGGTCTTTTCCAACCTTGATGAGTCTACGATTCAGTGTGACCTGCAGGTTTTGAATGATTTTACTTTTTTTTTTTAAAGCCTCAAGATTCTTCAGACATTTCTAGTTTTGAACTGACAGCTGTTTGGTGTAGAATATAAATGGGAGGTCCTCTTTTCCTGATACATTTTCAGTGACAATGCAACCCCTGGTGGATGCATGTTTGGAACCAAATCAAAACTCAACAAAATCCACTGCAGTTGTCTCAAAGTGGTCAATTTGTGCCTCAGCTTTCTAGAGTGAATTATGCTGTACCCAGCCCGAACGTTCTGAAATCTGAGCAAGATGATCAAAGCTGCACAAGGAATACCTGGGCACACAGGAAAATGAAGAGATTACAAAGTGGGGATTTGTTTTTTTTTCTTAGAAATGTATTTTGTAAGAAAACAATATTAACATTAAAAAGAAATGTTTATTATACAGTATAAAATAATTGCTTGAACTCAGCTCAGTTCCTTACATAAAGAAAAAAAGGCTTGGGGATTTGTATTGAAGCCTCAATTCCTACACACACTTGAGTCTTTTCCCTTTTGCAGTTCCTACCAGAAGAAAGAGCATGGTTTTTCCCCACATCATCCTAGAGCACACAAACAATCCTAAAACCTCCCTCAAAACCTTCCCCATCAAGTTGCTATTCCCTGCCCAGATGTGCTCTAAACATCACCTGCAGTATTTACAGCTCTATCCTCAGATCCACCCTCGCATTCTGCCTACCTACCGCTTTTGTTCAAGCAACTCCACAAGCAACAACACACGTTGCAGCTAGCTAGGAGTCTCCCCATATCCGTGTGTTGGCTAATACGAGCAGTGGCCAGCCACTGACAAATAATGTGTAACAGCTGAGCTGTTCTCAGCTGTCAGTTCCCATAAAACCTCTAAGAGTATCTCTTAACGCTGCCATTCATCTGCCTGATCTGGCAGGAGCGTGCAGAGTTTTAAAAGCTGGAAGGGGAGACGAGGACAGGCAGTGCAAGGAGACAAGCTTCACTTTGTCAGGGAACTAAGCCAAAAAAAAGATGTTACTCCATTGCAGAATGTACACCTTGCAGATTTTGTTGCAGGAAAACATGCCTGTCCAGTAACCATAAATACCCCTAATAACTAGAATAGCCCCATTTCTGTGGCTTGTTGCAGATTAGTTCTCTTCCTTTCTTTCTTTCCCTTGAGTCATGTCAGCCTTGTAATGTCAACTACCCTCTAGATATGAAAGGCACCCAGTGACCAGCATTCTGGTGTCATTATTCATGATGTTGGTGTGATTTCTCCCCCCTCCCCATAACACTGACAACTTGAACAGAAATCTATTAAGTTAAAAAGAACAAAGATATATATATATATATATATATATATATGTATATATTACATTTGCTAACTGCAAACAATCTCTTTTAGCTGCAATTTTTCCCATTGGGATTAAAAAGTGCACCAGTTCAACATGTCTGTACAGTAAAAACAGTTTGAAACATTAAATATACAAACCAGCACAAGATTTTAAATATTTTGTATCAAATACTATAGGACAATATAATTTACCTTGGGGAGTTTTGGGGTTTTTTTCCCTCTTTTTCCTTTTTTTTTTCTTTCTTTTTTTCCTTTTTTTTCCTTTTTTTCTCCTTTTTTTTTCCCTTTTTCCTTTTTTTTTTTTTTTTCTTTTTATTTTTTTTTTTTTTTTTTTTTTTTTTTTTACACAAAACATTACACCTGAAATATGACTTTAGATATCACAGAATACAAAAATACATACTTTCTTTGTCTAAAAAAAACAAACAAGTCTTTGCAGGTTCTGGCACGATGCAATACGTTAAGGCACGCTGTGATTTTGGCTATCTATATTTGCAATTAACTGTCCCAACAATAAGAAAAATGACCTGTAATTAACCTCTGAGACCTGCAAAGGCCAGATGACCATCCTTCCAGCTGCAATAACCCTTTCACTCCGGTGAAAACTCGAGTTGAATTGCCTAGGCGCTCTGCAGCTGATTCCTGCTGTGGCCTGAGCTCTCCAACCCCAATCTGGCAAAGCAAGAACAGTCTTAACTCAGCACGTGGAAAGCCACATCAAATGCAATGGGATTAGTCATACTTTCATAATCTTTGCCATCTTCAGTGTCAGAATGCTCAACCTCAAGCAAAATTGAGCCCGAAATGCAAGTTGGGAGCCAAGTTCTGTCCTGCACTACATTTGTGCCAGAACTAGTAGGCATAGCACAGGTTAAAAAGCCAGGGCAGAACTTGGAAGCAGAAGTTCAATAATATAAAAAAATGCCTTTGCAGGTTCTGGCATGATGTAACACTTTCAGGCACACTGGATTTTTGGCAATGATTCCAACCATACCAATGTAAAAGTCTTTAATGACTATACTGAAGCCACTGGAGACATATGAAGTAAAACTGCCATAGGACGGAATCAGAAGAACGGTGTCATTCTGCCCTTCTGTGCATTTGTGGGACTCCCACTGGAATCAGCACAGAGGAAAAAAGAAATGTGTCTTGAGAGATATATGGCTTACAAAGAGGCAATTGGGTTGCAAAAGACTTTCAGTTCTGTCTTCAAGTTGTTTCTGGACCACTAAAAACCTCCAGCAATCTTCTGCGCTCTAAGGAAAGATTCAGTCTAAATCCCTAACTTTAAAAGCCCCAAAGTAAGTTGCTTCTTGGGAAGAATCCAGTAGCAATGGGTTTGATACCTGGATGCTTATCATTTCACCAGACTTCAGTTTAAAAAACCCTCCCACATTTACAGAATAAAAATGGAATTCCGAATTCCCTGACCAGTACTTGGTGCTTCCTCCCTTCATCAACACATCAGAGCGCCTCATTTTAAGGTTTGTCTTGATCATATACACCATCAGTTGCAGCCCTCTCTTGGTCAGGTTTCCTGAAGTCTCATGATGCCTAAAGCAAATGTTGGCATAAAGGTAGTAAAAACCATCTTGATTAACAATCAGCTTTCCATCATGGAATGTCATATTGGATAAGTTTGCCTGGCCTTTGTCATGATGCCAGGATGTGAGGTTCACTTTGCGAGTTCCTGAAAAGGGGAGGGGAAAAAAAACACCAATTAATTATTTATGCACATTTAAGAAACCCCAACATTCAGAAAGCAGCCCCCAGGTTTTTGAATCACTAGCAACTACAGTTATATAGGCTAAAGCAAATATTAGATCATTATGGCAAAAATTCCTAGAGAAATTTCCTTTTTCATCACATAGTGCCATACTGGAACGTGTCCAGAGAAGGGCAACAAAGCTGGGGAGGGGTTTGGAGCACAAGCCTTATGAGGAGAGGCTGAGGGAGCTGGGGTTGCTTAGCCTGGAGAAGAGGAGGCTCAGGGGAGACCTTCTTGCTGTCTACAACTCCAGGCAGCCCATTCCAATGGGCAATCACTCTCTCTGTGTAGAACTTCCTAACATCCAGCCTCTTGTGTCCTCTTGTTCTGGTGCTGGCTGCCTGGGAGAAGAGACCTACATCCACCTATCTACAACGTCCCTTCAGGTAGTTGGAGACAGCAATAAGGTCACCCCTCAGTCTCCTCCTCTCCAGGCTAAGCAACCCCAGCTCCCTCAGCCTCTCCTCAGAGGGCTTGTGCTCCAAACCCCTCACCAGCTTTGTTGCCCTTCTCTGGACACCTTCCAGCAACTCAACATCTTTCCTAAATTGAGCGGCCCAGAACTGGACACAGGACTCAAGGTGTGGCCTGACCAGTGCAGTGTACAGGGGCAGGATTACCTCCCTGCTCCTGCTGGCCGCACTGTTCCTGATACAGGCCAGGATGCCATTGGCCCTTCTGGCTGCCTGGGCACACTGCAGGCCCATGTTCAGCCTCCCATCAACCAGCACCCCCAGGTCCCTCTCTGCCTGGCTGCTCTCCAGCCACTCTGACCCCAGCCTGTAGCACTGCATGGGGTTGTTGTGGCCAATGTGCAGAACCCGGCACTTGGATGTGTTCAATCTCATGCCCTTGGACTCTGCCCATCTGTCCAGCCTGTTGAGGTCCCTCTGCAAAGCCTCTCTGCCCTCCAGCAGATCAACTCCTGCCCCCAGCTTGGTATCATCCGCAAATTTCCTGATGATGGACTCAATGCCCTAATCCAGTGATGATCTCGAAGGTCCCTTCTAATCTGGTTTAGTCTATTCTATTTGTGCCATGGTTTAGTTGATTAGATGGTGTTGGGTGATAGGTTCCACTCGATGATCTCAAAGGACTTTTCCAACATGGTTAATTCTATTCTGTTCGGCTTGCTGTTTATAGCTCTCCACCCTCCCACTACAACATCTGCTGGACCACAGCTCAAAACACTTTCTTGGACAGTAATTTGATTGCTCTAAGCAACCATGCAACAAGCTTTGTATAGAAACTGCATTCGACCTAAAACTAACAAGCACTTGAGAAGAATTCAAAAAGAAAAATGACTAAGGGAAAAACAGCAAGTCTTGTTATCAGACATTGACCTGTAAGTGTTTGCAAGGAATAGCTGAACAAAATCTGAAAGCAAGATAAACTGATAATTCCTTGGAGAGAAACCGTTGGAAATCTTCCCAGAGTTTATGTTCTTGTCACTGTAGTGTTACAAAGGCAAAGTTACTTTCCTTAGAAAACATGAAAAAAAATGGGGGGAAAAAAAAAGCTGCTGAGGGGTTTAGAGCACAAGCCCTACGAGGAGAGGCTGAGGGAGCTGGGGTTGCTTAGCCTGGAGAAGGGGAGGCTCAGGGGAGACCTTCTTGCTCTCTACAACTACCTGAAGGGAGGTTGTAGCCAGGTGGGGGTTGGTCTCTTCTCCCAGGCAACCAGCACCAGAACAAGAGGACACAGTCTCAAGCTGCACCAGGAGACATTTAAGGTGGATGTTAGGGAGAAATTCTTCCCAGAAAGAGTTGTTGGCCACTGGAATGGGCTGCCCAGGGAGGTGGTGGAGTCACCTTTACTGGAAGTGTTGAAGAAGAGACTGGATGGGGCACTTGGTGCCATAGTTTAGTTGATTAGATAGTGTTGAATAATAGGTTGGACTCGATCTCAAGGGTTTTCCCCAACCTTGTTCATTCCATTCCATTCCATTCCATTCCATTCCATTCCATTCCATTCCATTCCATTCCATTCCAGAGAGAACCAAAGGAATGGAACAACTGGAGATGGTTTGATTTGTTCAGCAGGTCAGCGGTGTCACTTGAAAGCTAACTTCACATAGAGAGGTACAAAGGTACCCCAGAAACTCTGGTCCAAAAGGCACCTTTTGGATACTGTGACCAAGCAGCCACATTGTATCATCCCTTGCAGGCTTTAAACTGGTCCAGTCTCAGATGTCACTTAATTTAGATACTACTGTTGAGGCTGTGCTAAGATAGGGCCTGGAAGGAGCGAGGTCAGCCACTGAGGAGAGCTTTTAAGTCTTCCTTCACAGCCTGGTCACATCTGACACATTATTTGGTAGCACACTTAAGAAGCAGTCTGCAACACTGGTCCAGACAGCACTGCTGCTACAGCATGTGTATTATGTAGAAGTTTATCACAGCATTTTCTCTTGAGGATTGTGCCCTGAAGCACACACCCCACAGTCCCTGCCCCCATCCTATCATAACCCCCACCTCATCTCACTGCCCCTGCCTGCAAAAACTGAGGAATAGGCAACAGTGGGAGGAGAAGATTCAGACAAAGCCCACAGGCACACAGAAGAAACAGCACTGTCCTGAGAAGGCCACAGAGGCCCTGGTCTTTCCTGATACACACAAGCCACTGGCACTACCGTTCACTGAGTTTAATACACAGGGCATAATACAACAGATGAGGGTTAATGCCCAACTTGTCCTCCTAACCACTAGCAGTTTTCAACACATAAGACTAACTCCATTTTCTCCCTCCCACAGCAGTGGGTCCACACAGGCACCAGAGGACCTCACACCTTAGGCTCTCAGGGCATCTAAATGGCTGCTTGAAATATTCAGTACATTACTCTCCCAGCATCAAACCAAAGCAACCTATTCCCACCCAACTTTGCAAGGCACATGTCAGGGCCTCAGTGCCCTCTCCTCCAAGCACATATCTCCGGTGCTCACAAGCATGCTGGGAGAAAGCCCTCAGGTGTATTTGGTTACTTAAAATGATGTCTCTTGGATTTGTTTGTGCAGAAAGAAGCAAGGCAAAGTAGTGGCAGGGGAATTTCAGAGCTATGAGTCTTCCCCAACTGCCAAGGGCAAGAAACTTTTGCATGTGGGATGAACACTTTAATGGCAGTCCAGATCACAAAGCTTCTGGCATTCTTCCACAAAGATTTGAGCAAAGCACAGGCTGTCAAAGGCAGATCATAAATAGTTGCTCCCCCATGGCTTCAGTGCAGCCAGGTAGAAATTAAACAAGCAAGATCATACAGAGAAGCTGTCTTCTGTGCAGTGCCTCCAAAGAACCACTGAAAGCCACAAATTAATTGGAAGCAGAACTTAAGATCTCAAGTCTCTTAGCCTGGAATTATTCACCTGCAAGAGATGCTTAGAAAGGGGTGCCAGACTGCACCTCTGAAGCACTGGGGATAGCTGAGGAAGTTGTAGAAATTCTTGTGTACAGTGTTAAGTCTGCCAGAAACACTGCCCCAAGGAGGTTGGGCTACCTTGAGGATAAGAATAGGCAAGAAATCACTTCTTGGATCAGAGGAGAGGCACATCAGAGATACAGGACAAGAATGTATATGTATGACAGAACAGAAAGGCATGCTGGCATGCTGTGACTGACTGGTGGTGATACACTGGGTAGTTGCTAGGCAGATCTGATTTACCTGACAAGTAAAGTTTCTAGTTGTCAGTCTTAATCAAATAGCAGTTCTGAAGAAATCCTTAGTGGGAATGCATCATTCCCTGATGAAGAAGGGGGAGGAGAGAAAATAGGTGACACAGTCACTTGTAATCGAGATGCTGAACAATGAAGATTGTTCACAGTATTGGTGTTGAGAGGATTCATCCATGGTCAGAGGGAGAGCAGAGCAGAGCAGAGCAGGTTGGAAAAGACCTTTGAGATCATCAAGTCAAACCTATCATCCAACACCATCTAATCAACTAAACCATGGCATCAAGCACCCCATCCAGTCTCTTCCTAAACACCTCCAGGGATGGTGACTCCATCACCTCCCTGGGCAGCCTATTCCAATGGAGGGACAGGCCAAGAGATGATGGAACATGACCCTACATGTTTTGAGCAGAGGATTAGCCTATATAACTTCTGTAAGTCCTTTCCAACCTAAATTGTAATGGTATGATTGTATTAATCAAGGCAGACAGACATTTTGCCACAGCTCAGAGCTTCAGAAGTGTGAGGCCACAGCCAGCAGCACAGCACAAATTTACTGTGGAGCCATGAGAAAAACAGCACAAGGTAGGTGACGTTGACAGAGAAGGAAGAGGTCAGAGAGACGAGGAAGATAATCTTCCAGACATGACAAAAAGCATTTTTTTTAAGAAGTTAAAACACAGCCCTGGTAACTTGAGACAAATTTTAAGTAAAATCTTGGATATCTGTGAGCATGAGCTAAGACTAACACAAATGAGTTTCAATAGAATTAATTAACAAGAAGGAAAACAATGGGAGAAGAACAGAGGAGAAAATAGCCCTGCACTGATAATTTGCATCCTAGTAACTTCCAGGTATAAATAAAGCCTGAGGGATAGACCAAAGCACTGTTTGCTCTGAAAAACTGTTTTGGAGGCACAGGGCAGCTAAGCCAAACCTGGGGCTGTAAATAGCTCAGAAGACTGCAGTGTTTCCTTAGACAGCTAAAGGTATCAATTCACATCCCAAATGATATATTAAAGATTTATATTTATTTCTGTTTGTGATTTTCTCCCTTAAATGGTGACTAATTTCTGTAATCAATTTATAAACCAAAATTCACTGTTTTCATTTAAAACCTAGGTAGCATTTATTGTGAGCTCTGGTATAAACCAACCAGCAAGAATCCAGCTTTAACCTAAGGCAGCAAACCTAAAAAATACACACAGCAAGCCAAACCACTACAGCTTCTGCAGCCAAATGATGGGTGGGGACACCAAGATCTGGGAAGGGTTATTTTCCCCCTTCCAAGCACTGCCCCCTCCCAGATGCAAAAGTTCATTTGGGGTTTGATGTAATTGTGAACCAGGTAAAAAGAAAATGTTCTCTCACAGACACTGCTCAATGAAAGGTGTTCAGTGGCAAACAACTTAAAATAAAACCCTGTTTGACAGTGAAGTCTGATTTTTTTCTTTCTTGACATTGTTTGTTCTGGGTCAGAGTGATGACAGTAGAGAACCTTAAAATACTAAGAACAGATCTGTCCAGACTCATGCATGGCATAAAACAATTTAAAAGGTTTTCAGATATGTGGGGTTTGAAATCAGGGAAAGAAAACAGAAATTGCCATTTACAGTCAGAGGAAACAGGATAGGAGAAAAAAAACCCTACTGGTGACCCTCAGGCAACTTCTTCCTCCTTTATGCCTCTCATTAATCTCTCAGCCACCCAGTCAAGTGAGTACTGCCTCATACCAGTGAACTTGATATTAGAGTGCTTCACAACCAGTAGGTTCAGGGTTCCAGCTATCCATAAGGATGCAGTCCTTTACTGCTGCAATACCCACAAGGACCACAGAAGCTGTGCTCATGATTAAAATCCTGGCAACCCTGGTCCAAAAGAGGCAGAAGCCATGTGTGCCAGATGAGGAAGAAATATGTCCAGCTCATCACATTGGTAAGGGGCTGATCTGATCCAAGGAGGAACAAAGCAGAGTGCTGTCAGAGGCACTGTATTTATGAGAGTTCCTGCAGCCTGTGCTATTAAAAAAAAACAACAAACAAGTGAAGAGAGCAAGAAAGAGCAATGCTTCCCTTGCCATCACCCACAGATGTGCTGCATCACTCTAGAAGGTTAATCCAGTGATGCACAACAGCAAAAATCATCAGCTGCTAGCCCTGATATAAATACAGTTTACAGCAACACCCAGGTAGACAGCAAACAAACTCCCACAGGAAAAGGTGGGTTTCAGAGTGTGACACTGACATGCTGCATTTCTGTAGTTATGCATTACCTGTCTCTATGATTAGTGAACTAATTCAATCCTTACAAAGACAAAATGCTAGAGACAAGTTTACTGATAGTGCACCTTGTACTACTGATCTGCCTCAAAAGCCAAAATCTGACTGAAATAGAATAGAATTAACCATATTGGAAAAGACCTTCAAGATCATCAAGTCCAACCCATCACCCTACACTAACTGATCAACTAAACCACAGTGCCAAGTGCCTCATCCAGCATCTTCCTAAACACTTCCAGTGATGGTGACTCCACCACCTCCCTGGGCAGCACATTCCAATGGCCAATCACTCTTTCTGTGAAGAATTTCTTCCTCACATTCAGCCTAAACTTCTCCTGGCACAGCTTGAGACTGTGTCCTCTTGTTCTGGTGCTGGTTGCCTGGGAGAAGAGACCAACCCCCACCTGGCTACAACCTCCCTTCAGGTAGGCGTGGAGAGCAATAAGGTACCCCCTGAGCCTCCTCTTCTCCAGGCTAAGCAACCCCAGCTCCCTCAGCCTCTCCTCAGAGGGCTTGTGCTCCAGACCTCTAACCAGCATTGTTGCCCTTCTCTGGACACCTTCCAGCAACTCAACATCTTTTCTAAACTGAGGGGCCCAGAACTGGACACAGGACTCAAGGTGTGGCCTAACCAGTGCTGAGTCCAGGGGCACAATGACTTCCCTGCTCCTGCTGGCCACACTGTTCCTTATACAGGCCAGGATGCTTGTGAGGAGACATCTCAGCCAATAAGAAAGCTTGTAGAAGTTTTGACTGCAGCCTAAGTTCTCGTCTTAGAAAACCCTGGATCTTGGCAATGTCAATGCACTTGAAGGGACAAAGAACCCTGGACCTCCACACAAGAAGCTAACTCCTTCTGTACAGAAGCGCTTTATCCTTAAACAGAGGAAGACCAAGGTATTACTATGCAGGCTGCTGAAATCTCAGCTTTCAGGCCTCAGCACAGCATTCCCCTTTGGTTTGGTTATATAAACCAGAAAAGCAATGTACATAGCTTAATTAAGGAGTTCAGCACTGCAGAATGGATGTATTTTCAGACGAAGACAACAGTGGTGTTCAATGACCCCTCCCATCTTGAGATACTCTAATAGCTTCAGAATAAACTCTGGTTTTACTTCTACCACACCAATGATGATTGCTGTGTAGAGAATAAAGAGACAAATCTCAGCTGACAGTGCCCTAGGGCAAAAAAAGGAACAGTGCTATGATCTCTTAAAATTGTAAGAATGCATTTTTTCCTCTGGAGAGTGTTCTAAGGCAGATTCATGTCTCGTTCATTCATATGGTGCTAGCAAGGATACTCCCAAAGCCATCCAAAGACAACTCTGGGGAGAAAATAAGAACACTGGCAAGATAAAAGAATGCCATGCTCTTACCATAGAACCCAGCAAAAGCCACAGGAAATTTTTCCCCCTACTCAATAGCTCAGAAACACACTGCATCCAAGTCAACACACTGAGCTGAAACCCTGTTGCTCAGCATACAATGCTATGATTTTTGATCTTCCTGCTACTGAAAGATGCTAGGTGGATGCAGAGACCCTTGTGAAGCTTTGAAATGTCTGAAAGTCAGGAAAGCCCTGGGAGTCTTCATGTGAAAAAGTCTGTACCAGACCTGCAACATCATAATGAATGGGATACGACAAAACTTTTGTCAACATGCACTAGCAGAAGGAAATGCTATAAATACAGTCCTATGCTATGAGAGTGCAATGTAGCCACAGAGGGCAGGGAACTTGCAGGCAAGCTACACTGATGACAGTGGAACTGCAGTTCTAGGTTTTCAACAACTCTAAATGAAAGATGTGATTCCTTTGAGTACTGTGTCCAGTTCTGGGCCACTCAATGTAAGGAGGACATTGAGTTGCTGGAACGCGTCCAGAGAAGGGCAACAAGGCTGATGAGAGGACTGGAGCACAAGGCCTATGAGGAGTGGCTGAGGGAGCTGGGGTTATTTAGCCTGGAGAAGAGGAGGCTCAGGGGAGACCTTACTGCTCTCTACAGCTACCTGAAAGGAGGTGGTAGACAGGTGGGGGTTGGTCTCTTCTTCCAGGCAACCAGCAACAGAACAAGAGGATACAGTCTCAAGATGTGCCAGGGGAAATGGTGAGGAGAAAGTTCTTCACAGAAAGAGTAATTGGCCAGAGGAATGTGCTGCCCAGGGAGGTGATGGAGTCACTGTCCCTGGAGGTGTCCAAAAAAGGACTGGGTGTGGCACTTGGAGCCATGGTTTGGTTGTCAGGAGATGTTAGGTATTAGGTAATAAGGTTGGCCTTGATGATCTCTGAGGTCTTTTCCAAACTGGTTGATTCTATGATTCTTTATAGCAAGTTTTTACAGTGTTGGGCACCTAACATTCATGTGTGTTGTGCATTCACTAAAGAGTCCCAGTTTCCAGATCCACTCTGAATACAAATGCATACAGACCCAACTACACTTCAGCACACAAAAGGAGTGTTGCTCAGAAAGGTTGAATAGGCAGACATAAGGCATTCTTGAATTTTACAAGAGAACAGGACATTTCACCTGACAACAGAAAGGGGGAAAAAAAGTCTTAAACTCAATGGAAGGAAAACATCTTCCAACCTGCAAGATCAGGATGTTGGCCAGTCTTTGTACTGGTATATCCTTGTATGTGTGCATGTATACACCTGTGTGTATGTGTACTTACAGCTGATGTCTAGTGCAAGATAAGAACTCCAGCTGGGCCCTACTACCCAAAGAAAACAAGAAACTTCAGAGGAAAGCATTCAATCCATATCTTCATTCCTCACCTGAAAATATCACAAAGAGGCAGCCCAAGCCCCCAGACCCTGATCATGAAAAATGGTTATTTGAAATGGAGGCCATTCAGCACATAACAGACTGATGTTACATCAGATACCTGAGGCAAAGGGGCGCTATCCTCCTGTTAACATTACCCCTGCTGCCTCTGAAATCCTTTAAGGAATCTAATTCATTCTCATTATCCAAAGCCATTTCTGAAATCCCAGTCTGTTGCTGGAATTGCTCAACTGTTTTCATATACCTCATTGTTTAATGCATTTATAGTAGCATTGGAAGTATTCAGTTCAAATGGAACTTACCAGACGGAATATTCTTATCATCAATAATCAGATGGGCAAATGGCTGCTTCTCAGGTTTACTTCTCTTGTACAGATCCATTCCTAGTGCCTCCATTGCAGCTACAAAGAAAATGATTGCATTACCTCAGAAAGACAAATTTGGTAGAACTAAAATATTTCTTACTCATAAACCAGCACTTACCTTTTTCTGGTCTTGGTGGTGCTCTTCCTATGACACGCTGGACTTCCTAAAATGAGAAAAAGCAGCACTGATTTGATGTGGTCTTGGTTTTGTAATAGTGTGTACTGCAGGTAGCCTGCACAATCTCAACGCTCTCTCTGTGTGCATGTAGGGACTGTTCCACCTACACTATATTCAGATGCCTGGGATACATATTCTCCTGTTTGCATGATGCATAATATGAACACACAGTTTAGCTGCCAAAATCATCTGTCCAACCCTTCTGATACAAGTGGATAGGAATGATGTGTATGATTGCTACACTGTTTATCGAAGTAGTAATGACAGGACACTACTGGGGTCAGAGTGGCTGGAGAGCAGCCAGGTAGAGAGGGACCTGGGGGTACTGGTTGATGGTAGGCTGAACATGAGCCTGCAGTGTGCCCAGGCAGACAAGACACCCAATGGCATCCTGGCCTGCATCAGGAAGAGTGTGGCCAGCAGGAGCAGGGAGGTCATTCTGCCCCTGTACACTGCACTGGTTAGGCCGCACCTGGAGTCCTGTGTCCAGTTCTGGGGCCCTCAGTTTAGGAAGGATGTTGAGTTGCTGGAAGGTGTCCAGAGAAGGGCAACAAAGCTGGGGAGGGGTTTGGAGCACAAGCCCTCTGAGGAGAGGCTGAGGGAGCTGGGGTTGCTTAGCCTGGAGAAGGGGAGACTCAGGGGTGACCTTATTGCTCTCTACAACTACCTGAAGGGAGGTTGTAGACAGGCAGAGGTTGGTCTCTTCTCCCAGGCAGCCAGTATCAGAACAAGAGGACACAGTCTCAGGCTGCACCAGGGCAGGTTTAAGCTGGATGTTAGGAAGAAGTTCTATATAGAGAGAGTGATTGCCCATTGGAATGGGCTGCCCGTGGAGGTGTTGGAGTCACCATCACTGGAGGTGTTCAGGAGGAGACTTGATGGGGTGCTTGGTGCCATGGTTTAGTTGTTTAGGTGGGTTGGATTGGTTGATGGGTTGGACGCGATAATCTTGAAGGTCTCTTCTAACCTGATTTATTCTATTGTATTCTACTATGGTGGTTCGAGCCTTAACTGAGAGTTAAGAGCTCAGATGGGGGCAAGGCTGAGAATCTCTCCCCCACTCCCCTCTCCTCCCTCCCAACAGAGAGGGGGGAAAAAAAAGGAAGGAGCAAATCCACCAAACAATAATTTGGAGTCGGCTTGGAAGTAGAGAGGTAAAGAGTTTTCTTTAAACAATATATATATTACAATAACAGGTAAGGTTCACAAGGGCAAGGAACAAGGATGGATGGGAGGAGGACAAAGAAGAATAATACAAAACCAGTCTCTCTCTTAAGAGGCGTGGAGGCAGCAGGGAGAAGGATCAGGCCCAACCAAGTAGCAGAGGAGCAGGAAGGCAGCCACAGTAGCTCTCATCCAGGAGAGGCAGGAGCCAAAAGGAGAGCTAATAGCTGCAGTGCCCTGCTTTTTATACCCTGTCTGGGCAGGGAAGGGGGAGTGGAACAGACTCAGCTTCCCAGGGGGAGATGCCCTGCAGGGAGGGCAAAGCACATACAAGCCCTCCCCCATTTTGTTTCTTTTCAGAATGGGCATTAACCCACAACACCTACTTACTGGAATGTTTCTCTGAGTGAAACAGCACAATGACTGCTAGTAATGCATCCCTTCCAAAAGCAGAATTCATGAACTGATTCAATTGCATGGGGTCAAAAGGTAACAAAAGAGGCAGTTCTACATAGGGACTAATGTGGAATCACACTAACAACTAAGGAAAGGTAAGCTCTCAATTTCATTTGTGATGAAATTAAATTAAAACCTCCACTGTTCACACTAACAGGGAAGGTTGCAAGACCACAAGGCTTTACAATCAAGACTCTCTTCTAACAAGGCATGCAGAAACTGAAGGATTCAGCATCTTCTGGGCCAAATGCACTGGATATCTGTTTGGAAGCCTTCATTCTTCAAAACCCTAAGTTAACTTCAACACAAATGAAACCTCTGTTATTCAAAACTAAGAACAGCACAAGTAACAGACAGCAGGCACCACAAAAAGCCTTGCTTTTAATAATCCATATCTATTTTCCTCTTCAGAAAACATACAAACAGCAGTTTTCAAACTGCTCTTCAGCCTACTCTTCTTACAAGCTTAGACTGAGTCTTTGTAAGCCTCAGTCCTCATCTGCCCTCTGTTCCCCCATGACTCTTCACCTCTGTTTTCTAAAAACCAGGAGCTATATTCTACTTGCTGTTCAGAACACCTCATACCACAGAGCTATCAAGAAAATATTTAGCAAGAGGAAACAATTTGCTGAAGATAGAAAATCATATCTCATCTTTCAAACCTAAGAGTGGTCCTGTGTTTTATCACTGCATCCCACATATTGCTGTTCATCTGCTTCAGTACCACGCATATGCAGCGAACCTCAGATTTGGCCAGATCAGCAGTGTTCCACTGTGCTCTCAATCACTGCAGTGTTGTAGAATTTGAAACACTGCTTTGAAAACACCTGTAATTTTGCTGTCACATCTTAGCCACTGCATTTATTACTCTCACTTTCCCCTTTCAGTAGGTGTTTAAATGTTAAACCAACATGAAAAGCCTCGGCTTTTCATACAACAGGAGTTGCATTATGAGTATCAAAGCATAGTACTTCAGCAGAGATATGCTGATTTTGCAGATAACAATCATTAAGATGCTTTCTGCTGTAGAGACGATAAGAAAAGCAGAATTGCAACTTCAAAAGAAACAAAGCTCATGTCCACCTCCCCCATTTACATTCACTTCCCCTCTCTGATCTTCCCACTTCAATGTCAATTCTAGGAGCATGAAAATGAAGCTCAGTTCTGGGAGATGCACACCAACAGCCTCTAGCCACACTTGAGCTCTTCAACTTCATCAGAAGTAGAAAGACAACAAAAATGTGTCAGTACTAGATACAGCAAAAGCTTCTGAGAAGAACAGAACATATAGTAAAAGAGACTGGGAGATGGACCACGCTCAGATTCCTGCACCACGCTTGCTCCCAATCCTTTCCACAGCAAGAGGCAACTCCTTTGCTTTCTTAATGGAAACTTCTCTGATGTGAGGTCTGCTTTTGAATCCTATCTTTCAGGGAGATGTGATAATATCCTTGCTTGGAGAGCCTTCTGGGCAGATCCAAAAAGATATATGTACATTTTAACCTCCTATTATCTAAACTGCTACTAACAAAAAGAATCTCATGGCTAGTAACTGCACAGCCCTTGAAGTCCCTGAACTAGCCAGTCGCTATCCTCCTCTTAACCTTAACCCAGAACCTTTCTGAGGAGTACAGAGTTCTTCTGCATATTTCCAAAGACGCTCTGGCTTGAGCAGCTGGGTATGTCACCTTCTGAGATCTAGCAGCCTGACTCAGCTCATCTCTCATGCAGAAAGGTTGTGGTCCCAAAAATGCAGTCTTAGCTGCTTTCTTTCTAACTGTTGGTGGTGCTGTTCATCTGCAACATCCCCACCTGGTAAGCAGAACAGCAACCAAGAAGACTTCAGTCCACAACTCTCCTTCTCCTGATCGCCTTGAGCCTACTTTCCTGTTTCCTAGGAGCATCTCTTTCTGAGAGGAACACTCTCCTCTATTCCTCTTGAAGCTATGCTGCTATGACATTAGGAATGCAAGCATCATTACAACATTGAGCCCAACACCAACACACTGAAGAATGCTGCATGCTCATTAACTCTTCTGTACGCATGTCATTCAATTAATAGTGACTAGCCTGGGGCCAGAAACCAGAAATCCTCCATCAGCTGAGTTCTCCAAACACTGTACTAGTGCTAAGTTCTTGATTCTGACCAGCTCCACAAAAATTTGGAATTCCTTTCTGTTCTGTTACCCATGCTTCCAAAAAGAAGCTGAAATACACAACCTAGTCCCTGGATAACAGAGATGGAGCTGTGGGTTCCTCCTGAAGAATAAATAGTTGAACACTTATCTTGATTTTTTTACCTCATGATTCTACAGTTCCAAGGTGCTGATACACACCCCACCTTAGAAAAGCATTTTAGTACATACTTGCTTCTGACTCTGAAGGATTCAAGAACCACATTTTCCAGTGGATGTTCGAAGATAATCCAGATGTCTAAACATGGCTTCTTAGTGGGACTAGAAAAAGGTCCTGAAATCCCTACTGCAAGGAACTAAAAGCTAGGATTTTCCAAATCTTTAAAGTATCAGCTACACTCTTTAGCACATAAACACCTTTAAGTATCTCTTACTTAATCACAACATACACTACCATGAAGAAAGCAGTAATAGACTCTGTCACTAAGACACTGCTATGCTGGCATGAGCACCGCTGACAAAATATTATCAGTGACCTCTTTTAAGACTGCCACCCACAGAACCACATGTGCTACCAAGCTGCTGAGCTATTTCTGGAAAAACTGCACAGAAACATCACACCACTCTTAGTTTTATGAGCTGCACTTGTACACCTTTGCACTATTTGCCCGCTGCCCACTAAGTCAACCCTGCCGTCTTGCTTCCCATATTCCAACCTCCTTCATACAGTTGCTGTTTAAACAACAGAGAAAGCAGTCAGTCACAGAAATGAAAAATGTGTTTTCCTTCCTCCAAAACACTTAAGAGGCAATTGGGAAGCTGCAAAATTTTACAGTTTAAAAGCAAAAATCATGGTTTAAGTGCTGGAAAGTTGAAAACTACTATTTCCTCATGAACATCAGGCTGTGGTTTTAGCCCTTAGCATCTCAGCTATCAAAATAAAACCAATTTTTGCTTATCAAGTTACATCCAATGCTGAGGATATAAGGCTACATTTGAGCTTGTGACATCTGCAAACTGTTTTCTTCTCCTTGGACTTTTACAATAACTCAGTCTGTAACTCTGAACAGCTCTGAGCAGTCTTTTGAGGCCAACCAGAAAAGAAGCTCTCAACAGTCTGTGATCCTAAAGCTTTTTAATGCAGTTGTTTCCTCTACTACCCGAGTGCTTTAAGTCCAGCTAATATGAGAAAGAAGTATCTATCTGGCTGGAAATTCAGCAATTTGAAGCATGTTAATCAGGGAGGAAGTAAAATAGAGAGTACATTCATAAGAAGACAGTTTGCAGATCAGCACTGCAAGCTCTATCCAAATGAGTAGCGCATTGCCTGCAGAGATAAAAAGTCATGTAAGGTTGTAGGCTGGAAACTGTGAAATTTTAACAACTTACAGCAATCCCTTGAGAAACTTTTAGTTTGTCCATAACTACATGCACTTTAAACGTCTGCTAAGTATATAGATATCTCTGTAAGTGGTCCCCCGGAGGTCTAGCAAAGTACTCTGTTGCCATATGGGAGACTAGTTTACGCCTGAACTCCTCAAGCTGCTAGCAGCTGGGAATATTGCCAAGAAAAGTTACTTATGACTGACCCAAGATATGTTTGCAGTCTTTTCTACTTCAGGCTCATGACAGACTTCACAAGAACTGTGGTTAGCGCATCTGGACTGCCAAAAGGTTCATAGGGTTACATGAAAAAAAAAAAAAAAATCAAGCAAAAAGGCAGTCTAGGAAAATGTATTATTTGTCTGCCTGAAAGTTTACATGCAACACTGAAAATGTGCTTTCTACTGAGCTTTCTCTAAAAAGTACTTTTACCCTGGAATATGATAAGGAATTCACCACTAGATCCTGATTTTTAATTTATTTTACCTTTTTTTTTCCAGGAGACAAACATTTCTAGACCTGACCTTGCAGCCCTACTGCACTGGGTTTCATAAGAGCACTTTCATTTTCAATGTCAATCTCTACTTTAGATTTGAACACTAGGTTTACAGGTGTACACAGAAAACAGATGAGAAGAGTGCAGTAAACTAAAAGCTGCAACCAGACTCCCAATCTGAGCAAAAGCGAGCTGTCTATTTTCACTTCCTGGGCAGCTTGAATTGCAAGATGCAAAATACTGAAAAATCACAAAAATCTAAGCAGTGTTTTAAAGTGTTCCATTTCAGTCACTTAACATGCTGCCAAATCAAATAAGGACTGGTTCTTAAAACACAACACAGGTTAGAGTCTCTTCCAGGGAAGCAAATAAAGCACAGACAACAGGAAACCTTTTGTCACATTAACTGCGTTCTCGCACAAAGTTAGCACACCTAACTCCATCTCTGCCTTTGATTGCAGCAGAGTCAACAAAAGGCATAACAGTAAATTTTTGCCTGAAGACTATTTCTGTCACTTCTCTTGCATGCCAAAAGGCACAAGTTTAGCCCCAGGCAAGCATTTCTCTATCTGTATTTTGCTTTGCACTACCAATAAATGGCAGCAAAGAGTCCAGAAAACCCATGCAGCTGCTTAATACACCCTCCTGCATTCAGAGGAAATTCAGGACCTAATTACTTTGGCAAGGGAAACTTTACTGTTCTCAAACTAACATTCATCATCCAAGAAAGTTATCCCTACTCACTACTTATCCTGGCCACGGACACTGCAGCATTGAAACACCATCCAGAATGGCAGGATATGCAGCCTCAGCTAAAGCCAAGGCTTTTGTTGAGTAACCAGCACTGAACGACCAGAATGCATGGCTTCCCATTCACTTACTGTAACATGCTCCTTATTGTCATAGGAGCTACAGGAACAAGCAGCCTAGTACCAGTGCACAGAACAGAAGAAGGTATAGTGTGAGCTTCTATAAAATATTGGAGGAAAGAACTAATCCTACAGATAAAGCCCCCTCTGTTTTTTTTTCTCCCCTTTAAATATTTGAAGGAGGTGGCTAGGAAAAAAAAAAAAAAAAAAAAAACAAACAAAACCCAAAAGAATAACTCCCTGGTTTCTCTTTTTTCCCAAAAAACGATCTGCCACTCAGGGTACTCTGTTGAAAGCAAACACTACATGAGCACAATTAAAGTACTATATAATTAACTCAAGTGCAATTCACGCTATAAAGTGCATGTGATTTCAGCTCAAATCTCATGTAGCATTTCTACGAAACAGTGACGGTCCCAGGCAGATGTGAAGCTGTGGAAATTTAACGGATCTGGTAAGCCAAGAAAACCAAATACCACAGCAGACATTCAGCTGTTAAATAGCCCATAATTAGCACTAAACACTATAATGAACACACAAAGAGATCAAGGGCAGCAACTGCAGAAAGAGGTGATTGTGACATATCCAGCTTGCCTAGGTTTCTTCATTAGGACTGACTTTAGCTGACTGCTCCAGGAACAAGTTGTCATTCTCAATTGCTGGGCAAAGACTGCCCAGTTACTGTGCTATGGCAAAGTAGCTCTTCTGCCAGCTCTGTTCTGTTCAGAAGACAAAGAGCAAAGAAAAGAAATAGGCAATACTATCCCCCATTTGGGAGTAAGAAACACGAGCAAATGTTATCTACTCCTCCTTTCAGGCAATATATTCCTTGTTGATGATCTTGACTTGGGATAATCTTGTTGGAAACAGAAGTAGAAGTGTCCATTTTTATGAACATCCAAAGTGTTGGCAAATCTATACAAGTATTAGGATATATGACTACCATTCTAACCTTAAGTGTCAGAATGGCAAATCAACCCACTGCAAGCATAGTAAACGTGTTTTGAATACAGAATTGGTTAACCACTGCTAGGTTCATGAGCAAACACAATATGATCTTGGATGCAACTTCAGGTATTATTCTGACACCAGAAAATACTTTATAGAACTTACCTCTGAATGCAGGTGTTGGAAAAAATATTGTTAAGTTCAACAGGAGCACAAAGTAAAGGAACACATGGTCTGTCTGCTACCTACCTTCTGCACAGCTCTTTGGAGAGCTAGTTTCATGCTTCTACATGATTCTGGCATTAACTTCACTTCTTGACTTTCAAAGGATGCATCATGCAAATCTGTATTTTCTTGATGTCCAAAAAGTGTTCTGACACAGTGTGCATGTTCTTTTGAAATTCTAGTAGGGTCCATCTGAAACAAAAATATAAACACAATCGCAGTTTTAAGTGTCTGCCCAACAGACATTAAGAGCATTTTAGTCAGGGATAATTTTCAACCATTTAAAAGTTTGGCATCTAGACAAATTTAGTATCTAAACTTTCATTGTAAACAATGAAGAGGGAAAAAGTTCTCCACATCAAGGCTAATTTCATCCAACAAGCATGAGTGACAGGAAAACAAATTATCTTCTGGAGCTGCCTAGTTCATTAGTTCAGGCTAGGTATGTGACTTCCAAGAGTTAAATTCTACTCTTACAGTAAAATCAATAATCTTCAATTCCATTTTTTTACTACTCAGTGCAACATCACAATTATTTTACCAGGTAACAATGCACAGCTGTCCTGTTTCTAAAAACTAGAGTTTGCAAGATGACACACAAATGACAAGTAGAGGAACTTGGGGAAAATTATGTACAGCATCCAGCACATCTTTTCCAAGAGGATAACCAGAAGAAGAGGAGCCAGTTGTCATTGAAACTATTTTGTGAGCAAGAGGCACTGCTGCATGAAGCAGTCACCAAGTAAGACAGCACAAATTCAGAAAGACCCCAAAAATGAAATAAACTGTACCACAAAACACCTCCTTCATGGGACAAAGCCTGGCAAATTTAGAGTACCTGCAAGATACCTTTAGCAATCAAGCTTCATGATTGAATCAAGTATACTTTTAAACAGCAAGTTTAGAATACTCCTTAATTATGCCAGTTAGATAAATGGGAAGGATTTTCCAAGGATTGGCATCACCTTTTAGTGGAGTTTAACTGCATAAATGTAATTTTAAACTGTTTCTTCCTCTCTGCCCACACTCCATATACTTAACACTCAAGAGATATTAACCATTGTCTTCCAGAGATGGCCTAAGACTCTCAGCATTTGTTCTCCATTTGTATTCTGCTTTTACTTCAGGCTTTAAAGAAGGGTTTGTGCACTCAAAACCTTGTCTAAGTTTTTGAATGCTATCATCTGGTCTAATAAAGAACATTTACTTCTATTGTTCTGCATAAGATGGAAAAATAACTTTATCTGAGAAGTACAGAAGATACTTCTAATGACAGCAAGGGAATGCTAAGATGTTGTGGACAGTGCCTTACCAATGTTCAGTTTCCCGTAACACACCACTGAACAAAAGAGAACATCCAAAGGAAGTTTTGCAGACTATAAAGCAGCCAGAGTGAATCGAACACACTACCTCATTTGTTCACACAAACATAAGTCTGATTACCTAACACCATAAAAGAACCAAATTAACTTTAAAAAGCATAAGGTTAGGATTATAGAGGTGAATCTAAGCCTACACCAGCCAGGCAGCCATCCAATAGGCACATACTGTAGAGAAACATTCCTTGCACAGATGGCAACACCAAATGCTGCCTCTTCCATCACCATACTTCTGCTGAAGTCTCCAAATGAGAGCTGTTTCCCCAATTCATTCATACCAATGTCAGTTCATGTGACCTGGTTTAACTCTCTCAGTTCTCCCTGCAGGTTTGGAACAAAACAGGTCAGAAAAGGTTCACCTGAAGATCAGAAGATGCCACAGCTCTGAGTAGAGGGACAGAATTGGAGGCAGCTAACATCTTCCTGGGGTGGCCTGACACAGATGAATCCAAAAGAAAAACTGGGTATAGCAGCTCTAAGAATAAAGCACTAATGACTTCTCAAGTCACCCAGTGCAGTGCAGATCTATTAGCTGTTTAAAGTGATCTAAACCAGCACCCCAGTGCTCTCATCTTCACCACAAAATTTCATTCCTGGTTCTTAGTCTCTTCAATCAATAGCCTGAGACAAATTTTTTCTGGTCTCTGAAAAGTTAGCACCCTAAAACCAACTCCGTGTATCAGATGAGCATCAGAGCCAGTACAGGGTAAGGCACAGAAATAGAAGATCAGTGAGGCAGAACCAGCTGTACAACTCCACCTGAACAGCATCTCTTCCAGCATGTTCCACTAGTATCTGGAACTCAGAAAATCAACTGTAAACTGAAAGGAAAAAAGTGAAGCACAAAACATTTACCAACAGCTGCTAGAAGACAGCTAATACAGAATGGCCAGGGTTGGAAGGCACATCTAAAGGTCTCTGGTCCACCCCCATGCTTGAAGAAATGCAAACCTGTAACTTAGGGCAAGTTGGTCACGGCTTTGTCTAGATAAACTTTGTAGAATCTGCAATGATGGAGACTTTTGATCTCTCCAGGCAAACTATTCTATGATTTAACCACTTTTAAGTGTAAAAACAGTAGTTTTGATGTCCAGCTACAGTTCTCCTTGCTGCAGTTTATGACTGCACCTCTTCTATTTGCTGTGCATTTCTGGAAAGCCTGGCTTCATCTTTTGGTAACTAAAACCAGTGATTACCTTCCCTCACCTTAGTCTGGTCCAACGAATCCAGTTCTCCATTTCCAACACACTAGGGACCCTAGCCATCACAGCTGTCTTCTGATGGACTTTCTCCAGTTTGCTGATATGCATGTGGTACTGAAGGACCCAAAATAGGGCCCATTATTCCAGATGTAGTCTCTCATGTTGGGATTGTTAGAGACCTGAGTAAATGAGGGCCTTCAAAAAGGGTGTAGATATCTATATCTTCTCCCTTCCACACATACTACAGAAGACAGAAAGCTACAGCAAATAACTGCTAATAGAAACTCATTTTTATCAGTAACTCTGCAAGAGTGAGAGACTATTAACCCCATTTTGGATTTATTTAAACTCATAGGATCATAGAATTGTTAGGTTTGGAAGGGACCTCAAGATCATCTGGTGCCAATCCCCCTGCCATGGGCAGGGACACCTCACACTAGATCAGGTTGCTCAGAGCCACATCATCTGAAAACTAGAAAAGAAATCTAGGTTTCACAACACAAAGCTCATTAAATTTGTAAAGCATCCAGCATGACAAATCACACATAGCATAAACTTGCAGCTATCACCCATCAGCAATCAGTCAAAGCTGTCATACAACCCTGTGCCAGAGCAGTAACCACAGATTGTAGAGAAGCACTTATTTGGATTAGAGTTTATCTGCTGAAGGCTTAAGACAGAAAACCAGCACCTCTGCACCTACAGTTAAAAGATCAAAGTCTTAATGGAACTGCAACTGATAACTTCAGCAACTTAAAGCTCTGCAGCCCATCCTGAAAAACTGCAAGTCTCTAGAGATTGTTTGATAAGGTAAAGCTCTGATGCTGGGACTCACTAACCTACCTGACTGCCCCTACCTTTTCAAAGAATACCTAATCTTCGCCACATTGAACCATGGAAATTAGCTCTCTTGTCTGAAAAGCCATTCTCAGAAATCCTGCATCTTATATCTTTATAAACATCCTGTACTGAACTGCCATTACCAAACACCGAGACCAAAACTGTGGCCAAAAAGTGATGCACAGAAAAACTTTCAAGGATATTTTTGAGAAGAACCTCTGAAGAGTCAGATAAAACACCAGAATGGTCTATAGGAAGCAGCTTGCTAACTTGCAAGGCACAGAGACCTTCAGCATGAAGTCATAAAGATTTAATACCAGGAAGAAACATCTTGATGCAACTAAAAATATTGGAGAAAGTTTTATAACTTTACTCTAGAGAATACTCTAGAGAAATTAACCTATTTAAACAGAGGAGTCTCTAGATTGTATTTCCTGTATTACTGCTGTGTATACATCCATTGTGTTGGACCTTGGAATCAGATAAAACCTTTCAGTGCCCCTTGCTTTTCTGCATCAGTCATCACTCTAGCTCCATCTGTGCCTGGGAATCTTCTTACCCAACTCAGGGCAGCCAAAATGAACTCCAGCATTGTGGCTGAGACCAAATAAATGTACAGAATGAAGAGACAGTTTTCTGATGCTAAGAATATTCAGTTTGGTTTTAAAAGAGACAATTCATTCCATCCACCTTTACATATTAAACATTGCCTCAATTATGCAGTGTTGCGGTATCACATTCTGTACTTACTCCTTACAATAAATGTTTCATGTTTACACTCAGACTTATTTTCAAACTCAAACCAATTCTCACATTATCAAATATCACTCTGGATTCCATGACTTTCCTTAACCACCAAGGGTGTCTTCCAGGCTTTCAAAAAGTGCTACTGCCCCCTTTCAAGCTGTTTTCCGTTAGCCACCGTGCTGAAACACTCACGACACTTTAAACAAAGTCTGAAAGGCATTTTGTTAGTGTTTAATTTCTTGGATTCAGCACATTTCACAAGGCCCAAAAAGAACAGCCAGTGCATCTTAATGTCTGTATATTTCAGAGCATGAGAATATTGGTAAAATTCAGTTCTCTTTCTTTTTAGATGCTCCAGCTCATTGTCCCACTTGCATTGCACTGCATTATTTCTTGGCCGCGAGCATGTGTTTACCCATGAAAATCTAGTGTCAGTTATGTCTTGTGAAATTCCAAATGCTCAAGCCACAACATAAACAAAACTAAGGGAAAACCAAAACCTCAACTATTGTCTCAGCTCATACTGTGTCATGATCCAACCCAAACGATTTTATGCAAATACACATAAAATGTGTATGGTAAAACTGAGTCAGAGTTTACTCAGCCTCTTAGGCAGAGTTTTAAAGAGATTTTACATTTTCTTAGGACCAGCCTATATGGTCAACTCTTGCTAATTCACAATTCTCCAAACAAACGTTTCAATTCTTTTGATCAAATTTGGACAGATGAAATTTTTACTGAAAAGCACAAACTGAGATAGCTTAATACAAATTTAATAGCAATCTCTTCAAAAGCAAGGTCAGATCATGTTCCATATAAATAAGGTGCAAGACATTAAATAAGACTTCGACAGGACCCACTCTATTTTTCCACCTATCTTATTCACCAAGAAGAAATTGGTGAAGAAATAGGGATTACCATATCTTATTATTATTTTGAATTATGTACTTCCTTCAGCAGTATACTTATTATTGTGTGAACTACTCTATTCAGTGATGGCAAATATGATGTTTCCTCCACTAGCAATCTTTAAGGCAACGACTTCAGTCAAGTCCACACCTAGCTAAATCATCTCTTTCATGTTTCAGAAGCTCAAGTTTACAAAGGACTCCATCCAACAGCATTACTCCAAATCTACAGGAACAAGACACTGGAAAGAGAATTAATCTGCCAAATACAGAATTACACACAGACTAAGTATTTTTTTCAATCAAGGAAGCAGAAGAAAAATAGCCATTATGGCATGAATGCTCTTTTTAGCCTATTTTAGACTTTTTTAGCCATGTGTGAAGCACTGACATCAATCTATCACAAAGGGTCCCTAATAGGGGAAGTGGAAGATAAAGAGAATGGTAGACTAGCTTTCAAAAAGCACACTTTGATTAGTTGTTTTTCATGCAGTGGGTCTCTAGTATAGTTGTGCATTTATATGAGCCACGTTTTGACAAAGATGTCATTTCACGTTCATGCAGATCTGGAGCGAAAAGCATTTTTTCTGCCACATGCCAAAGCAGGCATTAATTTATTTCACTGTCAAGCAAACAACAAGCTTTAAGCTACTTTACAGTGAGTCCCAGAAATTAAGTGTCACTCTTCTGAAGCACATGGGATATGCTGAACTAAGTACTGTACTGCTGTTCCATTTTATGTTTGTGAAAATGGCAAGCACAAAACCATTGTCGGTAAGAGAATACCAAGTGGTCTGCATAATAAGTGATCCTGTGTACTTGATAGTCATTCATCTGTCTAAGGGGCTGTACATTTGTGCAACACCTGTTTTTAGAGTGCACTTTGTTAAGAAATCCAGGCTGCTACCTCAAAATCAAGGGCATCTACCTAGAAAGTAAAGCGAAAGCAACTGGTTTCCACTCACCAGCAACTTCAAATGAAAAGTACACACAACAGAAGTACCACTTCCATGAAGGCAGGGAGACAAGTATTAGCAGAATTAGCATCCAGCGAAAAAAAGTAAGCAGAAAGTCAACACCTAGCCTCAAGAAACAACCAGCCAGCAGCCCCCACTTCCTCTGAGAAGCCATGCAGGGTAAAAGACACAGCAGTAAGTGGATCCAGCCAGCAAGGCAAGTCGTTTCCAAGAAGCAGGCTCCTCTTCTCTCTGAAAGCCTAACCGCTAGCCACTTTATCTCCCCCACAGCAGTACCTCTCTGTGCTCCTTTCTGTGTGCACTGCTGCCTCTTCTGAAGCATCCTCTGGCAGGCTTGAGGCCTGGCTGACAAAGGGCACAGGCTCTCCGAAATGAGCTTCTGAGCCAGAGCAGACACCTCTGTCCGATGCCTGCTAGCACACAGATGCTGCTGCACCGTGCCCTTATGCAGTCTGAAGGACAAACGATTCCAAGTGGTGTTCTGCGGTGGCCGTTTTTCCTTAGAGACATTTCTCCCACCGGTGAAGTACTTAGGGCAGCCAAAGACCTCACCCGTGTCTACTCCGTCTCTAGTGAATAACTGAAAGACGGCCATTAAAAACCAAAGCCCTGCAAGATGGCAGGTGAAGGAGATCATTAAAGCTGCTTTTTGAGTCGGGGACTTCTCATGTCCGACCTCGCTGACAAACCCCAAAATACACCCCCAGGCCGAAGTATTACCTAGCACACCTCAGGCTCCAGCGACCAAGGGACAGCACAGGCCAGGCAGCGTACTAGCAGTCATTCAGCCCAATCCCTCTCAAAGTTGGGCCAACTTCAGAGCCACATAACGGTGTTCTCTGACTTGTTTGGGGTTTGGTTGGTTGGGGTTTTGGGGGGTGTTTGTTTAATCGACCCAGTCCCAGCGACGGGAGGCCTTCTTCCCTTCAGAAAGGTGCGAGGCAGCCGCCGCTGCCCTGCCCAGCCGCTCCCTCGCCCAGCCGCTCCCTCACAGAGCGGCCGCCAAGGCGGGAAGGCACAGCGGCTACCTGCTCACCTCGCCGTCGCCTCCGGGCGGTCAGCAGAGGAGCCGCTTACCTGAGCTCGGAAGTAGAGGAAGAGGGCGACGCTGCAGACCACCTGCCCCAATCCCAAGAGGACAAGGGCGACGAGGAGGGAGCGGGAGGCAGGCGGCGGGTGCGGGTGTACCGGCAGCGGCGGCGGCGGTGGCGGCGGCGGGGCGCTCTCGTGGGCGGCGCCGCTGCCCAGCTCCTCAGAGCCGCGCAAGTACTTGGTGTAGTCTCGGCTGGCGCGCCGCATCGCGCCGCGGGCAGCTCCGCACCGCTCCGCTCAGACGGCTCCACAGGCGGCCTGCGGCTCCGCGGAGCTCACCAACCTCGGCAAACAACCCCGCTGCCCCGGCCGGGCACCTCTTATAAACTGGGCGGCCAATCAGCCCCAGGCGGCGTGCTTCTGCCGCCCCGTCCCCGCCACCACACGCACATCACCACCGCCCCCTCTTCGCCTGCCCTCCCCGAGCAGAGACCGGCCCCGCTGGACCGCGACGGGAGGGTCGTCTCGGGTCCGCCCCTGCCCCTGTCCCTGCCCTTGCTCCTGCCCCCGGAGCGCCGACCTCCGCTACCGGGCCGGCTGCCCAGCGATCGCGGTTAGCGCTGCTGCTCCTCGCAGAGAGAAACTTCTCGCCTCCCCTCCACTATGAGTGAGCCAAGTACATGGAGCCCTGGCTCCTGCCGGCCGCCGTGCCCGTGTCCCCTCCTCATCTTTGCCCCCTCTCAGGCTTGCAACACACCGGACGGCCCTAGCAGGTGTGGTGGCATCTGGAGGGTCCTTTCCCCCCAAATCCCCGGGTACCTGGAAGCAGTGTGCACCCAGGTGGGCCTTCCCTGGCTGCTTTGGTTGGTCCAGGTCCTCGGAGGACCAAAGGAAAGTCAACCGCTCCCTGTCTTTAACTCTTCACTCAGACCAGGCTGAAATGAGTGCAAATACTGTTGACCTAAGCTGTCAAAAGCGGGCAACACAGTTCAGAGTCTTTTTAAAGGACTTGGGTGAACAAATGGCAGAAAGCTGTGCTGGCAGCTGGCTGCCACTGAAACCAGATCAGAGCTTCCCTGTAGAATGGGGTAGGGGTTGTCAGGGACCTCTGGAAACCATCTAGTCCAGCCCCATTGCCAGCACAGGTATGCCTAGATCAGGTTGCACAGAAACATGTCTGGTTGGGTTTTTAAGTTGGCAGAGGAAACTACACATCCTCTCTGGGCAGCCTGTTCCAGTGCTCTGTCACTCTTAGAGTAAAGAAGCTTCTCCTTAAGTTCAAGTGAAACCTGCTGTGTTCTAGTTTGTGCCCATTGCCCCTTGTCGTAACACTGGCCACCACTGGGAAGACCCCAGCCCCATCCTTAGGACCTCCACCCTTTAGGTATTTATATGCATTGATAAGACCCCCTCTCAGTCTTCTCTTTTCTAGGCTAAAGACACCCAGGTCATTCAGCCTTTCCTAAGAGTGATAGTCCAGTTCCCTAATCATCCTTGTGACCCGCCACTGGACTCTCTCCATTAGTTCCCTGTTCTGCTTGAACTGGGGAACTCAGAATTGGACACAATACTTGAGGTGAGGTCTCACCAGGGCAGAGGAGAGGGAGAGGATAATCTCCTTTAACCTGCTGGCCATGGTCTTCTTAATGCATCCCAGAATACCGTGGACACTTTCGGCCTCCAGGGCACATTGCTAGCTCGTGGGCAGCTTCTTGTCCACCAGCATTCCCTGGTCCTTCTCCACAAATCTGCTTTCCAGCAGGTCAAACCCTAACCTGTACTGATGTATGGAATTATTCCTCCCCAGGTGCAGGAGTCTACACCTGTCCTTGTTGAGCTTCATGAGATTCGCCTCTATTCAACTCTCCAGCCTGTCTATCTCCCCTCAAACAGCTGGTCTGCTACAGAGCTTGTAAGCATTCTTTATCATGGTTCTTGTGGAAGTCCTGTTTAGGTCAACTTTCCCCTTCATACACTTGCTCACATAGAGTTTGCTTATTTATAGTATTTTCTGCCTCCATGTAGTCTTTCCTACCTCTGCTCATCAGTTTATCTACACTTTGGGATTGTCTCTTCAGTAGATCCATCTTATAAGCCTAACTTCCCACTTGTTGAAAGCATTCTCCGAAATCCTATGAAAGTGCTTGTTGCAAAGATAGTGCAGGTATGTTAAGTCTGCAGTCCTGTGAAATTCAGTGGGGAAATGATCCAAATATCAAACCAAGTGAGCTGAAGTTTGGCTCAGGCTTTGAGGAACATGGGAGAATGACAAATACCCGTGTAGGTCATTTAGACTGTAGACAAACATTCTAATTTTTTACTTTTGATACATGACAGAATATCCTTTTTTAGGTCTGCCTAAGCTAAGACACTGAGAAACTACCTCCCAAAGAGGCTGATGGAATCAAACATGATTACATGCTCCAACAAATTAAAGGAAAGCGTCTGGAACACACCAAACAACCATGCAACAATTTACTATCAAAATAAGGTGGTATCATTTCATACTGGACCCAAATAGTGCAATAAACCAACAATGAGAGATGTCTGAGAAACGATGGTGAGAGCACCTACTTCCCAAACATCACCCACCACACCAGGAAGTCATGGAGCAATACCCAAACCTTGAACGGTTGCCACATCTGTTCTTTCAAAATGCTCACATTTATGCTCAGAAACATTGGCAGCATTTGTGGTCTGGGGAGAATTGGAAGAATTGGTTCTTCCAGTATGTCTCACCTTTTTTGCAAACAAAATGAAGGCAAATTAGCCCCTGTGAAATAGCTGTGAAAATAACCTCACGTTATACTCAGCTGGACACATCTAAATTAATTGTACATTGGTCTGCAGTAACTTCTTTTCAGAGGAGGAATAGCAGTGAATTTTATTTATTGTATTTTATTTTTTAAGATACAACTAATGCTTTTAAGGATCTAAATAGCTTTATGAATGTATCATAGTATCATAGGATCAGTCAGGGTTGGAAGGGACCACATGGATCATCTAGTTCCAACCCCTGCCATGGGCAGGGACAACCTGCACTAGATCAGGCTGGCCAAAGCCAGAGCAGGGTGGCCAAATGTAAAGGATCAGTCAGGATAATATCAGTGATACTAGCAGAAGTTTTTTGGTAGAATAGAATTGGAAATAGAATAGAATAGAATAGAATAGAATAGAATAGAATAGAATAGAATAGAATAGAATAGAATAGAATAGAATAGAATAGAATTAGAATAGAATAGAATAGAATAGAATAGAATAGAATAGAATAGAATAGAATAGAATAGAATAGAATTAATAGAAGAATAGGGTATAATAGCATAACATAGACTAGACTGGAATAGAATAGAATAGAATAGAATAGAATAGAATAGAATAGAATAGAATAGAATAGAATAGAATAGAATAGAATAGAATAGAATAGACCAGGTTGGAAGAGAACTTTGAGATCATTGAGTTCAACCTATCATCCAACACTATCTAATCAACTAAACCATGGCACCAAGGACCCCATCCAGTCTCTTCCTAAACACCTCCAGTGATGGTGACTCCACCACCTCCCTGGGCAGCACATTCCAATGGCAAATCAGTCTTTTATGAAGAACTTCTTCCTCACATCCAGCCTATATTTTCATGTGACAAGAAACTCAAGGAAGACCTCTGCTCTTTTCACCTTGGAGCTCTTCCAAGTGAAGAAGGAAAAATTGTTTAAACTCTTCTTTTGCCACCTTAAAACTTCAGTGTGCTCTGCTAGATTCTGAAGAAAACTCAAGGAGACTTTCACTGAAGGGCTAGGAAAATCTGCAGGTACTGTCTTTGAACACTTTCTTATAGACAAAAGCAGCTTTTACCAGGAAAAACATGATTGCTTCAAGGTCAATGCTTCATAAACTACTCTCTTACTGGCACCATATTTCATATTATCATCACTGTGTCACATCAGGGCAGCATTATGTCTGATCTGCACAAATGATGCCAGCCTTCAAACTGACATATCTATATCATCTATACCTGTATATCTATTTGTATCTATCTATATATATCTGTATCTCTATCATATTTTTCTTTATCATTTCTACCTGTATAACTGTATCTATGTATATCTGTATCTATATCTAGATCACCTATATCTGTATATATATATATATGTGTATCTATATATATGTATCTATATCTTCTGTATCTATATCATCTATATCTGTATCTATCTATATGTATCTGTATCTATATCATCTATATCTATATCATCTATACCTACATCATAGAATCATAGAATCAATAAGGTTGGAAAAGACCTCAAGTCCAACCTATCAACCAACACCTCATCACTAACTAAACCATGGATTCAAGTGCCACATCCAATCCCTTTTTGAACACCTTCAGGGATGGTGACTCCACCATCTCCCTGGGCAGCACATTCCAATGGCCAACAACTCTTTTTGTGAAGAACTTTCTCCTCACCTCAAACCTAAAACTCCCCTGGTACAGCTTGAGACTGTGTCCTCTTGCTTTGGTGCTGGTTGCCTGGGAGAAGAGACCAGCCCCCACCTGGCTACAACCTCCCTTCAGGTAGTTGTAGACAGCAAGAAGGTCTCCCTGAGCCTCCTCTTCTCCAGGCTAAACCACCCCAGCTCCCTCAGCCCCTCCTCACAGGGCTTGTGCTTGAGACGTCTCCCCAGCCTCATTGCCCTTCTTTGGACATGTTCAAGTGTCTCAATATCCTTCTTAAACTGAGGGTCCCAGAACTGGACACAGGACTCAAGGTGTTATATCTTCTATATATCTCATGCCCATCTGCTTCATCTACATTCACAACAATTTCCTGCTCATCAAATCACAGATGCACTCAGGTACTTGTATCCACGCACCAGGATATCAGGTTCTTCAGGAGTCACCACAAGAAAATGACTAATCTTCCACCCAAACCAGCGTGGGTTCCTAGGATACACTGGGATACATAGATGACATTCCCTCATTGATTTCTACCACAAATTCAGCAACCAGAATTGTCCAACAAACTATCTCTGGAAAACTTACATCAGCATCAACTTTCTAGACACCAAGGTCAACATGAAAAATAGCAACCTTCAAACTACCATATGCAGAAAATCCACAGACCAGCACACCTCCTTCCACAAACCATCAGCTGTCCAAAACACACTAGAAAAACTGATATACAACCAGCCCACAGTCGTCACCTCATTTGCTCTGAGGAGAACATTCACGGCACACCCTCACAAAGCTACACATGACATTCATCCAAAAAATGACACTCCCCTAGAACTGCATATTTAAGAAGCCACCTAAACCTTGTCCAAACTTACTACAACACAGAGGGAAAATGCCCTGCTGGGTATCACATACCACAATATGCAAGAAATGTATACTGGAAAATGTTAGTGAATTGCAGCTTATGTTGGAAGAAAAGCATACCTTGAAATTATTTTTCCTAGAAATACCCCCTCCTTCCCTTCAGACAACAGTCATCATCATCCTCTTCATCACTGAAAGCAATTTTCCTGCATACCAACATATACCTAGGACCAAATACATTGAGCAAATCAGATCCAAATCTTCCTACAACCCTCATGATCAATGCCCTCTACATGAGAACCACCAAAATCCACATATCCTACGCCTGCATCTGTCCTGAAATATCATAGACATTGCATGATGCATTTACTGCTCTGAAAGAACTCTGTCTGTGAAACCAAACAACCATCATGTGCTACCTAGTTAGGTAGCCCACAGTGTGCCCAGGTAGCCAAGAAGGCCAATGGCATCCTGGCCTGCATCAGAAATAGTGTGGCCAGCAGGAGCAGGGAAGTCATTGTGCCCCTGTCCTCAGCACTGGTTAGGCCACACCTTGAGTCCTGTGTCCAGTTCTGGGCCCCTCAATTTAGGAAAGATGTTGAGTTGCTGGAAGGTGTCCAGAGAAGGTCAACAAAGCTGGGGAGGGGTTTGAAGCACAAGCCCTATGAGGAGAGGCTGAGGGAGCTGGGGTTGCTTAGCCTGGAGAGGAGGAGACTGAGGGGTGACCTTCTTGCTGTCTACAAGTACCTGAAGGGAGGTTGTAGACAGGTGGGGGTTGGTCTCTTCTCCCAGGCAACCAGCACCAGAACAAGAGGACACAGTCTCAGGCTGTGCCAGGGGAGGTTTAGGCTGGAGGTTAGGAAGAAGTTCTATACAGAGAGAGTGATTGCCCATTGGAATGGGCTGCCCGTGGAGGTGGTGGAGTCACCATCATTGGAGGTGTCCAGGAGGAGACTTGATGGGGTGCTTGGTGCCATGGTTTAGTTGTTTAGGTGGGTTGGATTGGTTGATGGGTTGGACCCTGGTGTATTGTATTGTATTGTATTGTATTGTATTGTATTGTATTGTATCGTATTGTATTGTATTGTATTGTATTCTTGCTGTCTAGAACTCCCTGAAGGGAGGTTGTAGCCAGGTGGGGGTTGGTCTCTTCTCCCAGGCAACCAGCACCAGTACAAGAGGACACAGTCTCAAGCTGCGCCGGGGGAGGTTTAGGCTTAAGGTGAGGAGAAAGTTCTTCACAGGACAAGTGATTTGCCATTGGAATGTGCTGCCCAGGGAGGTGGTGGAATCCCTGTCACTGGGGGTGTTTAAAAAAGAATGGGCCATGGCAACTTGTAGCCATGGTTTAGTAGTCGTGAGCAATGTTAGTTTTATGGTTAGACTCGATGATCTGAAAGGTCTTTTCCAACCTAGATCATTCTGTGCAGATCATCATCTGCTGCCAAAATAACAAACACTTTTCTCTCAAATGCCTGGCTGATTAAAACAGCCAAGTGCAATTCACAGCAACAAACTACAATTGCCTTCATATTCTCTTGATGTTTGGCCCCGAGGAGTAGAATAGAATAGAATAGAATAGCATAGAATAGAATAGAATAGAATAGAATAGAATAGAATAGAATAGAATAGAATAGAATAGAATAGAATAAACCAGGTTGGAAGAGACCTTCAAGATCATCGTGTCCAACCTACTTCATCTACCTGGAAATTCATCTTCTTTATATGATGTCTGCTTTACATGATTTTATCTGTTGGCCTAAAAAGATACTCTCTTCCTGAAAATGTGGCCTTTTTTTGATTTTGTGAGGACTAATGTCATAGGTGAAGGCTCTGTAAGGCAAACTCGTGCCCCCTAAGCAGAATACGGCTCTCTGCAATTGTCTACAAAATACTTGCATGGTAGGAGATGATCGCAAATGGAATGGAATGGAATGGAATGGAATGGAATGGAATGGAATGGAATGGAATGGAATGGAATGGAATGGAATGGAATGGAATGGAATAGAGTAGAGTAGAATAGAATAGAATAGAATAGAATAGAATAGAATAGAATAGAATAGAATAGAATAGAATAGAATAGATCAGACCCGGTTGGAAAAGACCTTTGAGATCAGCAAGTCCAACCTATCATCCATCACTATCTAATCAACTAAACCACGGTGCCGAGTGCCCCATCCAGTCTCTTCTTAAACACCTCCAGTGATGGTGACTCCACCACCTCCCTGGGCAGCACATTCCAATGGCCAATCACTCCTTCTGGGAAGAACCTCATAACATCCAACCTAGACCTCCCCTGGCACAGCTTGAGACTGTGTCCTCTTGTTCTGGTGCTGGTTGCCTGGGAGAAGAGACCAACTCCCACCTGGCTACAACCTCCCTTCAGGTAGTTGTAGACAGCAAGCAGGTTTCCCCTGAGCCTCCTCTTCTCCAGGCTAAGCAACCCCAGCCCCCTCAGTCTCCCCTCATAGGGCTTGTGCTCCAAACCCCTCCCCAACTTTGTTGCCCTTCTCATGACATGTTCCAGCAACTCAACATCTTTCCTGAACTGAGGGGCCCAGAATGCACTACCTGTTGTGACAAGGCTGCATGAGTCTAAGATTTTTTCATCATTTTGCTTTGAAGCAAAACAGGAAACACAGTGTTTACATAAAAGGCTGTGTCGAAAGTTGGTTCTCATTACAAAGTTGAAAGTCTTGACAAATCTGAAAATGTCAAAGGCAACCAAGCCTGCAGGTCAAAACTCCTTTTTTCATTATCATTGTTTTAGTTTGATCTCCAAAATAGGGAGAATCACTAGAAGTTCTTCTCCTGACTTACACTTTAATGAGGCAGCATTTATTAACACAGGAGAGAGTATGCATCTGAAATATTTTCAGTGAAGCACTAAGTGCATCCATCCAACTGCACTGCTATTTTTCACAAGCATGGTTAAACAAGTGCTATGATCTTGCAGCAACAAGATTTTATTCTGTGGAGGTATGCTTGTAACTAAGCTCTCTGCAATTACTATTTGTTGGAGTATTGTTGAAAAAACTATTTCAACCACAACAACCACATGCAGTACTACAGGCTGGGGTCAGAGTGGCTAGAGAGCAGCCAGGCAGAAAGGGACCTAGGGGTACTGGTTGATAGTAGGCTGAACATGAGCCAGCAGTGTGCCCAGGAGGCCAAGAAGGCCAGTGGCATCCTGGCCTGTATCAGGAACAGTGTGGCCAGCAGGAGCAGGGAAGTCATTCTGCCCCTGGACTCAGCACTGGTTAGGCCACACCTTGAGTCCTGTGTCCAGTTCTGGGCCCCTCAGGTTAGGAAAGATGTTGAGTTGCTGGAAGGTGTCCAGAGAATGGCAACAAGACTGGGGAGGGGTTTGGAGCACAAGCCCTGTGAGGAGAGGCTGAGGGAGCTGGGGTTGCTGAGCCTGGAGAAGAGAAGGCTCATTGTAGACCTTCTTGCTGTCTACAACTCCCTGAAGGGAGGTTATAGCCAGATGGGGGTTGGTCTCTTCTCCCAGGCAACAGCACCAGAACAAGAGGACACAGTCTCAGGCTGTGCCAGGGGACGTTTGTGCTGGATGTTAGGAAGAAGTTCTTCCCAGAAAGAGTGATTGGCCATTGGAATGGGCTGCCCAGGGAGGTGGTGGAGTCACCATCACTGGAGGTGTTTAAGAAGAGACTAATGGGGTGCTTTGTGCCATGGTTTAGTTGATTAGATAGTGTTGGATGATTGGTTGGACTTGGTGATCTCAAATTTCTTTTCCAACCTTGTTAATTCTATTCTAGTCTAGTCTAGTCTAATCTAGTCTAGTCAAGTCTAGTCTATCAGTAAGAGGTTATTTTGGACTTTGCACAACTGTTTAGCTCAGATGTAACAGTTTTGAAGATGTTTTGGGGGGACAGGTTTTTAAGGAACAGAATAGAAATTACTCTTTAGGGGATGTAAAGCGAATCCTGCCCTGGAAGTAGTGAAAATAGGCAGAGAGGTGTTTTCCATGCATTTTAGGAGGAAATGAAATTCTACAGTCTCCAAAATTGTCATGAAATGGACTTAACCTTTTTTTGCCTTTTTTTTTTTTTCACTTCTCTGAAGGCTACACAGTGATTAATACAAGTAAATGTGTAAGTGTAAAAGGAAGGCTGGCAAAATACAACATAGAACCCAAAATGCCTCACTGAAAACTTATGCTTCTTTATTTAAATGAGTACTCTGGAGAAGGCTTTGAAACAGCAATTGTTGTACCAGGAAATCATTACTCTATCTGAAAACAGTGGAAAAATATATTAAAATATCATTCAAATTTCCCAGTGAACTGCTGTAGTCTAGGGGGCATGACAAAGGTCAAAACAATGAAGCCAATTTTGAATGCTCAACAGAAATAATTGGTATATTTAAGTCTTTTATTATTACCTAAAGACTCTTAAGGTTCTGGAAATAGCTTTTTTTTTCCCTGTTCAGCAAAAAATTACATGAAATTATTATTTTATTTTATTTTATTTTATTTTATTTTATTTTATTTTATTTTATTTCATTTCATTTCATTTCATTTTATTTCATTTTGCATTTTAGAGCAGCCACAAAGTGCTGGGGAAAATGCTGGGCGACAGGAGAACAGTTCATGTAGGCTCCGAGGTGACCTTATTGTGGCCTTCCAGTATCTGAGGGGGGCCTACAAGAAGGCTGGGGAGGGACTTCTCAGGATCTCAGGTAGTGATAGGACTAGGGGGAATGGAATCAAGCTGGAGGTGGGGAGATTCAGGCTGGACATGAGAAGAAGTTAGGTATAGGTATATATATATATATATATGTATATTAATGGCAAGAAGAAGACTAGGGAAGGTGTGGGCCCCCTCAGAAAGGAAAGTGGTGAATTAGTCACTAGTGATGTGGAAAAGGCTGAGGTACTCAATCACTTCTTTACCTCAGTCTTCACTGCAAGGGCCTCCAGCCACACTCCTGGTGTTATGGCAGACGATGCCAGGGACGGGGAGGAAGAACTGCCCATCATAAGTGAAGCTCAGGTTCGTGATCACCTGAAGAACCTGAAAGTGTTCAAGTCCATGGGACCCGACGGGATACACCCACGGGTGCTGAGAGAACTGGCAGATGAGGTTGCCAAGCCCCTCTCTATTATATTCCAGAAGTCATGGCAGACTGGGGCAGTCCCCACAGACTGGAAAAGGGGAAACATTGCTCCCATTTTCAAAAAGGGCAAGAAGGAGGAACCGGGGAACTACAGGCCAGTCAGTCTCACCTCTGTGCCCGGAAAGGTCATGGAGCAGATCCTCCTGGAGGCACTAATGACTCAGAAGAACAGTGAAGAGGTGATTGGGAATAGTCAGCATGGCTTTGCCAAGGGCAAATCCTGCCTGACAAACCTGGTGGCCTTCTATGATCAAGTGACAGCATTAATAGCTGAGGGGCGAGCAACTGATGTCATTTACCTGGACTTGAGCAAAGCCTTCGACACTGTCCCGCACCACCTCCTGGTCTCCAAGCTGGCGACACATGGGTTTGATGGATGGACCACTAGATGGATAAAGAATTGGCTTGATGGCCGCACCCAAAGAGTGGCTGTCAACGGGTCCATGTCCCAGTGGAGGCCAGGGACAAGCAGAGTCCCTCAGGGATCAGTCCTGGGACCTGTCTTGTTCAACATCTTTGTGGGTGACATGGACAGTGGCATCGAGTGCACCCTCAGCAAGTTTGCTGATGACACCAAGCTGTGTGGTGCAGCAGACACGCTGGAGGGAAGGGATGCCACCCAGAGGGACCTGGACAGGCTGGAGAGGTGGGCACAAGCCAACCTCATGAGCTTCAACAAGACCAAGTGCAGGGTCCTGCATCTGGGTCGAGGCAATCCCAGGCACAAATCCAGGCTGGGCAGGGACTGGCTGGAGAGCAGCCCTGAGGAGAGAGACTTGGGGGTGCTGGTGGACGAGAAGCTCAACAGCAGCTCTCAGTGTGCACTTGCAGCCCGGAAAGCCAATCAGATCCTGGGCTGCATCAGAAGTGTGACCAGCAGGTCAAGGGAGGTGCTTCTCCCCTCTACTCAGCTCTGGTGAGACCCCACCTGGAGTACTGTGTCCAGTTCTGGAGCCCCTATTACAGGAGGGATGTGGACGTGCTGGAAGGTGTCCAGAGAAGGGCCACAAGGATGATCAGAGGGCTGGAGCACCTCTCCTATGAGGACAGACTGAAGGAGTTGGGGCTGTTCAGTCTGGAGAAGAGAAGGCTCCCAGGTGACCTCATTGTGGCTTTCCAGTATCTGAAGGGGGCCTACAGGAAGGCTGGGGAGGGACTTCTCAGGATACCAGGTAGTGATAGGACTAGGGGGAATGGAATGAAGCTGGAAATGGGGCGATTCAGGCTAGATGTGAGGAAGAAGTTCTTCACCATGAGAGTGGTGAAGCCCTGGAATGGGTTGTCCAGGGAGGTGGTTGAGGCCCAGTCCCTGGAGGTGTTTAAGACCAGGCTGGACGAGGCTCTGGTGAGCGTGATCTAGTGTAGGGTGTCCCTGCCCATGGCAGGGGTTGGAACTAGATGATCCTTGTGGTCCCTTCCAACCCTGACTGATTCTATGATTCTATGATTCTATGATTCTATGAAGTTCTTCCCCATGAGAGTGGTGAAGCCCTGGAATGGGTTGTCCAGAGAGGTGGTTGAGGCCCCATCCCTGGAGGTGTTTAAGCCCAGGCTGGATGAGGCTCTGGCCAGCCTGATCTAGTGTGAGGTGTCCCTGCCCACGGCAGGGGGTTGGAACTAGATGATCCTTGTGGTCCCTTCCATCCCTGACTGATTCTATGATTCTATGTCTCTTCATGTTTTGTAAAGCAAAAAAACCCCACACTGCTTGTCAGTCGTTATGGTGCTCACAGCCTTTTATAAAGCTCTAAGAAATTGTTGAATATGTTTCTCAAGACTTTAGCAGATTTTGGATCAGATTTTTCCTCTTGGGAGGCTCAAAGTCACCTTATCTAAGTTTCACAATTTCTTTCTGCAACATACAGGATTTATATGTTGAGATTTGTCATCTCAAGGCCTCTTTTGCAGAAGAGAAACTTTCTGGATATTTCTTTGAACCTGATATGCTGTGACATTTCTGAATAGAAAAGATTCCTTTAGCATCACTTGACTGTCACAGCACCTCTCTTTATAGTGCCAATGTTTCAAGTATCCTCAGCTAGACTGAGTTAGAGGTTACATGCAGGGCTGTGAGACTCCTGTGACACCTCATGAGATGGAATCAAAAGACAGATGGGAATCCATCCCAGTGAATACAATCCATCCCAGCAGCACAGGCAATGAAGCACTTGGGTCAGAAGGGTTTGATAGTGGATGAAGTCACTCTGGTCAAACTATAGATTCAAAGTGTTTCAATTTTATATTTCCAAAGAGAAAAAACAAACAATATAGAATGGAATACATTTATTAAACCATTACAAAAATAATTTTTTCACTAAATGGTGTTGTCAGAATTAGTTCAACAATTTCTGTCTAGTTAGAATAGAACAGGATAGGATAGGATAGGATAGGATAGGATAGGATAGGATAGGATAGAATAGAATAGAATAGAATAGAATAGAATAGAATAGAATAGAATAGAATAGAATAGAATAGAATAGAATAGAATAGAATAGAATAGAATAGAATAGAATAGACCAGGGTGGAAAAGACCTTCAAGATCATCAAGTCCAACCTATCACCCAACACCATCTAATCAACTAAACCATGGCAGCAAGCACCCCATCCAGTCTCTTCCTAAACATTTCCTAACACTCCGGGTCGAGGCAACCCCAGGCACAAATCCAGGCTGGGCAGGGACTGGCTGGAGAGCAGCCCTGAGGAGAGAGACTTGGGGGTGCTGGTGGACGAGAAGCTCAACAGGAGCTCTCAATGTGCACTTGCAGCCCGGAAAGCCAATCAGATCCTGGGCTGCATCAGAAGTGTGGCCAGCGGATCAAGGGAGGTGATTCTCCCCCTCTACTCAGCTCTGGTGAGACCCCACCTGCAGTACTGCATCCAGTTCTGGAGCCCCTGTTCCAAGAGGGATCTGGAGGTGCTGGAAGGTATCCAGAAAAGGGCCACGAGGATGAGCAGAGGGCTGGAGCACCTCTCCTATGAGGACAGACTGAAGGAGTTGGGGCTGTTCAGTCTGGAGAAGAGAAGGCTCCCAGGTGACCTCATTGTGGCCTTCCAGTATCTGAAGGGGGCCTACAGGAAGGCTGGGGAGGGACTTCTCAGGATCTCAGGTAGTGATAGGACTAGGGGGAATGGAGTGAAGCTGGAGGTGGGGAGATTTGGGCTAGATGTGAGGAGGAAGTTCTTCACTAGGGGAGTGTTGAAGCCCTGGAATGGGTTATCCAGGGAGGTGGTTGAGGCCCCATCCCTGGAGGTGTTTAAGCCCAGGCTGGATGAGGCTCTGGCCAGCCTGATCTAGTGTGGGGTGTCCCTGCCCATGGCAGGGGGTTTGGAACTAGCTGATCCTTGTTGTCCCTTCCAACCCTGACTGATACTATGATACTTCCAGTGATGGTGACTCCACCACCTCCCTGGACAGCACATTCCAATGGCCAATCACGTTTTCTGGGAAGAACTTCTTCCTAACATCCCATCCAGCCTAAACCTCCCCTGGCGCTGCCTGAGACTATGTCCTCTTGTTCTGGTGCTGGTTGCCTGGGAGAAGAGACCAACCCCCACATGGCTACAACCTCCCTTCAGGGAGTTGCAGACAGCAAGAAGGTCTCCCTGAGCCTCCTCTTCTCCAGGCTAAGCAACCCCAGCCCCCTCAGCCTCTCCTCAGAGGGCTTCTGCTCCAAACCCATCCCCAGCCTCATTGCCCTTCTCTGGACATGCTCCATCAAGTCAACATCTTTCCTAAACTGAGGGGCCCAGAACTGGACACAGGACTCAAGGTGTGGCCTAACCAGTGCTGAGTCCAGGGGCAGAATGACCTCCCTGCTCCTGCTGGCCAAACTATTCCTGATGCAGGCCAGGATGCCATTGGCCTTCTTGTCCACCTGGGCACACTGCTGGCTCATGTTCAGCCTACTATCAACCAGTACCCCTAGGTCCCTTTCTGCCTGGCTGCTCTCTAGCCACTCTGACCCCAGCCTGCAGCACTGCATGGGGTTGTTGTGGCAAATGTGTAAAACCTGGCAGTTAGATGTGTTAAATCTCGTACCCTTGGTCTGCGCCCATCTATCCAGCCTGTCGAGGTCCCTCTGCAGAGGGACTAAGTGGCATTTCTTTTCCATGACTCTATGATGAAATGCATGCAGCCCCAAGATGTTATTAAGACCATCTGCCTAAAATTTAAGACTCCAATTTACAATGCAGTTAGAAGTTGTATAACTTTACCTTGGCCATCTTCCAAGCTGCTGCTTTCAACACTGCTTAGAAATGGTGGGATCACCAAGGAAGAACCTGTTGCTGCTTTCAACAATCAGATTTACTTAACATACCTACAGCTGAAAAGAAATTATTTGTTGATAGCATTTGTGTTGAAGGAGAGTTTTCTCACACAGGAAAATAAGAAGAGCAGTACCGAGTCAGACAGAGATCCATTTAGCTCACATTTGCCTGTGTGGGTGGCAGCTGCTGCAGAATAGAAGTAGCCATGTCCAGCTGTGGAAAGCAATGTGGCTAGCCCAAGCCCTCCTCGTTGGAAACCAGACTGCAGTTCCCTGGGGTCTGTCCTTCACAGGGATGGCTTTGTTAATTAAGTGGAGTCTGGAGCTGCAGCCACCACGCAGGAATTTCTGGGTCTGAGACTCTTCAGCTGACTGGAAAAGTGGTTCAGGCAAAAAAGGTACCCAAGGCCAGGATCAAGCCCTAGCACCTGCAATTCACTGTCCTCAGTGACAGGGAGCAAAGAGTTGCATGCTCATTCAATACCTAGGCTCTCTCGCTGCCGAAGAAACCGATAGCCACAAAATCAGTAGTGAGTAAGCCCAACTAAGACAAGAGAATAAGGCTCTGATTTCAGAAGTAGCAGTGGCCAATGGTCTATGCCCAGGAAAAAAATAGGAGAGCAGGGCAAGCATGTAATTAGATTTCCCAGTGCTGCCCTAAGCCAACTGTGGTATTTTTTTTTTTGTCTTTAAGACTGTGCTTGATGATGCCTGAAACTTCTGCTGGTGTGTGTACATGTGATGGAGCCTTAGTGAGAACTGAGTGTTGGATGGGGCAAGGACAAGTAGTTATGACACGAAAAGAAAAGATAGAACACAGCAGCAATTACAACAGCAAATGAGTCAGAAGCTGTCAGACATAGCCAGTAGTGCTTGTGGCTCACAAGAGGGGACAGGGAGTACCAGGCCATGTTGCAAGGATTGCTTAGAGAGGATGCTGAACAAGGAAGACCTGGAAACATTAAGTACTGGATGAAGACCTGTGGAAAGAGAGCAAGACTGAAACACCACAGGGCTTAGCACAACAGAGAAGCGGCTTCTTAAAAACTAGCATCCCTAAATATGACTGCCATTGTTAGTACTCAGTACAAAACAATATCTGAAGGGAAACAGATTGAGATAAATTAGCTATCCACTTGATCTAGACAAATCTTATTCTTACAAAAGTGACATGACATTCCCAGGGCATGTGGGAGGAGGAAAGAGAATCTCCTTTTGGAAGAGAAAAGGCAGTGCCTCTACTCTTCCCATCTAAGTTTTGACAGTGGTCTCATTTAATCCCATCAAATTTAAATAACCTGCTTTTTTCCCATTCATCTCACTGGCACCAGTCATGTCAGTAGGTGTTCTCAGAGCACTGGATTGAACTTGGCACAGAAAGGACATGCTGGGCTCTCCCACAGGCACAGAGTTTCATCTGCTAGGTCATGGATTAGAGCACTCCACAGGATGTGGGAGACTTGCCTTCACATTCCTCTTTTGCCAGTGAGATTCAAACCCACACATATTCCAGGATCCCCAAGAAGAAATCCTAACCACATATCTGTGTGGTGGCTGTAGAATGGGCTCTCCCAGTCTGCATGGTAGTTTTAGGGATTTGGAAGAGAAAGGGAACAGGAAGAAGGAGAATACTTGTCTGTGTCTCTGTGTGTGTCTGTGTAAGGGTGTGTTCCCATAAAAGAGCAAAATCTGCCTTAGAGATGATATCTATCTGGAACATCTGTCTTCATCTCTGACTTCCCCTTTTCTCCACATATTTCAGTGGTTAAAGCATGGGACAAGAGCATCTGGATTCAATTCTGCCTCCATGGAGGAAGGCACAGCAGCATGTCCCACTTCCCTGGAAAGTAGTACAATCATCTTCTCTTCTGACGTGGGAGCAAAGACATTTACGTAACCCTACCTGTCAGAGCCATTCCACATTGCTCAGAATAATTACAAGGAAGTCAAATTGATATTTATGTTTTGTTCAGCTTACTAGGATGCTTGGTGCAAAATGGAGACAGCATGATTTGGAGAAGGATTTAAGGTAAACTAATGTTGACTGTATATCCTGAAAGCAGGGATGCAGGGCTGAGATGTCTCTCTTCACAGATGCCTACCCTAAATATAAGTCTCTGCTTTTTACTGGCAATGCAAGGGAACTCACTGCTCTGCACTGGTCCCTAGGAGTTGCCTTCCAAATACCTGCTATTGAGAACATAGGCTACAGACCCAGTTCAGGCCAGTGTTCACTAATCAGTTTAGGAAAGATGTTGAGTTGCTGTCCAGAGAAGGGCAACAAAGCCAGTGAGGGATTTGGTGCACAAGTCCTCTGAGGAGAGGCTGAGGGAGCTGGAGTTGCTTAGCCTGGAGAAGAGGAGGCTCAGAGGAGACCTTATTGATCTCTACAGCTACCTTAAGGGAGGTTGTATCCAGGTGGGGGTTGGTCTCTTCTCCCAGGCAACCAGCACCAGAACAAGAGGTCACAGTCTCAAGCTGCACCAGGGGAGGTTTAGGCTGGATGTTAGGAAGAAGTTCTTCACAGAAAGAGTGATTTGCCACTGGAATGTGCTGCCCAGGGAGGTGGTGGAGTCACCATCACTGGAGGTGTTTAAGAAGAGACTGGATGGGACGCTTGGTGCCATGATTTAGTTGATTAGATGGTGTTGGATGATAGGTTGGACTTGATCTCAAAGGTCTTTTCCAACCTGGTTAATTCTATTCTATTCTAATGCTTTGGCAAGGATCACAAGAAGTTTGGTGTCACAGCACTCAAGGATGGAGCCTCAGTGCAGATGCTCAAAGCCTACGTGATAGCTGGAGTTACCTGTTGAAGCACACATCCACTAATTTTTTCCTCCCTTATCACCTCATTTGATCCTGCAGCCAGTGCCACTTTATAGTTCAAGTAAAATCCATGGTGAAAGCTGTCCAGCAACATTGCGAAGCAGAGGCCTAGTTCAACAGAGTGAGGTCACCTAACTGTAGCAAAATCAATAGCTAAGAACAGTCCTTGTACTTGTTAGCTTTTACTTGTGATAATCAGTTATCGGTAGGTCAGTAGTGCTAAAACTTGTATAACCCCTCCAACAAGTGCAGCAAGAGTGCACAGAATCAGCAGTGGTTTCAGGGACAGTGGAAGTAGAAACCAACTCTTTCAGCATCATTTATCTTGAGGCCTGAAGAAATAGGATAGTTCCTTCATGAATAACTACTTCCAGACAATCACACCCTATTCTGCTTCACCCTACAGCAGCACAACGAAAGAATGAACTGATACAGGGACCACTGCTGTTCTGCCTTGCTTCTAAAGATCTGGATCTGAATTATACATCATAGAGTACTTTGATGCCTCATGTGAAGGCTAGTTGTGAAAATAATACTGTGTTAGTTGAGGACATCCTATTAATTATAGTTTGAAATGTATGCATTTACTTTATTTACTCAAAGGCAATTATCCCCAAACTGGTGAAGCTGGCTGAGAGTCCAGATAGAATGATTTTGTGCCAATTCCATTTCTATGAGGGGACAGTGTTAAGGCACCAGTGGCATCTCACAATCTCTCCCAGTCTGGTACTCACACTTAAGAAAGATAATTTCAAACTAGAAACAGAACAGAGAATGCTACCAGAATATCAAAGGAGTGGAGAGCATTCAAAGTCAAGGCTGAGGGAGTATAATTTCTAGCCATAAATATAATAAGTATGTTAGAGAGGAAAAAGAGCTTATTTAAACTAATGGTCTACAGACAAACAAATGGATACAAACTGTCAAGAAATATATTTAAACAGGAAATCAGAAAAAGCCTTTCACAGCATCATTTAGGTTTGAAAAGGCCCTTAGGACCATCAAGTCCAGTCATTAACCTAACAGTGCCAAGTCCACCACTAAACCATGTCCCTAGGCACCACATTTTAAATACCTCCAAGGATGGTGACTTCACCACTTCCCTGGAAAGCCTGTTCCAATGATTGACAACCATTTTGTTAAAGACATTTTTCCTCATACCCAACCTGAACCTCCCCTGGTGCAACTTCAGGCCATTCCTCATCTTCCTATCAATTGTTGCTTGGGAAAAGAGACCAATGCCCATCTTATTACAGCCTCCTTTCACGTAGTTGTGGGGAGTGATAAGGTCTCCTCTTAGCCTCCTTAGAGGCTTACTCTATGCAGTAAGACTATGTTATGCCATTTTACAATGTGTAATAGGAAAGACTTTGAGTCCTGTGTCCAGTTCTGGGCCCCTCAATTTAAAAAGGACATTGAGGCTCTTGAACATGTCCAGAGAAGGGCAATGAGGCTGGGGAGAGGCCTCGAGCACAAGCCCAATGAGGAGAGGCTGAGGGAGCTGGGGTTGTTTAGCCTGGAGAAGAAGAGGCTCAGGGGAGACTTTATTGTTGTCCACAACTACATGAAGGGAGGTTGTAGCCAGGAGGGGGTTGGTCTGTCCTCCCAGGCAACCAGCACCAGAACAAGAGGACACAGTCTCAAGCTGCACCAGGGGAAGTTTAGGCTCGAGGTGAGGAGAAAGTTCTTCAGAGAGAGAGCTGTTAGCCATTGGAATGTGCTGCCCATGGAGGTGGTGGAGTCACCATCCCTGGAGGTGTTCAAGAGGGGATTGGACATGGCACTTGGTGCCATGGTCTAGTAGTCATGAGGTGTTGGGTGACAGGTTGGACTTGATGATCTTTAAGGTCTTTTCCAACCTTATTGACTCTATGATTCTATGACTTTGTATTAGACAAAGGCTCAACATGCAGGCATTGTTATCAACCCAGATGGAGAGGGTTAGGGGCTGAAACTGCAATAATGAGATTGCAACTTTAAGCTCTATGCAGCTTTCTTCCCTCAGAGACTAATCTCTGTTCTGTCTGTAACTGGCACAGAACTGAATCCCACAAAGAAAATGGGAAGTTTCAGACTCTTGCAGTAAGCCAGACACCACTAGTGGAAAGACCTGCAAGTTAATCATTTTGCAAATTGGGAAATGAATCTGGAAAGGAGAAGAGAGAGAACTCCACTCCATGCCAACGCTCTGGCACCGGAGCCGCACGCACTGCAAGTCCTCGTACTGTAGAGGTGATGGTTTTAGCTCCCCATTTTACAAACCAATGTCTTTCCCTGGCAAAAAGCCAACAGCTTAGCCAGCTTAGCAATGTTATTTATTTTTGCTTTCCAGACATCTTTTAATGACAAAAATAACCAACAACAACAAACCCCAAAACAGTTGGTCCAATGCTCATTTCTAGTTACAAAACTCAGTATTAATTAAATGGCAGGTTTTCAGTTCCATCACCACACATATGGACAGCAGAGTTCAAGAAGTTCATGAACTGGTTCCCCACAGTTATCTTGAACATGAACTCACTGTTTAGTCAATGGCTTAGAAAAACAAGGCTGGACAGCTGGTCTCTCTGCTACTTACCACAGTCTCAGGGCAGGGACAGAGAAAATTTAGAGGATATTTCCAAATGCAGTCTGCCAGAGTATTCAAATTCACAATGCATCCACGCAGACATTTGGTATTATTTGATCTAGAATTTAGCATACACTGTAATATGCTCCCTATTTTATGAAGTGTGAAGGCTGACATCTGAAATCAGTGCTGTTTGAGAGCCCAGTATCCATTTCACATCTGGCTGTGTCATGTAGCCTGGGGAAGTGCCCCACCGCAAGGACTTGCGCCGCAGAGCATGGTGAGACAGATGAAGCGAGATAATCTTTTTTATGTCCATGAGGGTCGGTCTTTCAACAGGGAGAAGAACTAAGGCAAACAAACAAAATGGGACACGCTATAATTAATGGCTCCAGAGCATCATAAATCCAAACAGCTTCTTATTTCCAAACTGTGACTTGCTTCAGACTAATATGAAAGTAGGGGGGGGTGGGGTGTAACTTAGTAATTTCTTTCCTCCAACTATTGATTTATCTTTCTGATACAACCCCTTTCAAACTAAATATGCCCACAGAGCACTCCCCACAATTCCAGTGTCTGTATATGTGTTTGCATTATCTGTGGCAGCTTGTCATTTGAGAGTCTTCTTCCTCCTCCAGCATTTCCTCAATCCAGAGAAACCATCATGTCCTCAGGCTATAACTGTGTAAGCACATTTCAGAAGTGTTGCCACGTGGACTTGGATGCCAAATGCAATTGGATCCTGCTCCATTTTTTGTATGTGTGTGTGTATTTTCTGGCAATCCAAAATTGTTTTCTTTTCAAAGTCCTTAAACATGAGCCTTGAGGAAGAGCTGGAACAAATGGCTGCAAAGATTTTTTTCAGCACAGATGACCAGATTCACACAGAAGTCAATGCAGGTCTGTAATATGACAAGATTTGCTTTAGGAGGAACTAGAGATTCATTCAATGGGCTCATAAACATAATTGATTATTACTATCTCCAGACCCCAAATATGTGTTACACACACATATGAAAATTATAGCCTGAACTCAGCAAACCCTTTCATCTTCCCAGTCGCATGATGAAGAGAAGAGAAGAGAAGAGAAGAGAAGAGAAGAGAAGAGAAGAGAAGAGAAGAGAAGAGAAGAGAAGAGAAGAGAAGAGAAGAGAAGAGAAGAGAAGAGAAGAGAAGAGAAGAGAAGAGAAGAGAAGAGAAGAGAAGAGAAGAGAAGAGAAGAGAGCAGGTTGGAAGAGACCTTCAAGATCATCATGTCCAACCCATCATCCAACACCACCTAATCAACTAAACCATGCAACCAAGCATCCCATCCAGTCTCCTCCTAAACACCTCCAATGGTGGTGACTCCACCGCCTCTCTGGGCAGCATGTTCCAATGGCCAATCAGTCTCTCTGTGTAGAATTTCTTCCTAACATCCAGTCTGAACCTCCCCTGGCACAGCTTGAGACTGTGTCCTCTTGCTCTGGTGCTGGTGGCCTGGGAGAAGAGACTGACCCGCACCTAGCTACAACCTCCCTTCAGGTAGTTGTAGACAGCAAGAAGGTATCCCCTGAGCCTCCTCCTCTCCAGGTTAAGCAACCCCAGCTCCCTCAGCCTCTCCTCAGAGGGCTTGTGCTCCAAACCCCTCCCCAGCTTTGTTGCCCTTCTCTGGACACCTTCCAGCAACTCAACATCTTTCCTAAACTGAGGGGCCCAGAACTGGACTCAGGACTCAAGGTGTGGCCTAACCAGTGCAGTGTACGGGGGCAGAATGACCTCGCTGCTCCTGCTGGCCACACTCTTTCTGATCCAGGCCAGGATGCCATTGCCCCTCTTGCCTGATTCCGACTCTGTTGGATGCTGGTCACGTTTAAATTCGTTTGGTACAATGGGCCTGATCCCAAACACAATGAAGTCAATTAAATATTTCCATATAGAGTCAGAAACTGCCTCCTGTTTTACATCATCCCTTCAGCACTTCACAGCATTGCATCTCCTCCTCCTCTTTGGCTTTGGCACCAGAGGAATAAGGGAGGAAAAGCAGAGAATGGGGAGGAGGAACAAAGGGAAATTCTCAGGGTAGGCTGTGTGACTTGTGAAAGCTTTGTGTTCCAGTGTCTGTTCAGATCAAGCCTGTGATTCTGCAGAGTAACTGCCAAAGACGTACTGCATGATTTGAAGAAAAGCTTTTGGTTAAACATCACTCCTTGAGGTTGTCTCTCTGTTTACATGTTCTTAACAGAATGATTTTGAAGTAGTTTATCTCATTTTATGATGGAAGTTCAGGCAGTACCTCTCTGTAAGGTACGTTAAATCTCCTGCCCCAGCGTCGGTTGGGGTTTGTGCGTTTTGGTTTGGTTTTTGTTTGCTTGTTTTTTAATTCAAAGTGCTTCACTCATGTGGACTGGCAGTGTGCCAACCCTTGTTGCAAATAGCACACTGTCCTTCTGTGCCCTGGGCCTCCTGGTTGGTCTGGGAAATGCAGTGTGCTAGGAGTTTCTGGCCTCCTTTGGGGTTAGGTATGATGGTCTCCGTTGTGCGTAAGCAAGTGGTTTCAGTCCTTAATTGCAATGGGGAAGTGGTCAGACAACATACAGTCCTGGCAGAATAATGGTAAGATGTCTTGGAGCAAAACCAGAAAATACAAATACATTGCATATGAAGTGAATATGTATCTCTACCATAACCTGAAAAATGTGCAGCATATCAGTAAATAAAATACAAATACCTTATTTTGATGGTGCTCACTGGAAGCTGGTGCATTAGCTCATGCTATTCCTTTATTCCTCTTTACAAGCATTAAAGAAGTGGTCTAAACATTTTCTTCTTGCATCACAATTACACCAATCCAAACACTGTGAAGAAATGGATGTGGGTTTTGGCCATAATTATGAATTTAAAGTGAGCTGTCAGTCATCAGGAGGGAAGCGCCAAGTTGCAGGATATTTGCCTTGTTTTATCTAGGGAAAAGAATTGCTTCATCACAGCAGAGCACTAATACCTTGAACTAGACAGCTCACCTCTTCAAAGAGGCAGGATATCTTTCACAATATCATTTCGGTAACTCTCTACATCCTTCAAGGGTATGTTTTACCTTACTCACTTTACAGAGGATTAAACAGCGGCATAGAAAACTTAGCATCTCTAAGCCTCTCTATAATTCAACATGACAGCTGGGAATTACTTGGAGGAATCATGTTTCCAGTGCTTTCTTTACAACCACTTGAGTGATTCTCTTGAAAACGTGCTGGCTGGGATAAAATCCAGCTCAAACTCTCAATCTCATTTGTGAAGTTGATTATCTGAATAAGCCCCAGACATCATGCACATCCCTGAAGGACCAAAAAAAACCCAAACCAAAACAAAACAGCCAACAAACAAACCCCAACCGACAAACAAGCAACAAACTCTCCTCTGTGATTTTTGCAGTGAGCTACTTGGTCTCACAGCTCTCATTGCTTCTTTCAGACAAGGCTGCACATCACTTAGAGTCAGGCACGACTGGGTTAGAATAGAATAGAACAGCATAGAATTAGCTAGGTTGGAAAAGATCTTTGAGATCATTGAATCCAACCCATCATCCAACACCATCTAATCAAGTAAACCATGGCACCAAGCACCCCATCCAGTCTCTTCCTAAACACCTCCAGTGATGGTGACTCCACCACCTCCCTGGGCAGCACATTCCAATGGCCAATCACTTGTCCTGTGAAGAATTTCTTCTTAATATCCAGCCTAAACCTCCCCTGGTGCAGCTTGAGACTGTGTCCTCTTGTTCTGGTGCTGGTTGCCTGGAAGAAGAGACCAACCGCTACATGGCTACAACCTCCATTCAGGTAGTTGTAGACAGCAAGAAGGTCTCCCCTGAGCCTCCTCTTCTCCAGGCTAAGCAACCCCAGCTCCCTCAGCCTCTCCTCAGAGGGCTTGTGCTCCAAACCCCTCCCCAGCTTTGTTGCCCTTCTCTGGACACCTTCCAGCAACTCAACATCTTTCCTAAACTGAGGGGCCCAGAACTGGACACAGGTTTGTTTGGTTTGGGTTTTTTTACAGCTATGGATGCATTCTGCCTCCTGCTGACCTCATTTTATATCCATGATCACTTGACACTACTGACATTATGGTGCCAGGACATTTATATGAGGTCATACAGCTAATGAGAACAGTTAAAGATGTTGGTGTCCCTTTCTCAGATGGCACTCTTTTCTCCCTCATGAAATCTTCAATTAACCTCCTAAACAAGTTAGTATCATTGTACTCATCTAGTAGGCAGGGAAAATAAGGCACAGTCACTTGGTGGTGTTCTGGAGACCAGTTCAACTCTATCAAGAAAATGGAAAGTTAAATTAAAAGAGGTTTCCACTGCCAAATCTTACAGCAGTCCCATTTGGCAGTGCTGTCTGCTCTCACCCTGTGTAACTGAGAGCCAAGCCGACGCTATCTCAATCATGCATCAAAAATCTGTATATAAATATTAATAAAGCACCAAGACACCCATTCAACCTCTGAAGTGCTGCACAGCATCTTTGTCCTCATCCCACTCTTCTCACACTTGCTTTTCTGCCCTTGACAGAGTGGAAGTCCTAAACACACATGAAAAAAATTCAAGTCTGTTAGCAGTACCGGTGGTTTTAGATCACAGGGTTTCCTGGCTATAAATCTTCCTGGTAATAAATCCTCTGGCTTTTCTCACTAAACATCCAAGCCTAGCTCTGATTTTATGTGAGAAATGTACAAATAATGGTAATTCTACTCAGCCCCAGTTCAAAATAAAATACCACTGGGAAGATTAGGATGGGTTTTGATGGTAGAAATTATCCTCTTATTGTCTGAGAATATATACACAGAGAAGGGCACAAAGGTTGCAGTTTAATTCAGCAAGAAATGTAATAGCTTCCATCCCCAGAAGGGGAAAAGGGGTAAAACTGGTTGACAGTAGGCTGAACATGAGCTTGCAGTGTGCCCAGGTGGACAAGAAGGCCAATGGCATCCTGGCCTGGATCAGGAACAGTGTGCCCAGCAGGAGCAGGGAGGTCATTCTGCCCCTGTACACCGCACTGGTTAGGCCACACCTGGAGTCCTGTGTCCAGTTCTGGGCCCCTCAGTTTAGGAAAGATGTTGAGTTGCTGGAAGGTGTCCAGAGAAGGGCAACAAAGCTGGTGAGGGGTTTGGAGCACAGCCCTTTGAGGAGAGGCTGAGGGAGCTGGGGTTGCTTAGCCTGGAGAAGAGGAGGCTCAGGGGAGACTTTCTTGCTGTCTACAACTATCCGAAGGGAGGTTATAGCCAGGTGGGGATTGGTCTCTTCTCGCAGGCCACCAGCACCAGAACAAGAGGACACAAGCTCTCAAGCTGCACCAGGAGAGGTTTAGGCTGGATGTCAGGAAGAAATTCTTCATAGAGAGAGTGATTGGCCATTGGAACACACTGCCTGGGGAGGTGGTGGAGTCACCATCACTGGAGGTGTTTAGGAGGAGACTTGATAAGGTGCTTGGTTGCATGGTTTAGTTGATTAGGTGGTGTTGGATGATGGGTTGGACACAATAATCTCTAAGGCCTCTTCCAACCTGGTCTGGTCTGGTCTATTCTATTCTATTCTATTCTATTCTATTCTATTCTATTCTATTCTATTCTATTCTACTCTTCTACTCTACTCTACTCTACTCTACTCCACTCTACTCTACTCTACTCCACTCTACTCTACTCTACTCTGTTCTATTCTAATATCAGTCTCACTAGAGATAATCCTGGGGGCAGCACAGCAATATTTGAGGGATGGTGTGCTAGTGAGGTCCTTTGGGCTGCCATCTCAGGGGAGGTAGAGGATGGAGATCCATGTGGCGGTAAAGATGCAAGGATTATTGATGTGTTAGAATCCATGGAAGTGCTTGAGAATGGTTGCATAAGAATTAGGGTTTCTCCTCTCAGGGAGGTGGCTGGATCAATAAGCCAGCTGAAGTGGATCTACACCAATACATGCAGCATGGGCAACAAACAGGAGAAGCTGGAATGCATTGTGCACTGGGAAAACAATGATATAGTTGTCACAGAAACATGGTGGAAAGATTCACACCACTTGAGTGCTGCAATGGATGGCTAAAAACTTCAGAAGGCAGGTCAGGCATGGAGAGGTAGCCTTAGCCCTGCATATTATGGAGTGTTTTGATTGTCTGGAGCTCAACAATAGTGATGATAGGATTGTTTAGGGCTAAGAATTAGGGGAAATATCAAAACCTGAAAAGAAGCTTTCCTTAATTAATCTGCCACTGGCTAAAAGCAATTCTTCCACATTTCCCACAAACCAACATCCTAAAGAAATTATAAAACCTGGAATGTGTGAAACTGCTACTCCATGGCCAGTTTGGGTTTATTTCCCAGTTTCTGTCTGAACTTAGAGTTTGTAACTTACCTACAGTGCACTAGCATCTTTGCAGCTCAGTCATCACCATGTGGGGAGAGAAGAAACATCCATTTTAAAGTTGTCACACTTTTTGTCTGCCAGTCCAAATGCCTTTGTTGGTACTGAAGAGGTTGCACACAGAAGCTCTTCTCAGCCAGACCAGAGAACAGCTGCTGAGGGGATTACAACTGCAGCTGCTGTTTTGCCTACATTTTAGAATAGAATAGAATAGAATAGAATAGAATAGAATAGAATAGAATAGAATAGAATAGAATAGAATAGGATAGAATAGGATAGGATAGGATAGGATAGGATAGGATAGGATAGGATAGGATAGGATAGGATAGGATAGGATAGGATAGGATAGGATAGGATAGGATAGGATAGGAAGAATACAATACAATACAATACAATACAATACAATACAATAAACAAGTTAGGAAGAGACCTTCAAAATCATCGCATCCAACACCACCTAAACAACTAAACCATGCGACCAAGCACCCTATCAAGTCTCCTCCTAAACACCTCCAATGATGGCGACTCCAACCCCTCCCCAGGCAGCACATTCCAATGGCAAATCACTCTCTCTATGAAGAATTTCTTCCTAACATCCAGTCTGAACCTCCCCTGTCGCAACCTGAGACTGTGTCCTCTTGTTCTGGTACTGGCTGCCTGGGAGAAGAGACCAACCCCCACCTGGCTACAACATCCCTTCAAGGGAGTTGTAGACAGCAAGAAGAGCCTCCTCTTCTCCAGGCTAAGCAACCCCAGCTCCCTCAGACTCTCCTCATAGGGCTTGTGCTCCAAACCCCTCCCCAGCTTTGTTGCCCTTCTCTGGACACCTTCCAGCAACTCAACATCCTTCCTAAACTGAGAGGCCCAGAACTGGACACAGGACTCAAGGTGTGGCCTAACCAGTGCTGAGTCCAGGGGCAGAATGACCTCCCTGCTCCTGCTGGCCACACTGTTCCTGATACAGGCCAGGATGCCATTGGCCTTCTTGTCCACCTGGGCACTCTGCTGGCTCATGTTCAGCCTACTATCAACCAGTACCCCCGGGGTCCCTCTCTGCCTGGCTGCTCTCCAGCCACTCTGACCCCAGTCTGTAACACTGCATGGGGTAAAAGAGGAGAAGAAAGGAGAGAAGATGATAGAAGGGGTTATGTTACTTCACAGTTATATTTCCAAATGAAAAATACAGAATTTTTATGAAAATGGAGATATTTTCTGGGGGAAAAAAATACGTTGTAAGGGGGGAAAAAAGTGCAGCTGAGGACACTGTTTCAGTTGTTTGTAATCATCAGAGCCCTTTTTTTTTTACCTCCCCGCTTCAGACTGACCAAGAGCACATCAAAATTTCTTGGGGAAATGTCACTGCCATTTTGCAATATATTAGAATGGTTTCAGGTGGCCAGAGAAAACTGCTCAGGCGTTTTCCACCCAAGATGACATTCAGAGCTCTGAAGCATAAGTGAGAACAGCAAATTGGTTTGTGCAGTTTCCATTTGCTCTTTTCACTTGCTTGCAATACGCCTCTTTCAGTATTAGACCTCAATACCTGGGGAGTTAGTTATCACCAAACAAGTGTAGCTCTCCATTCTGATGAGAGTTTCCCAAAGGTCGAGTGTTGTTCACTCTAAAACTGTGTTAAAACTTCAGTTTCAGGTATCGTTTTTAGAGGTTGCATTGTGTGGTCTCTATGGGGGGAAGAGGCAGGTTAGGCCTGCAGTGAACCTGAATGCAGGTGTGCAAGGAACAGTCATTGTGTTGAAAAAATTAAATCAACTAAAACTAAACAACAGCAAAACAGCCCATCATGTTGGCAAGAGTCCACCAGGATGGCATTCAACAAGTCTTCAGTGCCGGGTGCTGCACTTTGGCCACAACAACCCCATGCAGTGCTACAGGCAGGGGTCAGAGTGGCTGGAGAGCAGCCAGGCAGAGAGGGACCTGGGGGTACTGGTTGATAGTAGGCTGAACATGAGCCAGCAGTGTGCCCAGGCAGCCAAGAAGGCCAATGGCATCCAGGCCTGCATCAGGAATAGAGTAGCAAGCAGGAGCAGGGAAGTCATTCTGCTCCTGTACACTGCACTGGTCAGGCCACACCTTGAGTCCTGTGTCCAGTTCTGGGGCCCTCAGTTTAAGAAGGACATTGAGACTCTTTAATGTGTCCAGAGAAGGGCAACAAAGCTGAGGAGAGGCCTTGAGCATAAGCCCTACGAGGAGAGGCTGAGGGAGCTGGGGTTGTTTAGCCTGGAGAAGAGGAGGCTCAGGGGAGACCACATTGCTCTCTAAAACTACCTGAAGGGAGGTTGTAGCCAGGAGGGGGTTGGTCTCTTCTCCCAGGCAATCAACACCAGAACAAGAGGACACAGTCTCAAGCTGTGCCAGGGGAAGTTTAGGCTGGATGTCAGGAAGAAGTTCTTCACAGCAAGAGTGATTGGCCATTGGAATGTGCTGCCCAGGGAGGTGGTGGAGTCACCATCACTGGAGGTGTTTAGGAAGAGACTGGATGGGGCACTTGGTGCCATGATTTAGTTGAGTAGATGGTGTTAGGTGATAGTTTGGACTCGGTGAACTCGAAGGTCTTTTCCAACGTGGCTAATTCTATTCTATTCTACATATTGAAGGTGCAATTGAGGATATTTCTTATAGGAGTTAACCAAATTTTTCTTCACTAATATATAATAACCATCTTCCAACATGAGCAAATACTACTTTCCTGAACCCCAAGTCATAACCAAATTCAAAATCTTGAAAGCAAAGCCCAAAGTAACAACTCAATAGAGACAATAGCATCATGTGGTTTTTGGTTTAGTTCTTTGTCAGCAAAATCCCTCTTCTGTAATCAATTGCTTAATCTTTTGGTAGATTAAACTTGCTTTCTTCATTAATGTTGTCCAGTAAAAGTGAAAGCAATATGGTAGATGCAGATTAGCCTGTTCCCACAGCAACAAGTAATCCACTTACAGGACAGATTTGCATAGTATTGATGAGCCTACAACCCAGCATGACTGCAGGTGTCAGTTTAAAGATAGCTGACTGCAGGGAGGAATTGTGCGGAGGAAAGCTTCCATTTTCCGAGCACAAGCCAGAGGGCTAAAGTGGAGGGTGGGTGGGAAGATAGCTGATTACCTAAAATGCCCATGCATAGCTTGTGTTTTCATCTTGTGGCGTCCCCCAGGGATCAGTGCTGGGCCCCATCCTCTTTAACATCTTCATTGATGATCTGGATGAGGGGATTGAGACAGTCATCAGCAAATTTGCAGATGACACCAAGTTGGAAGCAGATGTTGGTCAGTTAGAGGGTAGAAGGGGTCTGCAGAGGGACCTCAACCGACTGGACAGATGGGCGGAGTCCAATGGGATGGAATTCAACAAGTCCAAGTGCCGGGTGCTGCACTTTGGCCACGGCAACCCCATGAGGAGCTACAGGCTGGGGTCGGAGTGGCTGGAGAGCAGCCAAACAGAGAGGGACCTGGGGGTGCTGATTGACAGCTGCCTGAACATGAGCCAGCAGTGTGCCCAGGTGGCCAAGAAGGCCAAGGGCATCCTGGCCTGCATTAGGAATGGTGTGGCCAGCAGGAGCAGGGAGGTCATTGTGCCCCTGGACTCTGCTTTGGTTAGGCCACACCTTGAGTCCTGTGTCCAGTTCTGGGCCCCTCAGTTTAAGAAGGACATCGAGACACTTGAATGTGTCCAGAGAAGGGCAACAAGGCTGGTGAGTGGCCTTGAGCACAAGCCCTCTGAGGAGAGGCTGAGGGAGCTGGGGTTGTTTAGCCTGGAGAAGAGGAGGCTCAGGGGAGACCTCATTGCTCTCTACAACTACCTGAAAGGTGGTTGTAGCCAGGAAGGGGTTGGCCTCTTCTCTCTAGCAACCAGCACCAGAACAAGAGGACACAGTCTCAAGCTCTGCCAGGGGAAGTTTAGGCTCGAGGTGAGGAGAAAGTTCTTCATGGAGAGAGTCATTTGCCATTGGAATGTGCTGCCCAGGGAGGTGGTTGAGTCACCGTCCCTGGAGGTGTTCAAGAGGGGATTGGATGTGGCACTTGGTGCCATGGTCTGTTCATGAGTTCTGTGGTGACAGGTTGGACTCGATGATCTTCGAGTTCTCTTCCAACCTTAGTGATACTGTGAGACTGTGATTCTCTGAGCTTGATGGTTTATAAAGTAGTAAGAAGGAATCAGCTTTGTCTTCAGTAGAACATGCAAGCACACCGATTCTAAGAGCAGTATGTGAAGTCTAACCTGCAATGTTTTGAAGTCAATGCAAGTTAGGTACCCACAGTAGTAGTTTGTGCACCATTAGCACTTCCTCTCTGTTTCTTGAAGTCATAGTTTAGCTTTCTTAGGTAACAGGTAGCCTAAATAATATCTCACTCTCTGAGAATCATAGAGTCATAGAATCAATAAGGTTGGAAAAGATCTCAGAGATCATCATGTCCAACCCGTCACCTGACACCTCAGGACTAACTAACCATGGCTTCAAGTGCCACATCCAGTACCCTCCTGAACACCTCCAGGGACTGTGACTCCACCACCTCCCTGGGCAGGTTTAGACTCGACATCAGGAAAAAAATTTTCACAGAAAGTGTGGTCAGGCATTGGAATTGCTGCCCAGGGAGGTGGTGGAGTCACCAACCCTGGATGCATTTAAAGGTCATTTGGATGTGCTGATTGGGGATACAGTTTAGGGGTGAACCTTGTAGAGTAGGGTTCTGGGTTGGACTTGCTGATCCTGGGGGTCTTTTCCAACCTGAATGTTTCTGTGATTCTGTAATAGTAGAGTCTAGTAGAGTAGAGTAGAGTAGAGTCTAGTAGAGTAGAGTAGAGTAGAGTAGAGTAGAGTAGAGCAGCACCAGCTCCCATGCCAAAGGCTGAAGATACTAAGTACCTGCTGTAGAATTCCCATGTGATTTGGTTCTGTAATATGAATATTCATTTTTGAAATGTAATTTCCATTTTTCCTTCCCTTTTCCCTTCCCTTCCCTTCCCTTCCCTTCCCTTCCCTTCCCTTCCTTCCCTTCCCTTCCCTTCCCTTCCCTTCCCTTCCCTTCCCTTCCCTTCCCTTCCCTTCCCTTCCCTTCCCTTCCCTTCCTTCCCTTCCCTTCCCTTCCCTTCCCTTCCCATTTCAGGGTCAAATGTGATTTTTTGGCAGACTCAGGAGGTTGAACTGATAACTTGGACTATTATTTCATTATCATCAGCTTGTTTCTTTATTTAAATGGCTGTGAGTCTCTCATTATTTTTGTATTTTCTACTACATTTTACTTAAAATAGGATAGAAAGATAGGTTAAAGTTGTACAAATTTTCCTAAAGTGCAGTTTTTGTGTCAGCATACATTGTCCCCAAACATTATAACATCCCAGGGGGAAAAAGGACAGATCACTGGCAAAGGGCAATATGTATTCCTCTGGCCCAAGGATGGTCTCTTCTCCCTAGCAACCAGCACCAGAACAAGAGGACACAGTCTCAAGCTGCACCAGGGGAAGTTTAGGCTCGAAGTGAGGAGAAAGTTCTTCACTGAGAGAGTCGTTAGCCATTGGAATGTGCTGCCCGGGGAGGTGGTGGAGTCACCATCCCTGGAGGTGTTCAAGAGGGGATTGGACATGGCACTTGGTGCCATTGTCTAGTAGTGTGGTGGGCTATGCCCATCCTGAAAACAGAAGGGGAGGGCTTGTGAGAGTTTTTGCCCTCCCTGGAGGGTGTTTCCCCCTGGGAAACTGATTTGGTCTGTTCCACTCCCCACCCCACCCCCACCCCCCCCTTGTCCAGCAGGGGTATAAAGGGGAGGACATTGCAGCCATTGCTCTCTCTTCCTTCTGCTTTTCAGGGATGAAAGAGTTGCTGCTGGCTTGCTGCTTCCCTGCCACGTGGTCCTCCCTGCTGCTTCCACACTTTGCAAAGGACTGGTTCTGTATCTCGTATTTGTTTTCCTTTTCCCATCCATCCTTGTTCCTTACCCTTGTGAACCCTGCCTGTCATTGTTACATATATGTATATATATATATATAGTGTTTAAAGAAAACATTTCTCTGCCTCTCTACTTCCATGCCGAACGCAAATTATTTCTTGGTGGATTTGCTCCCCTCCCTTTTGTTCTCTCTCTATTGGGAAAGAGGGAAGGGGGAAGCAGGGGGAGGGATTCTCAGCATTGCCCCCATCTGAGCTTTTAAGCCCCAGTTAAGGCTCAAACCACCACAAGTAGTCATGAGGTCTTGGCTGATAGGTTGGACTTGATGATCTTTGAGGTCTTTTCCAACCTTGCTGATTCTATGATACAAGACGGAGTGGTGGAAGGAAGACAAGCTTGAAGAACAAGAGAGAGTGATGACTTTTTTTTTTTTTTTCTCAGATGAACAGCTGTTGTCCTTTGAGACTACTTAATGTATTTTTCTTTTTAAGGGGGGAAAAAATAATTCCCACTAGATAGACTGAAAATCTGTAAAAGGTCTGAGAAATAGGATCTTCTCAGGCTTTGTCTGTAGGTGGGTAAAGTCATAACAGCTCTGTTTTTCTTGGTTTTCTTTACATGAGAAAAACTGAGTAAGAATGCCTTACTGTGCATAATTGCAAGGATATTCATTTCTCTCAGTCTTTTTACACTGCATCTCAGTCAACTGAAAGGTCAGGTCTAGTTATTTTTTCCTTCCCTCACATCCTATAACAAGGAAGGAAAAATAAAACGCCAAAACTTGGAGACAGGTCTTTTAGATTTCAAGGAAAATAATAGATGTTACCCATCCAAACAGCTTCCAGCCAGAGCAAGAATGACACAGCCACAGAGTGACTGAGATTTTCCTTCCAGCAGACAGAGCTTCATCTCAGACAGAGCCAGGCAGTACTTTGCTTAGCAGAAACAGCTGTCGTGATCTCACCATAGAAGATCCTCTCTTTGGGGGCTAAAAGGAAACTTTTGGTTTAGGTGGAGACTGGATGGGGTGCTTGGTGCCATGGTTTAGTTGATTAGATGGTGTTGGATGATTGGTTGGACTTGATGATCTCGAAGGTCTTTTCCAACCTGGTCAATTCAATTCAATTCAGTTCAGTTCAGTTCAGTTCAGTTCAGTTCAATTGAGTTCAGTTCAATTCAGTTCAACTAATTCAACTCTATTCTATTCTATTCTATTCTATTCTATTCTATTCTATTCTATTCTATTCTATTCTATTCTATTCTATTCTATTCTATTCTATTCTATTCTATTCTATTCTATTTAGTTCAATTCAACTCAATTATATTCTATTCAATTCTATTGTATTCTGTTCTATTCTATTCTATTCTATTCAGTTATCATGTAGATGACGGAGCAGATTGACTGTCAAAAAATGCTCAGCACTTGTTTGTTTAGCATGGTGCATAAAGAAACTTTGGTTACACACCGGTTTGCTCAGATGTAGCTTTTGCAGTCCCTTCATAGTGCCTGATAAGTGCACTAGGAAGACCACTGATCTTTTGGGTAGGCTCTAGAGCAGCCTCTTATTTTGCCAAGTTTATTTAAATTCAGAGCATGAAATCATTGCAACAAAACCACAAAAGCCATGGAGTTTCCAGACAAGCTAAAGCCTCTTCTCCAGTAGCTTAGATGCAGTTGTAGTATAACAATAAATAAGTAAATGTAATTTAACAGAGACTCAGTTTCTCCCCTAAACAAGGGAATAAATGGGGAGACTGTCACTTCACACGTGTGCCTAATTGCAGGCCAAGCATGGGTGCAGTCCAACTTCAGAGCACAACAGAAAACTTGAGGTCTCTCTTCCTCTACATGTACAGCAAATCAGATAAGCAGGAAATAATCACAGAATCAGTGAGGTTGGAAAAGACCTCAGAGATCATCAAGTCCAACCTGTCATCCAACACCTCATGACTAACTAAACCATGGCTTCAAGTGCCACGTCCAATCCCAACTTGAACACCTCCAGGGATGGTGACTCCACCACCTCCCAGGGCAGCCCATTCCAATGGCAAATAACTCCTTCTGTGAAGAACTTTCTCCTCACCTCCAGCCTAAACTTCCCCTGGTGCAGCTTGAGACTGTGCCCTCTTGTTCTGGTGCTGGTTGCAATCATGGGCTTCCATACTTACCTTAGTCCATCAGCATATGTCTCATAGGGCAAATGTCAAATTCATGAAACACCACAGGGCAGAGACACTGGGTTGAGACCCATTTGTAGCATGGGGTTTAAGGAGAGATGGGAAAACTGAGCTCAAGCATGTCATGCATGGAGCCTGGGGTACTTTTAAGATATTCTGTCCTCTCTTACACCAGATGAACCATGTTGGAAAATACATTTGATAAAAACCTTAAGCTGGAGGTTCTGAAGGGCACATATGTATTTCCCTTTGACACTCAGGCCAGCTTTCTATCTGTAGCCCAGAATAATGAATTATCCAAGAGCTATAAGAGATACTTGGGTTTAAGAACTAAGTGGGAGTAGAACTCTTTCTTAAACAATCTAGCTCTAATTGGAGGTGCAAAGTGTGCTTGAAATTGGTTTCAGGATTATCAAGACCGAAGTACTTGGAGAGCAGCCAGGCAGAAAGGGACCTGGGGTACTGGTTGACAGATGGCTGAACATGAACCAGCAGTGTGCCCAGGTGGCCAAGAGGGCCAATGGCATCCTGGTCTGCATTAGGAATAGTGTGGCCAGCAGGAGCAGGGAAGACATTGTGTCCCTGTCCTCAGCACTGGTTAGGCCACACCTTGAGTCCTGTGTCCAGTTCTGGGCCCCTCAATTTAAGAAGGACATTGAGATACTTGAACGTGTCCAGAGAAGGGCAACGAGGCTGGGGAGAGGTCTTGAGCACAGCCCTGTGAGGAGAGGCTGAGGGAGCTGGGGTTGCTTAGCCTGGAGAAGAGGCTGTTTACAACTACCTGAGAGGAGGTTGTAGCCAGGTAGGGGTTGGTCTCTTCTCCCAGGCCACCAGCACCAGAACAAGAGGACACAATCTCTAGCTGCACCAGGGGAGGTTTAAGCTGGAGGTGAGGAGAAAGTTCTTCCCAGAGAGAGGTATTGACCATTGGAATGTGCTGCTCAGAGAGGTGGTTGAGTCCCCATTCCTGGAGGTGTTCAAAAAGGGATTGGACCTGGCACTTGAAGTCATGGTTTAGTTAGTCTTGAGGTCTTGGGTGCTAGGTTGGACTCAATGATCTCTGAGGTATTTTCCAATCTTATTGATTCTATGATTCTGTTCAGTTGTGGCAACAAAAAATCCAAGGCCAGCCATGAGGAAGGTCATTTGTCTATGTTAAAAGCTGCCATCACCATTATTTATTATTTTTTTTTCATATGATGGCTTTCTGACCCCTTTTTTTTTTAAGCCTTCAGCAGGCTCCTTGCCTTGCAGTGCACCTCTGGGTGGTGGAGAGACTCACAGTGCTGTTACTTAAGCTCCTAGGCAAGACAGCTCCCGGCAGAACTAACGTTTCCGTTCCTGAACAGCTTTTACTAATTGAGCTCTGCACATAAGTGTTTGGTTTTAAGGGATAATGTTGTGGCTTTCTACATTGTCTGAAAGAATGTGGAGCTGCTGTGCATTACTTGTGCTTCTCTAGAGACCTGTTAACTGCTTTTTAATATATCAACCTCTGACCCACATGTTAATGTGTTGTTATAATTGGAAAACTCACTCTCCCTTACTCAGCAGTTTTACTCCATGTGTGTGTTCCAAGTCCTGCTTGCTGACTTTATTGGCACACATAACAATTTTATTGCTTCTTCTCTTGCTGGATACTGCTGTTGCCAAGTCCCAGGCATGCAACCCTCAGTCTTGGTGGGAATGCATAAACTAAAAAAGGACATGGTCTGATTTATTTCCATACAGGACTGAGGCTGTAAAGTTGTCAGGTAACACAATGTGGAAGGGGGTGGAATACCTCCTTTAAATAGAGAGAATGTTGATCCAGCTCAGCAATCCTGTCAATGCAGGTTTTTTCTTGGTCTGTCTCTGGCCATGGAGATTCTTTTTTTCCCCTCTCAGTATAATATCTGGCCATTCTTTAGTTATGTAAAATTAGAATAGAATAGAATGGAATTAACCAGGTTGGAAAAGACCTTTGAGATCATCAAGTCCAACTTATCACCCAACACCATTCATCAACTAAACCATGGCACCAAACACCCCATCCAGTCTCTTCCTAAACACCTCCAGTGATGGTGACTCCACCACCTCCCTGGGCAGCACATTCCAATGGCCAATCACTTATCCTGTGAAGAACTTCCTCATAGAATCATAAAAACAACAAGGTTGGAAAAGACCCCAGAGATCATCAAGTCCAACCTATTACCTACTACCTAACACCTCCTGACAAATAAACCATGGCTCCAAGTGCCACATCCAATCCTTTTTTGAACACCTGCAGGGATGGTGACTCCACCACCTCCCTGGGCAGCACATTCCAGTGGCAAATTACTCTTTCTGTGAAGAACTCTCTCCTTACCTCAAGCCTAAACCTCCCCTGGTGCAGCTTGAGACTGTGTCCTCTCATTCTGGTGCTTGTTGCCTGGGAGAAGAGACCAGCAACCAGCCTTAACCACCTCTGGTGCAGCTTGAGACTGTGTCCTCACCCAGCAGTCCTGTCACCCAAAGGGCAAATAGAATTGGTACAAATGGGCCAGAGGTGGGGAAGGTCTTATACAGCCATGTTTGTGGTTTGTGCTGCTGCTTAGAAGAAATAAGCTGAAAAGTAACAACTTGCACAGGGTTCAGCACCTGCAGAAGTTACCACACAACATGTCTTAATAGCATGTCTACCTTTCCAGGACTCGATGGGAGAGAAGATTAGGAAGGAAACTGCCCAAGGAAATTATCTCCCTATTCTCTTACACTAAGCACAGCTTAAATCATAACAGGAATAAATCAGTATACCCTAGCTGTCCTCATTGAATGCATTCATTGACAATTGCCCTTCCTTCTCATTTTGGAGGTTACATTGTGGGACTGACTCCCCACCAGCTGTATCCCAGGCTGTGATGCCTGTGATCACAAACTGTGTTGGTTCATGAAATGTATCCATCTGAGATAAATAAACTTGTGGGTTTTTTCAAGAGGTCAGATTTTGGCTGTATCAGCTTCCTGAACTGACTTGCCACATGTTCACATGCAGCACCAGCACTGGAAATGGATGGGAACAGGCATTCAGGAACAGAGGAAGATGAGCTGGACAACATCATCTTCAGCTTATATGAGCTTCAGCTATTACAAAACCACAGTGCAAGAGCTATGGCTATGGGAGAAATCTTTGCAGATGACATCAAGTTGGGAGCAGGAGTTGATCTGTTAGAAGGTAGGAGGGCTCTGCAGAGAGACCTTGACAGGCTGGATAGATGGGCGCAGTCCAAGGGCATGAGATTGAACACATCTAAGTGCCAGGTTCTACACACTGGCCACAACAACCCCATGCAGTGCTACAGGCTGGGGTCAGAGTGGCTGGAGAGGGGCCAGGCAGAAAGGGACCTGGGGGTACTGGTTGATAGGAGGCTGAACATGATCCCACGTGGCCAAGGCGGCCAATGGCATCCAGGTCTGCATCAGAAATAGTGTAGCCAGCAGGAGCAGGGAAGTCATTGTGCCCCTGGACTCAGCACTGGTTAGGCCACACCTTGAGTCCTGTGCCCAGTTCTGGGCCCCTCAGTTTAGGAAAGATGTTGAGTTGCTGGAAGGTGTCCAGAGAAGGGCAACAAAGCTGGGGAGGGGTTTGGAGCACAAGCCCTGTGAGGAGAGGCTGAGGGAGCTGGGGTCGCTTAGCCTGTTGTTTGTAAGCAGTGAGTACTCCAGCTCACTGTCCTCGGAAAAATGAGCAGCATAACCCCTCAATAAAAGCAGACAAGCACTGCAGACTGAATCATAGAATCAATAAGGTTGGAAAAGACCTCAGAGATCATCAAGTCCAACCTATCACCCAGCACCTCATGACTAACTGAACCATGGCTTTGCGTGCCATGTCCAATCCATTTTTGAACACCTCCAGGGACGGAGTCATCCTAGCACAACCTCTGTAAACATATCGCCAAGTAGCCTGTGGGAGACAGACATATTGCCCTCTGGCTGTACAGTTTAGACAACGATGAAAGAAAATATTCCGATGTCCTGTGGGAATGTGGATGTCTTGGTCTCAGATGTGAAGGAGTGAAGTGTTAATCAGCCATTGCATTGCCTTAATGAGGAGCTGTATTAACCATGTCCCTTGCTATTTTTGCTTGAAGGGTTGGAGAGCTGTGTTACGCACATTCAGCTCAGGCCCTGCACATAGTGAATTTTCTCTGCGCATGCATACCTTGCTGCAAGGAATACATCTGTTGGAAAATCGTTGTGATTGATTACAACCGGTCTTGTGAGCTAGAGACATTCCTAAATGGCAACATCTGCTTCTACAAGCCATGAGAAATGGAAGTATGAGCAAACCCAACAATAACAAAGATCAAAGCACTCTTTGATAACCCTTTCAGTGAAGAAGTATTTCCTAACATCCAGCCTAATCTCCCCTGGTGCAGCTTGAAACCAATTCCTCTAGTTCTGTTGCTTGACACCAAGAAGAAGGGGCTGGCCTCCTCCTCACTTCAACCTCCCTTCAGATCATTGTAGAGAGCATCCTTTTCTCCAGATAGCATAGCATAGCATAGCATAGCATAGCATACCATAGCATAGCATAGCATAGCATAGCATAGCATAGCATAGCATAGAATAGAATAGAATAGAATAGAATAGAATAGAATAGAATAGAATAGAATAGAATAGGAATTAACCAGGTTGGAAGAGGCTTTCAAGACCATCACGTCCAACCTATCATCCAGCACCACCTAATCAACTAAACCATGCAACCAAGCACCCTATCAAGTCTCCTCCTAAACACCTCCAACCATGGCAACTCCACCACCTCCCTGGGCAGCACATTCCAAAGGCCAGTCACTCTTTCTATGAAGAATTTCTTCCTAACATCCAGCCTAAACCTCCCCTGGTGCAGCTTGAGACTGTGTCCTCTTGTTCTGGTGCTGGTTGCCTGGGAGATGAGACCAGCCCCCGCCTGGTTACAACCTCCCTTCAGGGAGTTGTAGACAGCAAGAAGGTCTCCCTGAGCCTCCTCTTCTCCAGGCTAAGCAACCCCAGCTCCCTCAGCCTCTCTTCACAGGGCTGTGCTCCAAACCCCTCCCCAGCTTTGTTGCCCTTCTCTGGACACCTTCCAGCAACAAAAATGATCATAGAATCATAGAATCAATAAGGTTCGAAAAGATCATCAAGTCCAACCTATCACCCAACACCTCCAGCTCCTTCAGATACTCCTCGTAGGCCATGTGTTCTAGACCGCTTGTGAGCCTTGTTGTCCGTCTCTGGACATGCTCCAGCACCTCAATGTCCTTCCTATAGTGAGGTCCCCAGAACTGAACACAGGGGCGACCTCATTGCTCTCTACAACTACCTGAAAGGTGGTTGTAGCCAGGAAGGGGTTGGCCTCTTCTCCCTAGCAATACAATACAATACAATACAATACAATACAATACAATACGATACAATACAATGCAATACAATACAATACAATGCAATACAATACAATACACCAGGTTGGAAGAGACCTTCAAGATCATCGCATCCAACCCATCAACCAATCCAACCCACCCAACAACTAGACCATACAGCCAAGCACCCCATCAAGTCTTCTCCTGAACACCTCCAGTGAAGGTGACTCCACCACCTCCACGGGTAGCTGATTCCAATGGGCAATCACTTTCTCCGTGTAGAACTTCTTCCTAACATCCAGCCTAAACCTCCCCTGGCGCAGCCTGAGACTGTGTCCTCTTGTTCTGGTGCTGGTTGCCTGGGAGAACAGGCCAACCTCTGCCTGTCTACAACCTCCCTTTAGGTAGTTGTAGAGAGCAATAAGGTCACCCCTGAGTCTCCTCTTCTCCAGGCTAAGCAACCCCAGCTCCCTCAGCCTTTCCTCATAGGGCTTGTGTTCCAAACCCCTCACCAGCTTTGTTGCCCTTCTCTGGACACGTTCCAGCAAGTCAACATCCTTCCTAAACTGAGGGGCCCAGAACTGGACACAGGACTCAAGGTGTGGCCTAACCAGTGCAGTGTACATGGGCACAATGACCTCCCTGCTCCTGCTGGCCACACTGTTCCTGATGCAGGCCAGGATGCCATTGGCCTTCTTGGCTGCCTGGGCACACTGCAGGCTCATGTTCAGCCTCCCATCAACCAGTACCCCCAGGTCCCTCTCTGCCTGGCTGCTCTCCAGCCACTCTGAGCCCAGCCTGTAGCACTGCATGGGGTTGTTGTGGCCAACGTGCAGAACCCGGCACTTGGATGTGTTCAATCTCATGCCATTGGACTCTGCCCATCTGTCCAGCCTGTCGAGGTCCCTCTGCAAAGCCTCTCTGCCCTCCAGCACATCAACTGCTGCCCCCAGCTTGGTGTCATCTGCAAATTTACTGATGATGGACTCAATGCCCTCATCCAGATCATCAATAAAGATGTTGAAGAGCATGGGGCCCAGCACTGATCCCTGGGGCACACCACTAGTGACAGGCCGCCAGCTGGATGTGGCACCATTCACCATCACTCTCTGGGCTCGGCCCTCCAGCCAGTTCCTAACCCAACACAGTGTGATCCTGTCCAAGCCATGGGCTGCCAGCTTGGCCAGGAGTTTGCTGTGGGGGACGGTGTCAAAGGCCTTGCTGAGGTCCAGGTAGACCACATCCACAGGCCTCCCCACATCCACCAGGCAGTCACCTGATCATAGAAGGAGATCAGGTTGGTCAGGCAGGACCTGCCCCTCCTAAATCCATGCTGGCTAGGCCTGAGCCCCTGGCCATCCTGTAAGTGTTGTGTGATCGCACACAAGATGTCCCCTCCTCTGGGACAGATGTACTCCATCTGTTACCAGCTGACCTGGTGCAGTAGAAAGTTCCCCAAGATCGAAAAACCCAAAATTCATTCGTCTGCACCAGCCCCTAAGCCACTTGTTGACTACAGCGGCTGACCTGTTCCTTATTGTGTTCCCTCCTGCAACTGACGGTATCGATGTAAAAATTATTTGTGCACCTGACCCCTCAACCAGATCTCCCAGGGCCCTGAGGTAATTTTTCATAGCCCTGGGAGGCCTGGTACCAACATCATCATTCCCTAACTGCATGACCAATAAGGGATAATAATCAGAGGGCTGTACCAGACTGGGCAGCCTTCTGGTAACATCTCCAACTTGGACTCCTGCTAGGCTAATAACTTCCCTATGAGATGGGTCCGGCCTACATATGGGACCTTCTGTTCCCCTCAGGAGAGAATCACCAATAACAATTACCCTCCTTTTCTTTTTTAGGGAGCAAGTCCTGATGCCAGGGGAAGGCTGTTTAACCTTAGGCTGCGTTGCCTTAGGCTGTTTAACCTTAGGCTGCTTTACCTTAGGCTGTTTAACCTTAGGCTGTTTAACCTTATGCTGTTTAACCTTAGGCTGTTTAGCCTCAGGGAAGACCCCAGATGGTGTGTCCTCCGGCATCAGTATCACCTCACCCTCGATCTCCAGCGCCCCATACCTGTTTTCCAAGAGCAGCGAGGGAGGTGGGGGAGGCAAGGAGGTTTTAATTTGTGTCCTTTGAGAGGAACCTGCATCCATTCCCCTCTGCTTTTCAAACAACCAGTCTCTGCTGGGGGAGCCTGTGGAGCCTGCTTACTTGGGTTCATCTCTTTCCTCCTGTGGCTCATCTCTTTTCTACATTCCCATACATCTCTAAGACTAGCAACCTCATCCTTTAGTCTGGCCACAAGGTCGAGCAGATAGCCAATCTGCTCACACCTAATGCAAGAGTTGCCCCCACTACCCTGCATCTCAAGAGCCAGGCCCCAGCACTCACTACAGCCAGATACCTGGACAGCTACCTGCTTGTGTTCTACCTCAGTCTGGGTCGACACTGATTTTTTAAAGGAGATTTTGCTGCGCGTTACAACCATGCTGCCCCTGGCCACAGCCGTGGCTGCCCCTGGCCACAGCCATGCTGCCCCTGGCCACAGCCGTGGCTGCCCCTGGCCACAGCCGTGGCTGCCCCTGGCCACAGCCATGCTGCCCCTGGCCACAGCCATGGCTGCCCCTGGCCACAGCCATGCTGCCCCTGGCCACAGCCATGCTGCCCCTGGCCACAGCCGTGGCTGCCCCTGGCCACAGCCATGCTGCCCCTGGCCACAGCCGTGGCTGCCCCTGGCCACAGCCATGCTGCCCCTGGCCACAGCCATGCTGCCCCTGGCCACAGCCGTGGCTGCCCCTGGCCACAGCCATGCTGCCCCTGGCCACAGCCGTGGCTGCCCCTGGCCACAGCCATGCTGCCCCTGGCCACAGCCATGCTGCCCCTGGCCACAGCCGTGGCTGCCCCTGGCCACAGCCGTGGCTGCCCCTGGCCACAGCCATGCTGCCCCTGGCCACAGCCGTGGCTGCCCCTGGCCACAGCCATGCTGCCCCTGGCCACAGCCATGCTGCCCCTGGCCACAGCCATGCTGCCCCTGGCCACAGCCGTGGCTGCCCCTGGACACACCACCCACTGGACAAAAATTTAGACAAAGTGCGGCGGCGCGCGAGAGCGCGAGAGAGCACCAGAGAAGGGGCCGCTGGTCCCGGTGCTGTTCCAAAGGGGCTGCTGCCGAGCGGAGCCGCGTGAAGCGCTGCCCTTGTTTAAATTCCGCCGCCGAAGGCACTGGTCTCACGAGCGCACGTGAAGAGAGGGCCGCGCCGAGACTCGCTGCGTGTTGTAGCACCCAGCAATTACCTCAATTACCTCAATTTTTACTAGCAGGACAGAACGGCTTCCAGACAGCTGGCCTGCAGAGCTGGCAGAAGGAGCCAGGGAGCAGCATAGTTTTCCCCTGTTCCAGGATGGGATAGTTAGAGATCTTCTCAGCTGCTTGGACCCCCACAAGTCCATGGGACCGGATGGGATCCATCCTAGGGTGCTGAGGGAGCTGGCAGATGAGCTGTCCAAGCCGCTCTCCATCATTTTTCAGCAGTCCCGGCTCACTGGAGAGGTCCCAGAAGACTGGAAGCTGCCAACGTGGTGCCCATCCACAAGAAGGGCCGGTTGGATGAGCCAGGGAATTATAGGCCTGTCAGCCTGACCTCAGTGCCAGGCAAGATTATGGAACGGGTCATCTTGTGTGCGATCGCACAGCACTTACAGGATGGCCAGGGGCTCAGGCCTAGCCAGCATGGATTTAGGAGGGGCAGGTCCTGCCTGACCAACCTGATCTCCTTCTATGATCAGGTGACCCGCCTGGTGGATGTGGGGAGGCCTGTGGATGTGGTCTACCTGGACCTCAGCAAGGCCTTTGACACCGTCCCCCACAGCAAGCTCCTGGCCAAGCTGGCAGCCCGTGGCTTGGACAGGAGCACACTGCGTTGGGTTAGGAACTGGCTGGAGGGCCGAGCCCAGAGAGTGGTGGTGAATGGTGCCACATCCAGCTGGCGGCCTGTCACTAGTGGTGTGCCCCAGGGATCAGTGCTGGGCCCCATGCTCTTCAACATCTTTATTGATGATCGGGAAGAGGGCATTGAGTCCATCATCAGTAAATTTGCGGACGACACCAAGCTGGGGGCAGCAGTTGATGTGCTGGAGGGCAGAGAGGCTTTGCAGAGGGACCTCGACAGGCTGGACAGATGGGCAGAGTCCAATGGCATGAGATTGAACACATCCAAGTGCCGGGTTCTGCACATTGGCCACAACAACCCCAGGCAGTGCTACAGGCTGGGCTCAGAGTGGCTGGAGAGCAGCCAGGCAGAGAGGGACCTGGGGGTGCTGGTTGATGGTAGGCTGAACATGAGCCTGCAGTGTGCCCAGGCAGCCAAGAGGGCCAACCGCATCCTGACCTACAACAGGAACAGTGTGGCCAGCAGGAGCAGGGAGGTCATTGTGCCCCTGTACACTGCACTGGTTAGGCCACACCTTGAGTCCTGTGTCCAGTTCTGGGCCCCTCAGTTTAAGAAGGACATCGAGACACTTGAACGTGTCCAGAGAAGGGCAACGAGGCTGGGGAGAGGCCTTGAGCACAAGCCCTATGAGGAGAGGCTGAGGGAGCTGGGGTTGTTTAGCCTGGAGAAGAGGAGGCTCAGGGGTGACCTCATTGCTCTCTACAACTACCTGAAAGGTGGTTGTAGCCAGGAAGGGGTTGGCCTCTTCTCCCTGGCAGCCAGCACCAGAACAAGGGAACACAGTCTCAGGCTGCGCCAGGAGAAGTTTAGTCTGGAGGTGAGGAGAAAGTTCTTCACCGAGAGAGTGATTCGTCATTGGAATGGGCTGCCCAGGGAGGTGGTGGAGTCACCGTCCCTGGAGGTGTTCAAGAGGGGACTGGATGTGGCACTTGGTGCCATGGTCTAGTCGTGAGGTCTGTGGTGATAGGTTGGACTCGATGATCTTCAAGGTCTCTTCCAACCTTAGCGATATTGTGTAATACTCAAGATGTGGCCTCACCAGTGCTGAGTTCAGGTGGATGGTCACCTCTCTGCTCCTGCTGGCCATGGTGTTTCTAATACAAGCCAGGGTGCCAGTGGCTTTTTGACCATTTGATGACTCTGCTATTTTTTCTTTGTTTCTCTTATTTTTGCTGAAGGGAAATAACATAATAGTTCTGAATGCAGATGAATTCAGCCCAAAAAAATATATACAAATCCATATTTAGTGTGAGGCAAAATGCATTTAATAAAAGATAAGAACAAGTTACAGCTCTGGTAGGTTTTCAAACAGTATTTATTTGCTAGAGGAGCTATTTTTATTTTAACCATTCTTGTCAGCACAGCAAAAATAAGAAGGACAAATATTCTCCTGGATGCACTATTTGTGATTATTTTAGTCACTCAAAGATACAATGTTTTGGACTTTAATCCAGCTCCCAGGGTGTCCATGGGTGTCTGTCTGCTCCTGGTTCCAAAGTGTTGTGCAGCAAAGAGGTAGAGCACATTTGAGGCCTCTTTCTGCACCTGCATAAAGCTGGAGCTTGCTGCAAAGCACAGAAGGTAAATAATTTGGAGACACTGTCAACCAAGAAGCTGAATTCATAGTATCATAGTATCAGTCAGGGTTGGAAGGGACCACAAGGATCAGCTAGTTCCAACCCCCTGACATGGGCAGGGACACTCCACACAAGATCAGGCTGGCCAGAGCCTCATCCAGCCTGGGCTTAAACCCCTCCAGGGATGGGGCCCCAACCACCTCCCTGGACAACCCATTCCAGGGCTTCACCACTCTCATGGGGAAGAACTTCCTCCTCATGTCCAGTCTGAATCTCTCCAGCTTGATTCCTGTGGTGGGTTAACACCCTTTTTGAAAAACAAAAGAACAAAGCAGGGTGGAGGCTTGCAGGTACTTTTCACTCCCTGCAGAGCATTTCTCACCTGGGAGGCTGAGTCTGTTCCACTCCCCCTCCCTGCCTAGCTAGGGTATAAAAAGCAGGACATCGTAGCTGTTGGGACAGCTTCTTGGCTCCTGCCTCTGCTGTATGAGAGCTACTGCAGCTGCCCTCCTGCTCCTCTGCCACGTGGTCGGCTCTGATTCCTCTCTCTGCTGCCTCCACGCTTCTCCAGGAAGGCTGGTTTTGTATTACTCTCATGTTTTTGTCCCCCTCCCATCCATTATTGTTCCTTGCCCTTGTGAACATTTCTCCTGTTATTGTTATATACATATATATTGCTTAAAGACAACTCTTTACCTCTCTACTTCCAAGCCGAGTCCAAATTTTTGTTTGGTAAATTTGCTCCTTCCTTTTCTCCCCTCTCTGTTGGGAGGAAGGAGAGGGGGAGGGGAAGTGGGGGGAGGAGATTCTCAGCCTTGCCCCATCTGAGCTCCTAACTTCCAGTTAAGGCTCAAACCACCACAATTCCATTCCCCCTAGTCCTATCACTACCTGAGATCCTGAGAAGTCCCTCCCCAGCCTTCTTGTAGGCCCCCTTCAGATACTGGAAGGCCATGTTTCCCAACCCTGCCCTGGCACTAAGCAGAGAATGCCACAGTCAGAGAGAGCATTTTCACCCTGCAGGGCTGGGGTGATGGGGTGGGGGCAGCAGCAGGCCTTGCCCAGAGGAGGTCTGGCTATTACATCCCCCTGAAGACTGAAAGTGCTGGCTTGCTGCCACGAGAAAAAAGGCTGGGAAAAGGTATTATCTTCTGGGGCAGTAGCTCATTGCCAGGAGAACAGCACCACTAAAAGGGTTGCAGGCTATTTCTGGGTAGGGACTGCTGTGAAAAGAATGATACAGAAGAAGGATGTTTTCCCACTTCTCAGAACTGTGTTTCCTTTTAAAGGAAGTCATCATTACGCTGCTAAATGTTTCACGTTCCAGGAAATATCTTGGGAGCCCAGGAGTATCTGGTCCCCTGAGTGACCATGCCCAGGTCACTCAGGGGAATCAGGTCCCTTTTGGGACCTTGTAATATGTGAATAGGATAGGATAGGATAGGATAGGATAGGATAGGATAGGATAGGATAGGATAGGATAGGATAGGATAGGATAGTAGAACAGAATAGAATAGAACAGAACAGAGAATAGGATAGGATAGGATAGGATAGGATAGGATAGGATAGGATAGGATAGGATAGGATAGGATAGGATAGGATAGGATAGGATAGGATAACAGAAGAGAAGAGAAGAGAAGAGAAGAGAAGAGAAGAGAAGAGAAGAGAAGAGAAGAGAAGAGAAGAGAAGAGAAGAGAAGAGAAGAGAAGAGGAAATAGAACAGAAGAGAGTAGAATAGAACAGAAAATAGAACAAAACAGAATGGAATGGAATGGAATAGAATAGAATAGAATAGAATAGAATAGAATAGAATAGAATAGAATAGAAAATAGAACAAAATAGAACAGAAAATTAGAATAGAATAGAATAGAGAATAGAAAATAGAACATAATAGAGTAGAATAGAATAGAACAGAAAATAGAACAAAACAGACTAGACTAGACTAGACTAGACTAGACTAGACTAGACTAGACTAGACTAGACTAGAATAGAATAGAATAGAATAGAATAGAATAGAATAGAATAGAATAGAATAGGATTAACCATCTTGGAAAAGACCTTTAAGATCATCAAGTCCAACTTATCACCCAACAACGTTCTAATCAAGTAAACCATTTATCACCTTTTTTTCACCCCTGCATCAGGCAGAAATATGTAGAGTACCTGTAACCATTGTAAATTCTCTTTATTATTTTTCCCCCAAAATTATATTGTCCCATTCTGCTCAGAAGAGGCTGCTGTGGTCCCTTGGTGGCTTTGCACTGACCCTGACAAAGGCATCAGAGGTACCAACAGCCCAGATGACCTCGTGAGTGTCCCTACAGGTAAGGGATTGGCCCTTGAAGGTCTCTTGATTAGATGGTGTTGGGTGACAGGTTGGACTCGATGATCTCAAAGGTCTTTTCCAACCTGGTCTATTCTATTCTATTCTATTCTATTCTATTCTATTCTATTCTATTCTATTCTATTCTATTCTATTCCATTCCATTCCATTCCATTCCATTCCATTCCATTCCATTCCATTCCATTCCATTCCATTCCATTCCACTGAGTCTTGGGTGCACCATATGCAGGAGATGGGATAGAGTGAAAGACAGAGTTTCATGGGACAGTGTAGTTTCAACCAGGCTGGGGTGCATATGTGTCCTTTCAAGCAGAAGGGTTGCTTCCCTGATCCTCTACCTGCCACAGAGTGAACCTAAGAAGCAGAAAACTGGGGTTTAAACCAATGTTGTTCTTTAGGTACTGAGACCTGGGTGAACTGCTGTGAAATGCTGCTCTAAGCAATGAGATTCCATACTATGTATCTTTAGATAGTTAACTTGGCATGCTCTAAACTGGCCCCAAGCTAAATAATGAAGGTGTCTTAATAGAGATGTTGTGCACACAGAGGGAAAATTCATTAAGGAAAGCAAACAAACAAAACCAAACAACAGCAAACAAACAAAACCCACAAACAGTCTCTTTACTAATACTGTACTACCATGCTGCTTTGCAATGGTGCAGGAAATCTTTACATTTGCTGTATTGTCAAGTACCAAAGAGGAAGAGAAGCACAGAGGAGGCTAAAACCAACTATTTGTTATCTTGCATATTGTTTGGAAAAAGAAAAAAAAAAAAAAAAAGTTGGAGTTTGGGAATCACAGAACAAACCAGGTTGGAAAAGACCTTCAAGATCATCAAGTCCAACCTAGCACCCAACACCACCTGATCAACTACATCATGGCACTAAGTGCTTCATCCAGTGACTCCACCACCTCCCTGGGCAGCCCATTCCAATGTCCAATCACTCTTTCTGTGAAGAATTTCTTCCTAACATCCAGCCTATACTGCAAAATTGTTTGGGGCTGGAGGGGACCTCAAGGATCATCCAGTTCCAACCACCCTGCCATGGCCAGGGACACCTCACACTAGATCAGGTTGCCCAGAACCACATCCAGCCTGGACTTCCAGGGATGAGGCTCCTACCTGGGCAACCTGTTCCAATCTCTCACACCCTCATGGTGAAGAATTTCTTCCTAAGATCCAATGTGAATCTATCCATTTCTATTTATTTTTCCATTGCCCCTAGTCCTATCATTACCTGACACCCTAAAAGTCCCTCACCCACCTCATTTCCCCCTTTTTCCCCCAAAATCTCAGAGCACCTGGGCTCTGTGGAGTCTCCTCCCACCCCAGGTGTGGCCACTTGGCCCTCCCCACCCACTCCCCTATTTAATACCCCCCAGGAAGGGCAGAAGCCCCAAGCTGAGCCCATCTGGGCTGAGGGATCCTCCTCTCATCACTGGTGAGTGCCCATGGTGTACACTGGGTGATGGTGGTGGTGACATCAAAGGCTGGGGGCCTAGTGGCCCCCCAGTTAGGTAGGAAGATTGTTCATGACCCCTCCAATATCATCCACAGGTGCTGGCTGAGCCTCTTTACGGGGGCTGAGCTCCTCTGTGCGGTATCTTGGCTGGTGAGGGTCTTGCCCCAGGCTCTGGGATGGGTGCAGAAATGGTGTTGGTGGAGCAGGAGCTGTTTAGCCATAGGATGTTATGCTAATTACACCGTTTTTACCTGGAGGCCCTTTGAGTCTGCTCTCATCACAGTATCACCAAGGTTGGAAGAGACCTCAAAGACCATCAAGTCCAACCTGACACCACAGGCCTCATGACTACTAGACCATGGCACCAAGTGTCACGTCCAAACCCCTCTTGAACTCCTCCAGGGACGGTGACTCCACCACCTCCCTGGGCAGCACATTCCAATGACAAATGACTCTCTCAGTGAAGAACTTCCTCCTCACCTCGAGCCTAAACTTCCCCTGGTGCAGCTTGAAACTGTGTCCTCTTGTTCTGGTGCTGGTTGCTAGAGAGAAGAGACCAACCCCTTCCTGGCTACAACCACCTTTCAATAAATCTCTGCTTCTGTGCCTCATTTACAGACCAGTATAATGTGGATCCTTTATACCACCCTCAGTATTAGTTTTGCTGTTCCATTAAACCTGTTTGCATTTCAATCTATGGGTGTCCCCTCCTTTTCCTCCCCCCCCTTCCTCAGCTGGGGAGGGGTTATCAGCTATGTGTAATTCCCGAAGCTCTAAGCCTCAGGCATAGACAAGAAATATGTGCCTCTGTAAATCACAAATTGAGACCAATTCAGGTGTCATTTTCACTTTCTCTCACTGGTCTGAAGATTAGCTGGCTAAGCAAAACGCTTCTGTGTCTCCAGGTAACAAGGCAGAATTTGGCTGCTCGGCAGGGCTGAGGGTGCTTGCTGTGGGTTTTACTGACACGTTCTTGTACGCTTTAGGGGGAAACTGTCTCCGTGTGGGACGGGCGGAAAGGGTTAAGAACCCACTGCTGGTCTGTGTGATGATATTCCCCCGTCCCCTCCCCCCGTTTTATTTTCACTGTAAAGCGAAGTAATTGTTCTGCTTTGGGTTGTTAATGAGCCCGGCACTGCCACCTCGTGTGGTTTTGGCAAAGTGCGGCTCCTCTTTTAAATACTTCAAAAGGCAGGAATTAAATGCATCTCTGAAGATAGGCTCATAGAATCAATAAGGTCGGAAAAGACCTCAGAGATCATCAAGTCCAACCTGTCATCCAACACCTCATGACTAACTAAACCATGGCTTCAAGTGTCATGTCCAATCCCCTCTTGAACATCTCCAGGGATGGTGACTCCACCACCTCCATGGGCAGCACATTCCAATGGCAAACGACTCTCTCTGAAGAACTTTCTCCTCACCTCCAGCCTAAACCTCTCCTGGTGCAGCTTGAGACTGTGTCCTCTTGTTCTGTCACAGGTTGCCTGGGAGAAGAGACCAACCCCCACCTGGCGACAACCTCCCTTCAGGTAGTTGTAGACAGCAAGAAGGTCTCCCTGAGCCTCCTCTTCTCCAGGCTAAGCAACCCCAGCTCCCTCAGCCTCTCCTCACAGGGCTTCTGCTCCAAACCCATCCCCAGCCTCACTGCCCTTCTCTGGACACATTCAGGTGTCTCGATGTCCTTCTTAAACTGAGGGGCCCAGAACTGGGCACAAGACTCAAGGTGTGGCCTAACCAGTGCTGAGTCCAGGGGCACAATGACCTCCCTACTCCTGCTGGCCACACTGTTCCTGATACAGGCCAGGATGCCATTGGCCTTCTTGGCCACCTGGGCACACTGCTGGTTCATGTTCAGCCTACTATCAACCAGTACCCCCAGGTCCCTTTCTGCCTGGATACCTGCAGACTACTTGCCACCTCCACTAAAATTCCTCTCTTTGCACTTGTGATCTTTGGGTGTATGAACCTAAAAATGCAATTGATAGGGCTAAATTAAAAGCAGGACATAATTTTATGAGGTGGCCTGGATAACTTTGTTGTGTATCCATCTTTGAACCTTTCTGCCTGCATTTTTTTTTAAGCTAGAGATTTAACAGTATCCTTTGAACTTCACAATCTAGGGCCTCTGAGTTTGTCTGCACAATTCTGAGGCCACTTTCAGAGAATGGGAGCTCAAGATCAAGTCATTATTTTTAAAACCTGTTGTCTTGTCTCATGGTGGAAGGGTAATTCTGTGAAGATACCTTGCACCCAAACCTAACAGCTCTTTCTGAGAAGCATTAATTGAAGGGTTGTTCTTTGAACTCTGCTTTAGACAACAGCTACGTGACAGCAGCATTTGAAACACTCCAAGCCAAAAAACCCCAAGAGCCCAAGATGCATCACTCTCAAGACTACTTAACATGATTCTCCAGAACAGGGAGAGATGCTAATACAGCCTCCCTTTATGGAAATCATTTCAGTGAAACATAAAAAGAGAGAAAGAAGAGAATCTGTCAGCTTTGCAGACTCCTGTTATCTAATGAATTTAGAGAAACACTGAAGAGCTGTCAGTGCAAAAGGATCAGGGCATACCTACACATCAGTGCTGTTAAGGGAATCATAGTATCATAGTATCAGTCAGGGTTGGAAGGGACCACAAGGATCATCTCTTTCCAACCCCCTGCCATGGGCAGGGACACCCCACACTACATCAGGCTGGCCACAGCCTCATCCAGCCTGGTCTTAAACACCTCCAGGGATGGGGCCTCAACCACCTCCCTGGACAACCCATTCCAGGGCTTCACCACTCTCATGGGGAAGAACTTCCTCCCCACGTCCAGCCTGAATCTCCCCACCTCCAGCTTCATTCCATTCCCCCTAGTCCTATCACTACCTGAGATCCTGAGAAGTCCCTCCCCAGCCTTCCTGTAGGCCCCCTTCAGATACTGGAAGGCCACAATGAGGTCACCTGGGAGCCTTCTCTTCTCCAGACTGAATCCAGCTCTATGCCCACGTTAGAGAGTTTCTTTTCTCCAAGAAGTATTGGCAATGTCTAGAGTCATGCAGGTAAAAGTGTAGCAGGGAAGAGTATTGGTGAAAACCCACTTCAGCATATGGTAATTAAAGAACAGTTGGATAATTCAGTAACATATCACAGAAATGTCCTTTAAACTGAAAAACAAAAAAATAAGGAGCAGCTGGGAGCTCGAACTGCCCTACAATGGCTTTGGTTTGGCATCATTAGAAGTGCTATCTTTAGCAAAGTCATCAAGGACAAGTTTCTTATCTACCATGTGTTTTTGGCTTTGCAGTATGTTAAGGGCCACCATGAGAGTAACCCAGCTGGAATACTGTGGAAGGAAGTTTAAGAGCTGCCCCAGCTCCCTGCAGCCACTGTATGAGGCTGCCTAGATGAGCTCTAGGTTAGGACTGGCAAGAAACACTTTCATCCAGCGCCTTGCAGTCTCTAGCCACTTCTACCTAATGAGTCAAGGAACAGCTTCATCCCCATGTTACTGGAAGCCAAGAAGCTGTCATACAGTCCATATTTCATAGAATCATAGAATTGTTAGGGTTGGAAGGGACCTCAAAGATCACCTAGTTCCAACCACCCTGCTATGGGCTGGGACATCTCACACTACATCAGGTTGCTCAGAGCCACATCCAGCCTGGCCTTAAAAACCTCCAGGGATGAGGCTTGCACCACTTCCCTGGGCAATCTGTTCCAGTGTCTCACCACCCTCATGGGGAAGAACTTCTTCCTAACACCCCATCTGAATCCACCCAATTCTAGCTTTTTCCATTCCCACTAGTCCTATCATTACCTGACACCCTAAAAGTCCCTCTCCAGCTTTCTTGTAGGCCCCTTTAAGCTACTGGAAGTCCATATTTGTGAGATAGCAGTTGAGAGCAATTCAGAATGAGGAGACAGAGGCATCTCTGATGCTTCAGGTGATGTCTAGACAAGGAATCAAGACCATTGGCTCAAAACCCCTGCTCATTGCCCACAGCCTGGAATAGCAACAGCATTGTCCAAGCCAACAATGTTTCTCACCTCTTGCTGGGAATAGTGTGTCACTCCACGAGGAGGGACTTTGCCGCTGACTCAATGCCTGAGGTAGAATCTTTGGTGACCAACGTCCCCCACTTGCAATCCCTCAGTCTAAGAACAGCGCTGTCACACCTATCCTCTGCCATTTTTAGGGCTATATTTGGGCTTGTGGTGAATGCTCCAGATCCCAAACCAGCCCTGTGGGCCACCGTTAAGGGGAAGATAGTCGGCCTTTAGCCAAAAGATGGAAGAAGCTCCCTATGTCCACAAGGCTGTCTTGCTCCCAAGTCCTTGGAAAAGAAAAAGTACATATGGCTGCACGACTGAGTTGTATGTATACCTTATTGCTCTCTACAACTACATGAAGGGAGGTTGTAGCCAGGTAGGGGCTGGTGTCTTCTCCCAGGCAACCAGCACCAGAACAAGAGGACACAGTCTCAAGCTGCACCAGGGGAGGTTTAGGCTGGATGTTAGGAAGAAATTCTTCATAGAAAGAGTGGCCATTGGAATGTGCTGCCCAGAGAGGTGGTGTAGTTGCCATCACTGGAGGTCTTTAGGAGGAGACTGGATGGGGTGCTTGGTGCCATGGTTTAGTTGATTAGATGGTGTTGGGTGATAGGTTGGACACGATGATCTCAAAGGTCTCTTCCAACCTGGTTAATTCTATTCTATATATTTCTATTCTATATATCTATGTTTATATATATCTATTTGTATTGCAAGCAAATCAACCCTGAAGTAATTGCTACAGTGCTTTGTAAGTACCTCAGAACCTAGAGCATAAATACACAACACCTGGGGGCTTTTGCTGCAATGTGAAAGTGGGCAGCTGCCCATCTTGTGGGCATACACAGGACTTTACAGTTTGGGATGAGCTCATAGGAAAAAGTTCTCCGAAGCAACCTAGAAAGGCACACTGATCTAACCACAGGACAGCTGCTTCTCTTCCTTTGGCCCTGCAGTTCTTCCCTCTGCCCCAGAAATCCTCCATGACTGGGAAGAACAATTTACATGATGCACATGAGACAATATAGGCATAAGGACAGGTGGAGGGAGATGTCAGTATGGAAACACATTGGTTATATGTGCAGGGAAGGTTTAGGCTGGATGTTAGGAAAAAGCTCTTCACAGAAAGAGTGACTGGCCATTGGAATGGACTGCCCAGGGAGGTGGTGGAGTCACCATCACTGGAGGTGTTTAGGAAGAGACTGGATGGGGTGCTTGGTGCCATGGTTTAGTTGATTAGATGGTGTTAGGTGATAGGTTGGACTCGATGATCTCAAAGTTCTTTTCCAACCTGGTTAATTCTGTTCTATTCTCCCTTCCCTCTCCCACTCTTTGGGGTTGCTTTTCTGGATATTGTGACTGTTGAACTTCTGCTGGGCTGAGTATAACTTTGTCTGTTGTATTAACACTGGTATTCATTTGGCTCTTACATTAAACCTGCTTTCATTTCAACCTGTGAATCTTCTCTCCTTTTCCTGATTCCCCCTCTCTGCTGGGGAGCCCTCATCAGGTGATACAAGCAACTCCTATAGTTTAGCCCCAGGAACAGGCTAATCACAGGCCGTTAGTCCCTATTGTTGCCCTTTAAAGCTTTATTTCTCCATCTGTAAAATGTGCTTAATGATAAGGCAGGTTGTTTTAAAGGCATCGAAAACCACACTTTAGAAGTACTGCATGTATCAGCTGAAAAACGATTAACAGCCTCTTTGTGGCTCTGGCCAACAAAGTGGAAATACATTGCTTAGCTAGAAAGGATTACAAATAGTTTTATTAATGTTTGCAAAGCACTTTGAGGCCCTAACATGGACAGTGGAAACAAATATTCTATAAACATGCTATTATTAAATGACCACTCTACTCTGGGAAATGGCATGGGAGTGGTTTCTCCATATTTGTTGTGACTCAGTAATTCCAGGTAAAACACATTCATTTCCCATGCTAAGAAAAGAGAGTACTCTTAGCTGTCAGCTCTGTCAACATATCTGAGGAGTTGAAAGCCAAGCCATGTTTTGCCTGGCTTGCTGATTAACACCAGCAGTGGCAATGCTACAGGCCAGACACTCCTTTTTGTTGCTTTCCTTCCTACTCCTCGGGATTTCAGGTGAGGGCATGGGTATTCTGCCTGCAGATGAAGGGCCAGGGCACTGTCAGTCAGTGCTTATTTAACAGTGCAATGTGATGACCACTGAAACCAAGAGCCTTTCCCTATTTGGTGCTGCTCTAGCAGAGCTTCAACATTTTAAAACTGTTAAATACTACTTTTAATTGATGAAGGCCACAATAACCAAATTCACAATGAGAACAGGTAGATTGGGTAAGAAACGGCACTTTCTCACAGTTACTCCAGGAGAAGAGGAGGCTCAGGGGAGACCTTATTGCTCTCCACAGCTACCTGAAGGGAGGTTGTAGCCAGGAAGGGGTTGGTCTCTTCTGCCAGGCAACCAGCACCAGAACAAGAGGACACAGTCTCAAGCTGCACCAGGGAAAGTTTAGGCTCGAGGTGAGGAGAAAGTTCTTCATAGAAAGAGTGATTGGCCATTGGAATGTGCTGCCCAGGGAGGTGGTGGAGTCACCGACCCTGGAGGTGTTAAAGAACGGATTGGATGTGGCACTTGAAGCCATGGTTTAGTTAGTCATGAGGTGCTAGGTTTGACTCGATGATCTCTGAGGTCTTTTCCAACCTTATTGATTCTATGAATGCAGTTTGAGACATTCAATTATAGAATTATTCATCAAGGTATAATAAAAATGTATATTTATATATATTTTAATATATATATATTTATTAATACTTAATAATACCTGGTGGTGGTGGTGTCTCCAAACACCACTGTAACTTGTTTACAGACTGTAGTCACAGGTTCAATTATTCAGTTGTGGGTTTTGCACTGCACAGATAAAGACAGGGAAATGATTTAAGCACAGATCTAACATTTCCAATACAGCAATTCCAATTGGAAACACAGGTGCTGTGATCTGTGGCTTTCCCACAACTGGGATTCCCTGGCAGCCTGGCTGGGGACTCGCAGCTTGCTCCTCTGTCTGGTATCTTCCCAGATGCTGTGGCTATGATTTGAGCAGTCCTTGGCTCAGAGAGGGCTAAGTGGCCTCTCTCTTGTGTGCTCTGTCACAGGGCTAGAGCCTTTTCTGGGATTCAGTTCCCTTGGAGCTTTTCCCATTTCTGCTTTGGTCCAGGTGCAAGGCCTGGGTGAAGCTGTTGTTCTGCTAGAGCAGGTTCTTCAGCTGCTACTTAGGCAACATTTGGCTCTGGTTGCTGTCTGGGTAAGAACAAGGCAAGTTGCCTGACTTCTTGGCTGGTTTAAATACTGTCCCAAGACAATTAATGGCCTTTAGTTAACACAGAACCCTGATAACTGGGCTAATAGGCTGGAGTGTAGTAAACCATGGCCAGGGGCACACACAGTTAAAATCTGTGTTACACAGTTAATTAGAATACAGAATTAACCAGGTTGGAAAAGACCGTTGGGATCATCGAGTCCAGCCTATCACCCAACATCATCTAATCAACTAAACCATGGTGGTACACATGGTACATGTTTATCTGGACCCCAGGAAGTGTCCAAGTTAGCACATTCAGGGGTGCTTACAATGTTAATCACAAGTGTTATACATTTGCCTTGGCCATTTGGACCCCAGGAACTGTCCAGGTTAGAACATTCACAGGTGCTTAGCCTATAGTCTGGGCTAGGGCATGTTTGGGGTTTTGACCTTTCAGGACACAAGGTACCAAAACCTATTCAACTTCTCCCTGCCCTAACAACCCATCAAAATATCACTTCTCTTTCAATGTGGTATGTAACTGCTGATAATCACAGAATCACCAAGGTTGGAAGAGACCTCAAAGGTCATCAAGTCCAACCTGTCACCACAGACCTCATGACTAAACCATGGCACCAAGTGCCACATCCAATCCCCTCTTGAACACCTCCAGGGATGGTGACTCCACCACCTCCCTGAGCAGCACATTACAATACAATACAATACACCAGGTTGGAAGAGACCTTCAAGATCATCACGTCCAACCCATCAACCAATCCAACCCACCTAAACAACTAAACCATGGCACCAAGCACCCCATCAAGTCTCCTCCTGAACACCTCCAATGAAGGTGACTCCACCACCTCCACGGGTAGCCGATTCCAATGGGCAATCACTCTCTCTGTATAGAACTTCTTCCTAACATCCAGCCTAAACCTGCCCTGGCGCAGCCTGAGACTGTGTCCTCTTGTTCTGGTGCTGGCTGCCTGGGAGAAGAGACCAACCTCTGCCTGTCTACAACCTCCCTTCAGGTAGTTGTAGAGAGCAATAGCTAACAACTCTCTCTGTGAAGAACTTTCTCCTCACCTGCAGCCTAAACTTCCCCTGGTGCAGCTTGAGACTGTGTCCTCGCAGGTGACTACGCCTCTTCAAGTGTAGAGCAGTTCAGTTTTGTAAAGCAGGATGCATGAAACAGTTTTAGCAGCTGTTTTCCCAAGTCTGAATTTCTGAGCTAGCCTGCTGTATCGTGATCCCAATGCCTGACTTCTGGTGGTTTCATGAAAAGCATCAGGAGGGAGAAAACGCTGCTGGATCGTGTTTCTACGGTGTTTGGATTCCGGCCCATGTGGGCTCCAACGCTCCCAGAAGCAAGCTGAAGCTGGCCTTGTGGCCATTGACACCGCTCTGAATATGGCTTATGGAAAAGTCCCACTTAGTTTTACACTTGCAATAACATTATGCTCTGCATGTTGTTTTTTCTGCTAGCTGAAAAGCTGCTCTTCTGACTTTTCCCATCAACGTAGGAGCAATGGCTTGTGTTTTAAGTCATGAGACAAAAGCAGAAAGCAATAACAAAGTCGAGGTTTTCTTCCCCAAGCTGCACCTACACAACATATTTATTTTTTTTTGGTGCTAATTTGCATAATTACTTTTTTTGCTATTTTTAAATCGCTTTTGGTAATTATCATCACTCAAGTTTTGCACAGACTTGACAATTCAGACACTTCCAAAACGTGGATGCAAATTTTCTGTAGCAGGGTATTTAATGCTGCAACTTTAATCAGACATTGAAGTGCAGGGAGGGACCTGGGGGTGCTGACTGACAGCCACCTAAATATGAGCCAGCAGTGTGCCCAGGTGGCCAGGAAGGCCAATGGCATCCTGGCCTGGATCAGGAATAGTGTGGCCAGCAGGAGCAGGGAAGTCATTGTGCCCCCTGTCCTCAGCACTGGTTAGGCCACACCTTGAGTCCTCTGTCCAGTTCTGGGCCCCTCAGTTTGGGAAAGATGAGTTGCTGGAACGTGTCCAGAGAAGGGCAACAAGGCTGGGGAGAGGCCTTGAGCATAAGCCCTATGAGGAGAGCCTGAGGGAGCTGGGGTTGCTTAGGCTGGAGAAGAGAAGGCTCAGGGGCCACCTCATTGCTCTCTACAACTCCCTGAAAGGTGGTTGTAGCCAGGAAGGGGTTGGTTTCTTCCCTCTAGCAACCAGCACCAGAACAAGAGGACACAGTCTCAAGCTGCACCAAGGGAAGTTTAGGCTCGAGGTGGGGAGGAAGTTCTTCACTGAGAGAGTCGTTAGCCATTGGAATGTGCTGCCCAGGGAGGCGGTGAAGTCACCATCCTTGGAGGTGTTCAAGAGGGGATTGGACGTGGCACTTGGTGGGTGCCATGGTCTAGTCATGAGGTCTGTGGTGACAGGTTGGACTTGATGATCTTTGAGGTCTCTTCCAACCTTAGTGATATTTTGATACTGTGATACTGTGATGATGACTCCACCACCTCCCTGGGCAGCCCGTTCCAATCACTCTTTCTGTGAAGAACTTCTTCCTGACATACATAAAACGCATCATATTACCTTCCTCACTGGTCCATAGAAAATATAATAAAATTAAATGGCACTTTTTTGCAAGGTGTTCTGGCACTAGAAGACTGGGTTTCATAATTCATGTGGAATGATTACAGCCACTTGATTATCTGTGAATTGATTACATCTAACTCATGTCAGTTTTTACAGCAGTGATCAACAGCCATCACTCTTCAGACCTTGCCAGCTAATGCACAACAAGCAGAAATTTGCTTTCATGAGCCTGCATCAAAAACAGTGTGGCCAGCAGGAGCACGGAAGCCATTCTGCCCCTGTGCTCAGCACTGGAGGCTGAGGGAGCTGGGGTTGCTTAGCCTGGAGAAGAGGAGTCTTCTTGCTCTCTACAACTACCTGAAGGAGGTTGTAGCCAGGTGGGAGTTGGACTTGATGATCTCAAAGGTATTTTCCAACAGGGTTAATTCTATTCTACTGTGTCCAGTTCTGGGGCCCTCAATTTAAGAAGGACATTGAGACACTTCAACGTGTCCAGAGAAGGGCAATGAGGCTGGGCAGGGGTTTGGAGCACATGCCCTATGAGGAGAGCTTGAGGGAGCTGGGGTTGCCTAGCCTGCAGAAGAGGAGGCTCAGGGGAGACCTTACTGCTCTCTACAACTCCCTGAAGGGAGGTTGTAGCCAGGTGGGGGCTGGTCTCTTCTCCCAGGCAACCAGCACCAGAACAAGAGGACACAGTCTCAAGCTGTGCCAGGGGAAGTTTAGGCTCGAGGTGAGGAGAAAGTTCTTCACAGAAAGAGTGAAGGGCTGTTGGAATGTGCTGCCCAGGGAAGTGGTGGAGTCACTGTCCCTGGAGGTGTTAAAGAGGGGATTGGATGTGGCACTTGGTGCCATGGTTTAGTTGTCATGAGGTGTTAGGTATTAGGTAATAGGTTGGACTTGATGATCTCTGAGGTCTTTTCCAACCTTACTCATTCTGTGATAATCAGTGACTTGAAAACCTACCCAAGCTAGTAAAGGTATAAAGACCTGGCACTGGGCATAAATGTCTTGTTACTTTCTGGACTTCAGATGCTATCCATCCCAAAAGTACTACAAATATCCAGAATGTATGTTTTTTCTAATACCACAATTGCAAGTTTTGAAGACATTACCATTCTAAACCGGAGTAGCTGTGGATTTTACTGCTAGGCACATCAGCCATTCATCTCTCATTACACTGATTCCTCTCATGGTTATAAAAGCAAGCTCTTTCTGTGAAGCTGAAACACAAACAAATCATGGCCAAATGATGAAATGGACATGGCTTCTAATGGACCCAATTATGGGAATATAATTCTTTGACAGTCAAGCAAATGCTGTTAATGTGAAGTACTTTTAAGCATGAACTGACTAGCATGTTTCCATTTTATTTAGTTAATGAGAACAGCAATTAAAAAACCCTATCCCCTGAACTAATACTTTTATACTGATACAGGCTTGGACCCCTTCTATCTTTTTTGGTTTCTTTTTGAAACCATATTGGGTGACAGCTCAATCTTCTAAATGTCTCCAGAGGCATTTTCTTCTCCCTGCTGGCTACAGAGGTAGTTTGAAAATGATGTTAGAGTGCTTCATCAAGCATGTCAAATTGAGGTGCCTGCTAAGATGGACTGGATAGATCCCACTATAAATATACACAATGGCCATAAGAAAGCTGTTTAATCAAGTAACTTTACTCTCTTGGTGCTGTCCTGAGGAGTAAGCATGCTCACCTGAAATCTGGCCCCAGTGGCCCTTGTAGCATATATGAGATGCTCAATATTTGCTAGAAAGCAAAGCCCATGAGAGATGCACTGTCCCCCTGTGCCAGGGAACTGGCCCCATCTCCAAGCTGTCAGTTTAATAGCATCCACTTTCATAACATGGATTTGCAAGTGATGAGAAGATGGTTATATGTCAGAATGAGGAGGTTGTGTCTGTGAACTCTGCCCTTTATTCTGTGGGGTGGAAGATTCAGCCATGCTGGTTATTGCAGGCAGGGCAAGAATTAAACTACCTATGGAGAGACTCCAGCTCACATCAGGAATCACAGCATAGAGCTGGCCACCTCTGAGAGCATAAGAGCACAGTCATGTATAGTCATCTGTCTCCCTTGGATTGAGCTGAAGTCAGCTTTGGCTCACAAGTGGACTTAATGCCCTGTACTCAGCATTGGTTAGGCCACACTTTGAGTAGTGTCCAGTTCTGGCCTCTCAATTTAAGAAGGATATTGAGACACTTGAACGTGTCCAGAGAAGGGCAGCAAAGCTGGGGAGAGGTCTGGAGCACAGCCCTGTGAGGAGAGGCTGAGGGAGCTGGGGTTGCTTAGCCTGGAGAAGAGGAGGCTCAGGGGAGACCTTCTTGCTCTCTACAACTACCTGCAAGGAGGTTGTAGCCAAGTGGGGATTGGTCTCTTCTCCCAGGCAACCAGCACCAGAACAAGAGGATACAGTCTCAACCTGTGCCGGGGAGGTTCAGACTGGAGGTGGGGAGAAAGTTCTTCACAGAAAGAGTGATTTGCCATTGGAATGGGCTGCCCAGGGAGGTGGAGGAGTCACTGTCCCTGGAGGTGTTCAAAAGGGATTGGCCATGGTTTAGTAGTCATGAGGTGTTGGGTGATAGGTTGGACTTGATGAACTTTGAGGTCTTTTCCAACCTTATTGATTCTATGATTCTGAGAATAATTCCTGATCAGCCTTCTCCTAAATTATCCTTGAAAACACTGAAGGTATTGAAGATGCCCTCCAAGCTGAACAGGGCAGAGGCTGAAATACTGCTATTGAAAAAGACAATGCACGACTTTCACCTAGCAGCAAGGAGCTTTTCCTGAAGAAGCCATCCATTCACAGAACAATTACACTCCTCAGTTACTGCTATTCTTCACTTTTGCTCACAGGCTGCCTACAGATAACATCTCTGTCTTAGTGACACACCATACTACAAGCAGAAGAGTCAGACACAGTGGTGATTATCTTGTGGACAATCCCTCGTTGCTCTTGGAAACTTTTCAAGGATGAAGTAGCAGTAACCACACTGCAAGAAAAAATAAAGTCAAACAAACAGTTCAGTATTATGGCAACTGATTACATCTTGCTCAAAAAATATTAAGGGTTCTGCTTTGTCTTCTTTTTCTTTTCTCTTTCTTTATTTTTTTAACTTCCACATATATTTTCCCCTAATCCTTGCTCATCCCCTACTCTTCCTGCTGGCATTCATGAACAGAGCTAAATTAACTGCACAGTCCTGGTCCCACAGGAGAGCCAAACTATAGGGATACACACTGGCTTCAAGTAGTGCATTTGACTGTGAATTGAAATATGGCCCAGGGGATTCCTGTTGTGGCCACAGAGAGCAGTGGGGTACATTTCAACATATAGCATGCAGTGTTCACAGCAGGATGATCACAAAGAGGGGAGTTTTTGCAAATTAATGGTCATCCAAGTTGAAAAAAAAATACTGTCATAACCATGCAATGATCATTTGCCACTCCTGTGACTTCACAGATTGATTTCACTTCCTAATTTTTGTTTGCAGTGACAACACCTAAGGGGAAAACTGAAGCCTTTTAGGGAACATCAAAAATGAAATTGTGCAAAGAGTGAAACCAACTTGGACATAGTCAAGCAAATATTAAACCCAAGGCTAGCTACCATCCACTACCACGTATTATCTGGCCTGGAGTACATATCTGCTTCCAAATTCCTGGAGTTTATACACATGTGTACATTTATTGTACACATTTATTTAGTAACACATCTAAGTGCAGGGTTCTACACATTGGCCACAACAACCCCATGCAGAGCTACAGGCTGGGGTCAGAGTGGCTGGAGAGGGGCCAGGCAGAAAGGGACCTGGGGGTACTGGTTGAGAGTAGGCTGAATATGAGCCAGCAGTGTGCACAGGTGGGCAGGAAGGCCAATGGCATCCTGGCCTGCATCAGGAACAGTGTGCCCAGCAGGAGCAGGGAGGTCATTCTGCCCCTGGACTCAGCACTGGTTAGGCCACACCTTGCATCCTGTGTCCAGTTCTGGGCTCCTCAGTTTAGGAAGGATGTTGAGTTGCTGGAACATGTCCAGAGAAGGGCAACAAAGCTAGGGAGGAGTTTGGAACACAAGCTCTATGAGGAGAGAGTCTGAGGGAGCTGGGGTTGCTTAGCCTGGAGAAGAGGAGGCTCAGGAGAGACCTTCTTGCTGTCTACAACTCCCTGAAGGGAGGTTGTAGCCAGGTGGGGGTTGGTCTCCTGTTCCAGGCCACCAGAACCAGAACAAGAGGACACAGTCTCAAGCTGCACCAGGAGAGGTTTAGGCTGGATGTTAGGAAGAAATTCTTCATAGAGTGATTAGCCATTGGAATGTGCTGCCCAGGGAGGTAGTGGAGTCCCCATTACTGGAGGTATTTAAGAAGAGAGCGGATGGGGTGCTTGGTGCCATGGTTTAGTTGTTTAGATGGTGTTGGATGGTAGGTTGGACTCAGTGATCTCTGAGGTCTTTTCCAACCTGGTCTGGTCTATTCTATTCTATTCTATTCTATTCTATTCTATTCTATTCTATTCTATTCTATTCTACATATTTATTTATACACATGTATAAATAAACTTCTACCCCAGAACTGTTTGGGATGGGAAAGAAAAGGCTCTGGTTTAGTATACATCATGGAGGATGCACTTCCAAAAACTGCACTTCTGTAAAGTCAGGACAGTCCTGGTTAAATACTCCCACTGATTGCAAGGCAGTATGGATACAAAGCAGAAGCCCTTGTTTCTAGCCAAGCAAAACAAAAGCAAATACAGCCAAACTGTGTTGGAAATTATAAACTGTGGGACCATAGACTGTGGAACTGAATTCCACCCTGGATCAGCTGTGTTAGCTTCAGTTTCTCAAAGGGGTGAAGGTACGGGTTTATGGTAGGAGTACTGCCTGAACTCCAGCTGATGTGTGCATAGCTCATAGCATCCAAGTCTAGACTCAGAAGCAGACACAGCCTCCTACCCACACTGGCTGAAAAAATGTGCTTTAAACCACTGCCACAGGGGTGACCAGTCACCACCATTTCCCACCCATCTGAGAGTGTTTGGGCATCGCTAGATCAAGCCAGAGCTTGTACCCTCAGTGTTATCATGAAGCCTAATGAAAGGGGAAGGGGGTGAGGAAGAGGGACAAGACAAAGGGAGAAAGAAGAGAAGAGACAAAAAAAGGAAAGAGAGGCATTTCAATGAGGTACAGTTTTAGTTGATCACTTTTGAATGTCACCAACTTATGTAAAAGCAAATAATGAATTATTTGAAAGCTTTCTGCCATCTCTGTTTAAGTCAAATTTCACTTAGAGCAGCAGATTTCTGTATTACTAATATTTTGCTGCTGGGCTGGCCACTTAACCAAGGGCTGCTTTCCAGCAGACCCCTCACTCCGCCACAAATTGCACAACAACACAAGCAGACATAAATAATGCATCGGGAAATACATGACAGATTTAAAACCTGCAATCACAGAAAGCACAATGGGGAGCCAAGAACACTGGCACAGGCTCTATGGCACTTCTATAGCATGGACCCTTTGCCCTCAAATGCAATGTCCTTGGTACATGCTGGAAAACCTCACTGGGCCGGCGCTCCGTTCCTAATTGTCCTTGGCCGGGATCCAGGTTTAACCATGCTGGCTTCAACCAAGAGAGAGGACTGAGGGAACAGGGATGCATTCATCCATTGGTCTGAAGGCCAAAAACATCTGCTGGAGTCATGGAGTTGCTGGTTGGCTGAGTTCACATAAAGGAAGCCCCGCTGGGAGTCGATACCCTGCTCTTTAGAGTCTTGAGGGTTATCCTTGGAGACCACAGCGCTGTGCTACCTTGGGGCAGCAGCATGGCAGAGCAACCAAGAAATCCTTCAGCTCATTAACGCAGCATGACGCAGCCAAAATGCTTTTTGTGACTATCAAATGGGCATTCAAAATCTGCTTGTTGGGTGGTGTTTTCTTTTCTTTTTTTATTTCTTTTCTTCTTTTTTTTTTTCAGAAATCCATGAGGCTGCAGACAGCCCAAAAGCTGAGCTCACTCTGCTAAATTAAAGGTTTCATATGTGCAAAGGTTTGCAGAGCATCCGTTGGAGGCGATGCAAATGTGGATACTGACGCGACGGGCAGCGGCACGAGTGCTGAAGGCAGATAACATTTAGCAGCTCCTGGGTTTTTTTTGAGTAACAGGGCCCAGACAGATTGAAAGATCAAGATTTTAAAGGAAGATAATTTCTGTGTTAGGCAGTTGTAAGAAGCAATTTCCTGTCTCTGATGCTTGCTAATTATTTCTCCCCATGTACACCGCACTGGTTAGGCCACACCTTGAGTCCTGCGTCCAGTTCTGGGGCCCTCAGTTTAGGAAAGATGTTGAGTTGCTGAAAGGTGTCCAGAGAAGAGCAACAAAGCTGGGGAGGGGGTTGGAGCACAGCCCTGTGAAGAGGGGCTGAGCAACTGGGGATGCTTAGTCTGGAGAAGAGGAGGCTCAGGGGAGACCTTCTTGCTGTCTACAACTACCTGAAGGGATGTTGTAGCCAGGTGGGGGTTGGTCTCTTCTCCCAGGCAACCAGCACCAGAACAAGAGGACACAGTCTCAGGCTTCACCAGAGCAGGTTTAGGCTGGATGTTAGGAAGAAGTTCTTCCCATAAAGAGTGATTGGCCGTTGGAATGTGCTGCCCAGGGAGGTGGTGGAGTCACCATCACTGCAGGTGTTTAGGAGGAGTTTTGATGGGGTGCTTGGTGCCATGGTTTATTTGATTAGGTGGTGTTGGATGATGGGTTGGACATGATGAGCTCGAAGGTCTCTTCCAACCGGTCTGGTCTATCCTTTCTATTCTACTCTATTCTAGTCTAGTCTAGTCTAGTCTAGTCTGTTCTTTTCTATTCCATTCTGTTCTATTTGATGTGGAGATTATTGGCAGCAGTAGGATGCCAGCTGAGTCTGTGTGATTTGCTTCATCAGCTTTTGGAATCAATGGGTGTTACTGAAACAAGCTGGTAGTCCACAGGATTATGGATTAGATCAATCTTAGAAACACCTTATTTTTTTCAACCCCTAGATAAGCATAATATTAAAATGCAATAGGTTAAACCAAATCAATATTCCAACAGCTACAGACTCTGACCTTGTAACAAAGTTTGCAACTGAATTTAGCCTCTCTCTTTGGTGACTAAGGAGTTGCAATAAGTGTCATCCTTGTGGTGTAAGTACAATTTCCTAGCAGTCTGCTGTATCTGAGTCATTACAAACATTAGGCAGCAGAGAAATAAAAACTCTCTCCCTTCATTTTGTGCTTCTCATATTTGAGCAGGAGGCACAGACCATCTTAAATATCATTCCCTGCTTCAAAGCCCTTAAATTAGTAAGAGTCTTTCTACCGAATTAATTATTTTTGGTCCAGACCCACTGCTCTTTAATACATTGAACAGTAAAGTTTAAAGTTCCTTCCTTCTGTTACCAGTCTCAAAGTACAGACATGTTTTCTTACTGTTAGTTTTATAATTAGAGGATGTGAAGCACATTAACCTGGTTGATAGCTGGCTGAACATGAGCCAGCAGTGTGCCCAGGTGGCCAAGAAGGCCAATGGCATCCTGGCCTGGATCAGGAATAGTGTGGCCAGCAGGAGCAGGGAAGTCATTGTGCCCCTGTCCTCAGCACTGGTCAGGCCACACCTTGAGTCCTGTGTCCAGTTCTGGGCCCCTCAGTTTAGGAAGGATGGTTAGTTGCTGGAACATGTCCAGAGAAGGGCAACAAAGCTGGGGAGGGGTTTGGAGCACAGCCCTCTGAGGAGAGGCTGAGGGAGCTGGGGTTGCTTAGCCTGGAGAAGAGGAGGCTCAGAGGTGACCTTCTTGCTGTCTACAACTCCCTGAAGGGAGGTTGTAGCCAGGTGGGGGTTGGTCTCTTCTCCCATGCAACCAGCACCAGAACAAGAGGACACAGTCTCAAGTTGTGCCAGGGGAGGTTTAGGCTGGAGGTTAGGAGGAAGTTCTACACAGAGAGAGTGATTGCCCATTGGAATGTGCTGTCCAGGGAGGTGTTAGAGTCACCATCATTGGAGGTGTTTAGGAAGAGACTGGATGAGGCACTTTGTACCATGGTTTAGTTGATTAGATGGTGTTGGGTGACAGGTTGGACTTGATGATCTTTTGGTCTTTTCCAACCTGGTTAATTCTATTCTATTCTATTTAACTCGCATGCAGCATCCATATTTTGAGCAGTAAGTCAGCTACAAATTGTATCAACACTGTGTTGTATAACCTTGTGGCAGGAATAGAAGCAGCTTTTGTTTGAAGCTACTATTTAAATTTTCACCAGAGAAAGAGAAAGTAGCAATTTATCCATGGAAATAAGATGTTTCTGAGTATTACAAAATAACCATTATTTATGGTTAACTGCATCCAGAACCTTTTCTAAACTTGATGTGAACTTCTGCAGCTCTTCCAAAGAATGCTTTTAGTCAATCATGTGTGACATGCATAGCCATAATCTAGGGAAAGTAGAGTAACTCAATACCAGTATTTAGTACCAGTAGGATGTACTCTGTCTCTCACTATTTATCAATTATGCTCACAATACTGAGGTAACCAATAAGTAAAATAAAGACATTGATTGCATTCTTGAGAAATGAGCCTTTAAAATTGTATCACTGAACTGCTGAGCTTACAGGCAGCCAGATAAGGATTCAAATGAAGATTAAAGAAGAGCTTTGTTATATTGCAATGCCCGATGTGACGTGAGAAACTCTGTGCAAGTCAAAGCTGCCTGGAGAAGAGGAGGCTCAGGGGAGACCTTCTTGCTCTCTACAACTCCCTGAGGGGAGGTTTTAGCCAGGTGGGGGTTGGTCTCTTCTCCCCAGCAGTCAGCAACAGAACAAGAGGACACAGTCTCAAGCTGCACCAGGGGAGGTTTAGGCTGGATGTTAGGAAGCAGTTCTTCATACAAAGAGTGATTGCGCATTGGAATGTGCTGCCCAGGGAGGTGGTGGAGTCACCATCACTGGAGGTGTTTAGGAAGAGACTGGATGGGGTGTGTGGTGCCATGGTTTAGTTGATTAGATGGTGTTGGGTGATAGGTTGGACTCGATGATCTCGAGGGTCTCTTCTCACCTGGTTAATTCTAGTCTAGTCTAGTCTAAAAACCATGAAACAGTTACTTTCAACATTGCTTTTTCATACATTGAAAAAAAAGTAGACTGCATTTTTTGTTCTGTAAACCAACTGATTCTTAGGTCTATGAAGATCTATGAAGGCATTACTCATGACATTTCCTTCTGTAACTGAGAACAGACAAATTGTCTTGACTGCATGCATGTGTGTCATTTTCCTGGGCCTCAGTTAAGAAAAAATTAAATAAATCCAGATGCTCTTGATAATTAAGTCATAGATACACAGAAAGATCATAGAATCATAGAATCAACAAGGTTGGAAAAGACCTCAAAGATCATCAAGTCCAATCTGTCACCCAACACCTCATGACTACTAAACCATGGCACCTGTTGCCACGTCCAATTCCTTTTTGAACACTTCCAGTGATGGTGACTCCACCACCTCCCTGGGCAGCACATTCCAATGGCTAACAACCTTCTCTGTGAAGAACTTTCTCCTCACCTCAAGCCTAAACTTCCCCTGGCACAGCTTGAGACTGTGTCCTCTTGTTCTGGTGCTGGTTGCCTGGGAGGAGAGACCAGCCCCCTCCTGGCAACAACCTCCCTTCAGGTAGCTGTAGACAGCAAGAAGGTCTCCCCTGAGCCTCCTCTTCTCCAGGCTAAGCAACCCCAGCTCCTTCAGCCTCTCCTCACAGGGCTTGTGCTCCTCTCCCCAGCCTCGTTGCCCTTCTCTGCACACATTCAAGAGTTCCTGAAAATACAAACAAACAAAAACACACACACACAAAACCAAAAAACAAAACCAACCAACCAAAACCAGCCAAACAACAACAACAAAACCCCAACCAGGGGTTACATCAGGCTTTAGTTTTTTTAACATGACCATGATTTCATCACTCTGTGGCTGGCTAGACAGCGTGCTAGCATTTGGGGTAATTAACAATGTTTTTGTCACTTTGTGAAACTGTTTGCAAATCTATATTTACATAATTGCTTCTCCAAACTGCAACAGAATCTGGCACAGGCATGCATCATGGAACAAGCTGGTTTTAGATCTACTCATTGTCTAACCCCTCTGATTGCAGAGATGTGCAAGGCTCTACCTTCGTCACTCTAATTAGCTGGCCCACGTTGTGCTGGGGTTTTTTACAAGCTTGCAAACAGTTAGCTGCTCCTTCCTGGTGACCAGTCACTGCACACACATTGCAAAGGATATTTCATTCTGAGCTGCCAAATAACACTCATCTGGATATCTACCTGTTTTCTACTCTTGCTTATAACAGTAAACCGCTGTGTAATATCAGTGGACCAAGCTAACAACCCAATGCAGTGCTACAGGCTGGGGTCAGAGTGGCTGGAGAGCGGCCAGGCAGAGAGGGACCTGGGGGTAATGATTGATAGTAGGCTGAACATGAGCCTGCAGTGCTCCCAGGTGGCCAAGAAGGCCAAAAGATGTTTAGGAAGAGACTGAATGGGATGCTTGGTGCCATGGTTTAGTTGGTGTTGGATGATCGTTGGACTCGATGATCTCAAAGGTCTCTTCCAACCTGGTTTGGTCTATTCTATTCTATTCTATTCTATTCTATTCTATTCTATTCTATCCTATCCTATCCTATCCTATCCTATCCTATCCTATCCTATCTTATTCTATCCTATCCTATCCTATCCTATCCTATCCTATCCCATTCTATTCTATCCTATCCTATTCCATTCCATTCCATTCCATTCCATTCCATTCCATTCCATTCCATTCCATCCTATCCTATCCTATCCTATCCTATCCTATCTTTCCCATCCTATCCTTTCCCATCCCATCCCATCCCATCCCATCCCATTCATTCCATTCCATTCCATCCCATCCCATTCCATTCCATTCCATTCCATTCCATTCCATTCCATTCCATTCCATTCCATTCCCTTCTCCCCCATCTGTAGCTCAGACACCTGGACGACGTGAAGACACTCACATTTAGAAAGTATATTTAGGTGCCTACAGTCTGGACCTGAATATCAGATGTTTGTGGCTTAAGGATTCAGCTGGCTAAACATAGATGCCCTGTGGTGTCTGAGAGACCCAAGAGGGGAGGGGAGGGGGAGGGGTGAGAGGTAAGAGACAAATCCTAGAAGAAGGAATCCTTCCTAGGGAAGCCATGGGCCAAGAGATGGAGTCCAGGCAAGGCAGTGCAGAGAACCTCAGGTGCCTCTAATTATCTATGTGTGGGCATCAGTCTTGACCCTTTAGAAGATAACTCACATTTAGAGATGCCTTCTAATTGTGTTTCTTCTTTTTAATCTTGGGGTGGCTTCTTTTTTTTTGTTAGTCTCCCATTTTCCATGTGAAGTTTATCTACTGGTGTGGTCAAGAGTTCCAGGTGTCCAACTACAAAGAGGAAGCTATGTTCTCTTTTTTTGTTACCTGATGTATATTTATTAGAGGCTCCATGAAGTGGTGATTCATGTTCCTCAAAACAGAAGAACCTCTCCTTGGCCTTATTGACTTTCCCTCCTGGATAAATCCAGAGGTAAAAAGGCAATGGAGGTATGGTAAGTCTTTAAAGAGAAGTTGCCCTGTAATATATACTGAACCATAATTGTTTACTCAGGTTGTTATTGTAAGGCAATTTTCTGATATGTCTGCACCAGTACTGGCCATGGGGCCAGGTTTGGTAAGCAGTGTCACAGTATCACCAAGGTTGGAAGAGACCTCAAAGACCATCAAGTCCAACCTGTCACCACAGACCTTGTGACTAGACCATGACACCAACTGCCATGTCCAGCAGGCTGAGCATTGCTTGAGAAACCTCTCCAGACATCTGACATAAGTGAACATATTAAACAAATATACAGGTGTGGAACTCTCCTCCCCACAAAGGCCTTTCATGGGTAGCCCCTGCAGCTGGGGATGGAGAAAATGTTGAATGGCAATGCAACAGCTACTCACAGTACCACAGTATCACTAAGGTTGGAATTGACCTCAAAGATCATCAAGTCCAACCTGTCACCACAGACCTCATGACTAGACCATGGCACCAAGTTGCTGAGGGTGCACTCAATGCCACTGTCCATGGCCCCCACAAAGATATTGAACAAGACAGGTCCCAGGACTGATCCCTGAGGGACTCCGCTTGTCCCTGGCCTCCACTGGCACATGGACCCATTGACAGCCCTCTTGGGGTGCAGCCATCAAGCCAGTTCTGTATCCATCTAGTGGTCCACCCATCAAACCCATCCCTGGAGGTGTTTAAGCCCAGGCTGGATGAGGCTCTGGCCAGCCTCATCTAGTGTGGGGTGTCCCTGCCCATGGCAGAGGGGTTGAAACTAGATGATCCTTGTGGTCCCTTCAAACCCTGACTGATACTATAATATTCTCTTCACACAGTAAGCAGTAGGCACAGACCCAAATTTCCCTTCTGTAACTGCTTTAAAGAAAGCATTAGGGCTGAAAGGAGAACATGATTTCAGCACTCACAATAGATTTTAAAATGGAAACATGAAAAGCTCACACCCATAATAGGAGGCTCACCAGGCAATTTCATAGACAAGATAACTCAGATTTTTCAAAGGTTGTATTTTCCGTGGCAATGAACTCACCATGGGGTCCAGGGCTTCAGAGCACTCGTCTCCAGGCCATGAGAGGGCTGAAGCTCAGTGCCATAAATTGGTGGTGCCTCACTGCTAAGTGTCTCTCTGTGAATAAAAATAGAATAGAATAGAATAGAATAGAATAGAATAGAATAGAATAGAATAGAATAGAATAGAATAGAATAGAATAGAATAGAATATGCAGTCATTGCAAATCTGAGCACCCAAGATACAGCTTGATCCCTGATAGAATGCCACACAGGCAGACTGCTGCAGGGCCAGGTTTGGAGGTATTAGAATAGAATAGAGCAGAATAGAGCGGAATGGAATGGAATGGAATGGAATGGAATGGAATGGAATGGAATGGAATGGAATGGAATGGAATGGAATGGAATGGAATGGAATGGAATGGAATAGGATAGAATAGAATAGAATGGAATAGGATAGGATAGGATAGGATAGGATAGGATAGGATAGGATAGGATAGGATAGGATAGGATAGGATAGGATAGGATAGGATAGGATAGAATAGAATAGAATTAACCAGGTTGGAAAAGACCACAGAGATCATCGAGTCCAACCTGTCACCCAACACCATCTAATCAACTAAACCATGGCACCGAGTGCCCCATCCAGTCTCTTCCTAAACACCTCCAGTGATGGTGACTCCACTACCTCCCTGGGCAGCACATTCCAATGACCAATCACTCTTTCTATAAAGGACTTCTTCCCAACATCCAGCCTAAACCTCCTCTGGTGCAGCTTGAGACTGTGTCCTCTCATTCACGTTCTGGTTGCCTGGGAGAAGAGACCAACCCCCACCTGGCTACAACCTCCCTTCAGGTAGTTGTAGAGAGCAAGAAGGTCTGCCCTGAGCCTCCTCTTCTCCAGGCTAAGCAACCCCAGCTCCCTCAGCCTCTCCTCATAGGGCTTGTGCTCAAGACCTCTCCCCATCCTCGTTACCCTTCTCTGGACACGTTCCAGCAACTCAACATCTTTCCTAAACTGAGGGGCCCAGAACTGGACACAGGACTCAAGGTGTGGCCTAACCAGTGGTGATTCCAGGGGCACAATGACCTCCCTCTTCCTGCTGGCCACACTATTCCTGATGCAGGCCAGGATGCTATTCACCTACTTGGCCACCTGGGCACCCTGCTGGCTCATGTTCAGCCAACTATCAGCCAGCACCCCCAGGTCCCTTTCTGCCTGGCCACTCTCCAACCACTCTGACCCCAGCCTGTAGCACTGCATGGGGTTATTGTGACTAGTCAATATAGGCAGAGGAATCAGATTACTTATTCTGCTCTCTCTAAAACAGAAACTAGGCAGCCCTCCTGTGAGAGACTAAAGCTTATCTCTCCTGGTGACTCAACAAAGATAAAATCACTTGCTGTTTGTCCAGACAATAGCTGATGTGGGTTGGGCAGAGCCACTGGAAGGACTCTTGGAAGGTGCAAAGATAACATTGCTCACGGGACTGCAGCTGGCCTACAACAATGGCCCAAGGGCCCAGCATTCACACCTTCAGGACAAGATCATTTCCAGCCATCAGATACCCCAGGAAAGGACAATGGTTCCTGATGTGAAAAGAGTGTGTGGGTAGGTAGATGGAGCAGGAGGAGGCGGAGGCCTTTCCCCCCTCTATCCAGTGGCTGCCCAAACTCACCTGAGCACACAGAAAGATTTCCTGGGGAACGATACCTGGACCTAAGGATGATTTCCCAGAACGATATCCTGGGGAACAACACCTGGACACTTGCCTAAGGCCTAAAAAACTGTATAAAAGACTGGAGCAACTACTGGCTTTTAGGAGGAGAAAATTGGAGAAGCAAGATGCAGAAGAAAGCAGATGGCAGCACATGCTGGAAACATCCCGGGGCCAACACAATGGATCTTGGACTCTCCGTGCCCTAAGTTCCGCCTGCTGCAACTCATGGAGCTGAAGAAGCTGCCCAGAGGTCCTCATCCCTTTTACAGCCAAAGCCTCAGCACCCTTCCTCTACAGACCCAACATCTCCTGCAGCACCGTTTCTCTACAGACCCAACATCTCCTGCAGCACCTTTCCTCCACAGACTCAAACTGTCTTGGGGGTGAGGGGTGTGGTAATATAATTATTTCCCTCTTCTCCCTTTCTTTTCTCTCTTCCTATTCTCTCTCTCTCCCCTTCTGATCCCTCCACCTTATTTATGTAATAAATAGTCTAGCTGTTGATATTTTGGCCTCGTTTGTGCCTCTAATTTCACAGCACGGGAATATTCATTAAAAACCTCAATCTCTTTCCCTCTCCGGATCGAGACACCTCCTGACTGTGGAGATGAGGCTGACTAGTTCATTTTTACCCTACAAGCAGCTTGACTTAGGGCTGGGAGATCAATGCTTCAACCCTGGATTTCGGAGTCTACAGATAAGAACTTAATCCCACTCTGAAAACCCAATCAATTCCTGTGAGTAGCTGTTGATGAGGTGGAAGGTTTCCATTTCAAACCTTTATTACACACAGTCTCAGACTTTTCTGAAGTTCAGTGACATTGATTGTGTTGAATTGGGCCATATGAGAGGCCTCTGCAACTGGTACCTGACAGCTGTGTACTTGGCCAGTTTTCAACAGGCCATGGAAGTAGAGGCAAAGGTGTCATGATGGCATGGGGTGCCCATAAATGCCCTCTCTACTGAAAGACTCACAAGTCAAACAGTGTTTTTGCATGTTTGCATGTAGCAACCTTTTCATGGGACCAGGATAAGCTTTCTCTTCACTAACCTCCTCCTTCTCTGTGCTTAAGAAGTTGTTTTCCTTAAAATCTGAGATACATTTAGAAAAATGAAGCTGAATAGGATGGGATGGGATGGGATAGGGTAGGATGGGATAGGATAGGATAGGATAGGATAGGATAGGATAGGATAGGATAGGAAAGGATAGGATAGGATAGGATAGGATAGGATAGGATAGGATAGGATAGGATAGGATAGGATAGGATAGGATAGGATAGGATAGAATGGAATGGAATGGAATGGAATGGAATGGAATGGAATGGAATGGAATGGAATGGAATGGAATGGAATGGAATGGAATGGAATTAACCAGGTTGGAAAAGACCTTCGAGATCATCGAGTCCAACCTATCATCCAACACCATCTAATCAACCAAACCATGGCACCAAGCACCCCATTAAGTCTCCTCTGAAACACCTCCAGTGATGGTGACTCCACCACCTCTCTGGGCAGCACATTCCAAAGGCCAATCACTCTCTCTATGAAGAATTTCTTCCTAACATCCAGTCTAAACCTCCCCTGGTGCAGCTTGAGACTGTGTCCTCCAGAGGCTGGAAGGGACTTCCAGAGATCATCGAGTCCAACTCCCCTGCCAAAAGCAGGATCACCCAGGGTAGCCTGCACAGGAATGCATCCAGGGGGGGTTTGAAAGTCTCCAGAGAAGCAGACTCCACAATCCCCTGGGCAGCCTGTTCCAGTGCTCCATCACCCTTACTGTAAAGAAGTTTCTCCTCATGTTGGAGTGAAATCTTCTATGTTCAAGCTTGAACCTGTTGTTTCTTGTCTTATTACTGTGCACCACCAAAAAGAGCTTGGCCTCCTCCACTTGACACCCACCCCTCAGATATTTATACACATTGATGAGATCCCCTCTCAGTCTTCTCAAGACTAAACAGCTCCAGGTGTCTCAGTCCCTCTTCATATGGGAGGTGCTCAAGTCCCCTACTCATCCTTTGAGCCCTCTGTTGGATTCTCTTCAACAGGTCTCTGTCTCTCCTGAACTGGGGAGCCCAAAACTGGACACAATATTCCAGGTGTAGTCTCACTAGGGCAGAGTAGAGGGAGAAGAACCTCCCTAGACCTTCTGGATGCACTTTTCCTAATGCACCCCAGGATACCACTGGCTCTCTTGGCCACAAGGTCACATTGCTGTTCCATGGACACTTCCTGTCCACCAGGATTCCCCAGGTCTTTCTCTGTGGAGCTGCTTTCCACCCTAACCTGTACTGGTTCTAGTCATATTTAATGCTCTCAGAGGAACCAGAAGGCAAGAAGAAAAGGCTTTCTGAGGTAACAGGATTTGAGTATTCTCAGCAAAGCTTTACACAGTGTTTAAAAATGTCTTTTTACATGAAAAAAAAAGAATTCTAAGCACCTCTGCTGATAGTTTGCTGCCTGGTTTGAAGCAGTTTAACCTTAAGGTGTGGCAAGCTCTGGAAACTTAGTGTGACTCACTAAGTAATAACCAGCTACAACATAAAACATCAGCCTACACACAAGTTTCCAACCTCATTCTGTAAATCTTTCACTTGAAAAGAAAAATAAAACAATTCTCTCTTTTGGCCTCTTTTATAATCTTCCTGACAAAAAAGTAATATGCCTAAGGAATGTTATCCTTGCCTTAAAAACATAGTCAGGTATGAAATCATAGAATCATAGAATCAGTCAGGGTTGGAAGAGACCACAAGGATCAGCTAGTTCCAACCCCCCTGCCATGGGCAGGGACACCCCACACTACATCAGCTTGGCCAGAGCCTCATCCAGCCTGGGCTTAAACACCTCCAGGGACGGGGCCTCAACCACCTCCCTGGACAACCCATTCCAGGGCTTCACCACTCTCATGGGGAAGAACTTCCTCCTCACATCCAGCCTGAATCTCCCCACCTCCAGCTTCATTCCATTCCCCCTAGTCCTGTCACTACTGAGATCCTGAGAAGTCCCTCCCCAGCCTTCCTGTAGGCCCCCTTCAGGTACTGGAAGGCCACAATTAGGTCACCTCGGAGCCTTCTCTTCTCCAGACTGAACAGCCCCAACTCCTTCAGTCTGTCCTCATAGGAGAGGTGCTCCAGCCCTCTGATCATCCTCATGGCCCTTCTCTGGACACCTTCCAGCACCTCCAGATCCCTCTTGGAATAGGGGCTCCAGAACTGGAGGCAGTACCCCAGGTGGGAAATAAAATTGCAAACCTGTCCCTGAAGAGCTTATTTGAACATCTGCAATCTGCTTATTCCCCTGAAATTTATTTTAAGAGATTATTTTAAAGATCTGGTGTACAATAGGCAAGTTTCTGCAACATGGAAAAAGTTAACTTGTAGTATCTATGACATTTTTCCTTGAGAAAAAACAAACAATGGAATGCATAGATTTCTAAAGTAAATAAAACACACACACACAACATTTTTTTTATCCTTCCAGACAGGATAAGGGTTATACTAACCTACACCCCCACCCCACTCCCACTGTGAATAATGCTTGTTAACAGAAACACAGAATACAGAATTAAACAGGTTGGAAAAGACCTTGGAGATCATGGAGTCCAACCTATCATCCATCACCATCTAAGCAACTAAACCATGGCATTAAGTGCCTCATCCAGTCTCTTGAATATCTCCAGTGATGGTGACCCCACCACCTCCCTGGGCAGCACATTCCAATGGCAAATCACTCTTTCTATGAAGAATTTCTTCCTAACATCCTGTCTAAACCTCCCCTGGTGCAGCTTGAGACTGTGTCCTCCTGTTCCAATGTTGGTTGCCTGGGAGAAGAGACCAACCCCCACCTGGCTACAACCTCCCTTCAGGGAGTTGTAGACAGCAAGAAGGTCTCCTCTGAGCCTCCTCTTCTCCAGGCTAAGCAACCCCATCTCCCTCAGCCTCTCCTCACAGGGCTGTGCTCCAAACCCCTCCCCAGCTTTGTTGCCCTTCTCTAAATAACTCTAGACACAAGACCAAATGAAGTTTGATGTTCAGTCCTTGATGGTTTCACCTCAATAAGTTCCCTTCTTCCAAGAGGAACCCAAAATATCTGAGGAGTGAGAAGGTGGAAAAGACACAGAAGGGGCAGTATCTCACCCCAGTATGGAATCAGAATGTGGCTGGATACACATCTGGATCTGGGAACAGCAAAGATGTCTTAGAGTCTCTGTTCAAGGTTTAGTATCTACGTACTCAGGCATATAAATTTGTACATCCCTGAGTATGAATTCTGAGGCCACCTGCAGCTACTGAAATCTGTACATCCCAGAGTGAGTATGAATTCTAAGGCTACCTGCAGCTACTGGTGTTTTCTATTTATCAGCATGCAATCAGGATGTAGCCTTTTCCCCTGCCCCTGCTCCAAAGGCCCTTGCCAAGAGAGATAAGGTTGTTCAAAGGGAAGGGAAGGAGTGTCTGGTAGGAAACATCTCCATAGCTGAGGGACTGTTCCTGGCTTGACCCTGCCTGGATGCCACATGCCCAGAAAAGCTGCTTTATCACTCCCCTCCTCAGCTGGACAGGGGAGAAAAAAATTGAACAAAAAGCTTGCAGTTTAGGGTAAGGACAAAAAGAGATCATTCACCAGCTGCCACTACAGGCAAAACAAACCTCACTTGGGGAAACAAGTTTCATTCATTAGCAATCAAATCAGAGTAGAATAAGGAGAAAGAAGAGAAAAAATTTAAAACACCTCCCCCCAATTCCTTCATTCTTCTCTGTCTCATTTTCAGTCCTCATTTTCTCTGCCCCCACCCCCACAGTGGCAAAGAGGACTGAGGAATAGGGGTTGTGGCTGGTTCATCACACGTCGTCTCCATCACTCCTTGCTTCTTAGGGGAAGGACTTATCCCACTTTTCCCCTGCAATGTGGGGTCCTTCTCAAGGGAGACAGTCCTCCACAAACTTCTCAAACACAAGTCCTTCTGACATGCTGCAATTCTTCATGAACTGCTCCAGCATGAAGCCTCTGCACGGTCATAATTCCAGCCAGCAAACTTGCTCCAACATAGACTCTTTCCCCATGGGTCCACAGGTCCTGCTAGGAGCCTGCTTTAAGCAGGGGCTTCACAGAGGGACACAGCCTTCTTCAAACATTCACCTGCTCCAGTGTGGGGTCCTCCACAGGGGGATATCTGTTCTACCACGGACCTCCATGGTCTGCAGGGGAATAGCCTGGCTCGCCATGGTCTTCAACACAGAGGAATCATTGCTCCAGCACCTGGGTCACCTCCTCCACCTCTTTCTTCACTGATCCTGATGTTTGTGGAGTTCTCTCACACATCCTCACTCCTCTCTTCCAGCTGCTGTTGCCCAGCAGTTTCTCCCCTTCATAAATATGCTGTACAAGCCCTATGAGGAAAGGCTGAGGGAGCTGGGGTTGCTTAGCCTGGAGAAGAGGAGACTGAGGGGTGACCTTATTGCTCTCTACAACTACCTGAAGGGAGGTTGTAGACAGGCAGAGGTTGGCCTCTTCTCCCAGGCAGCCAGCACCAGAACAAGAGGACACAGTCTCAGGCTGCGCCAGAGCAGATTTAGGCTGGATGTAAGGAAGAAGTTCTACACGGAGAGAGTGATTGCCCATTGGAATCGGGTACCCGTGGAGGTGGTGGAGTTACCTTCATTGGAGGTGTTCAGGAAGAGGCTTGATGGGGTGCTTGGTGCCATGGTTTAGTTGTTGGGTGGGTTGGATTGGTTGATGGGTTGGACGCGATGATCTTGAAGGTCTCTTCCAACCTGGTGTAGTGTATTGTATTGTATAGAAGTGCTGTCCCTGTAGCTGATGGGCCCTGCCTCGGCCAGCAGCAGCTCCGTCTTGGCGATGGCTGGCTCCCTCAGACACTGGGCAGGTTTCTGGAAGCTTCTCACCCCTGTAGCTCCCCTGCTACCAAAACCTTGCCATGCAAAGCCAATATAGGCACATGTGCTGCAGAAAGACTAGAGAAATTATGAATGGATGTCTTCAAAACAAGAAGCCTTTTGGCAGTACTGAAGCAGCTCATCCTTCTGAAAACTAAGCTCTCAGGAATTACTGTGAAGCTTCAGTTTTGCTTTTCTCTATGACCTTGGCTACCACAAAATATACTTATTTTGAAAGGCTTTGGGATATAATCCAACCCCCTCTCCAGATGCCAGAAGGAATACAGCCATTTCTAATTCTCACCATTTTTTCTCTCCTCCTCTCTTATCCTATTCCAACATTTAGATGAACAGGTCTGGGGAGGTGATTTCCTTTCAGGTAGCAGCCTCCCCTCTCTTGGCTGGGCTTTCTTGCCTGACAAGCATTTGATTCTTTTCTTGGCTGGCTTCTTCTGCCAGATTACACCAAATGGAAGGGATTAATCAGTGGCAGAAAGAATATATGCAGAGCTCTCCACAATGTTTAAGTTCTTTTAAAAAATAGGAGATTTTTGAGTCCAACGTCAACTGCCTAATTTTGGTAGGAAGCATGAGGTTATTCCAAAGAGGAGAGGCAGCGAAACATGTACTTGTGGCATTCAGATTGGTGATATAATCATGTAACTCCAAAACAGGAATAACTCACACTGCCAAAAGCTACAGAATTATGTGTGATCCAGAGGATGGAGAGAGGTGTGCAGGCAGAGCGGGCTGGTCATTGCTAGCAATTGCTGCACTTTGGCCACAACAACCCCCTGCAGAGCTACAGGCTGGGGTCAGAGTGGCTGGAGAGCTGCCAAACAGATAGGGACCTAGGTGTGCTGATTGATAGTAGGCTGAACATGAGCCAGCAGTGTGCCCAGGTGGCCAAAAAGGCCAATGGCATCCTGGCCTGCATCAAGAATAGTATGGCCAGCAGGAGCAGGGAGGTCATTGTGCCCCTGGACTCAGCACTGGTTAGGCCACACCTTGAGTCCTGTGTCCGGGTCTGGGCCCCTCAGTTTAAGAAGGACATTGAGACTCTTGAACATGTCCAGAGAAGGGCAAAGAAGTTGGTGAGGGGTTTGGAACACAAGCCCCACGAGGAGCGGCTAAGAGAGCTGGGGTTGTTCAGCCTGGAGAAGAGGAGACTCAGGGGAGACCTTCTTGCTGTCTACAACTACCTGAAGGGAGATTGTAGGCAGGTGGGGGGTTGGTCTCTTCTCCCAGGCAACCAGCAGCAGAACAAGAGGACACAGTCTCAAGCTGCTCCAGGGGAAGTTTAGGCTGGAGGTGAGGAAAGTTCTTCACAGAGAGAGCTGCTAGCCATTGGAATGTGCTGCCCAGGGAGTTGGAGGAATCACCATCCCTGGAGGTGTTCAAGAGGGATTGGATGTGGCACTTGGTGCCATAGTCTGTGGTGACAGGCTGGACTTGATGATCTTTGAGGTCTCTTCTGTGATTCTGTGTGATTGGCTCCATTATATGCCAAGTGTATAGGTAAGATACTGTTGGAACCCAGCACTTTCTGGGTGGGAGCATAAAGACAAAGTTTGCCAACGCACATAAGGGGAAGTGTTAAATGCACTGCATTGTGATACTGATCCTTTTAGAGCTGCAGCAAAAATCACCAGGGCTTTTCCAGCTGAGTGTTAAAATCCCCAGTGAAATTGCATGGCTAATCTAAACAAAATTGCCTTTGCATGTGTGAACCAGGTGACTGCATGTGCGGAACCCCTGCACCAGCCCAGAGGCCACAAAAGCAGGCAGCCTAAGCCTGTAATTACTTTAACAACACAGACACAGTCTGTGCAAGCTGTATTTTGTCCTTTGGTGTTTACTATGTGAATGGTGAATGACAACAGAAATGCAGAAAGAGCAGAAAACACAGCAGTTTGCCAAGCCTGTGGAATGATTCACAGAAGGGCCTCGGGGGGATTGGGCCCCAAAATGCAGGAAACAACATTCTCCTTAGGTTTTAAATTGTGAAAATAAATAAATAAATGGAGGCAAGGAGGGGGAAAAAGGCAATTCTAAATTTGTAGGTGGCACAGAGTATTTCACTGCACAGCCTTCTGCACAATTTTTGCTTGTGGCCATCTTGGACGCCTACGGCTCCAGAGACACTGTAATTACCCCAACCCATGTGATGCAGCATGTGCTTTCCTCTGCCAAATGAGGGATGTCTTTTCCATACAGCACTTGCCTAGCAGTATACTCCACATGCAATAAAGTCTCACCCAGTGTTCAGTAGGAATATGACTGACCAGTGCAAAAGGAGAGCAACTGTTCTGGATAATTGGCATGCTTTGAATATCCTAGAGGTACTAAATATGAAGCTTACACAAACACCTAAAGAGTGGAGTGGAGTGGAGTGGAGTGGGTGGAGTGGAGTGGAGTGGAGTGGAGGGAGGGAGTGGAGTGGAAATGAGTGGAATAGAATGGAATAGAATAGAATAGAATAGAATAGAATAGAATAGAATAGAATAGAATAGAATAGAATAGAATAGAATAGAATAGAATAGAATAGGATTGCATTGCATTGCATTGCATTGCATTGGATTGCATTGCATTGGATTGGATTGGATTGATTGCGTTGCATTGCATTGCGTTGCATTGCATTGCGTTGCATTGCATTGCGTTGGATTGGATTGGATTGGATTGGATTGGATTGGATTGGATTGGATTGGATTGGATTGGATTGGATTGCGTTGCATTGCATTGTGTTGGATTGGATTGGATTGGATTGGATTGGATTGGATTGGATTGGATTGGATTGGATTGGATTGGATTGGATTGGATTGGATTGACCAGGCTGGAAAAGACTTTCGAGATCATTGAGTCCAACCTATCACCCAACACCATCTAATCAACTAAACCATGGCACCAAGCACCCCATCCAGTCTCTTCCTAAACACCTCCAGTGATGGTGACTCCACCACCTCCCTGGGCAGCACATTCCAATGGCCAATCACACTCCCTGTGAAGAATTTCTTCTTAACATCCAGCCTAAACCTGGCTACAACCTCCCTTCAGGTAGATGTAGAGAGCAATAAGGTCTCTCCTGAGCCTCCTCTTCTCCAGGCTAAGCAACCTAAGCAAAGAAGTAACCCTAAGTCATTCTGAACACACACATGCAAAATTACTCATTGATGTTGGCTAAATATTAAAACACCACATAAGCCCATACATTCAGTTAGAATAGTATTAAATGTATTAATTAATGTTAACATTAAAAAAAAAAAAAGAAAGGAATTTAAAAAATAGCCACCACTATTTAAATTTACCACTACAGGTAAATGATGAAGAGACTTGAATCTGTAACCAATATGAAAATTACTGGTACAAAACATGGTGAGTTGCTGGAAGGTGTCCAGAGAAGGGCAACAAAACTGGGGAGGGGTTTGGAGCCCAAGCCCTATGAGGAGAGGCTGAGGGAGCTGGGGTTGCTTAGCCTGGAGAAGAGGAGGCTCGGGGAAGCCACATTGGAATGTGCTGCCCAGGGAGGTGGTGGAGTCACCATCCCTGGAGGTGCTCAAGAGGGGACTGGATTGCTCTGTCCATGGCAGAGGCATTAGAACTAGATGACCTTTACAGGTTCTAGCCATTGGAATGGGATGCCCAGGGAGGTGGTGGAGCCACAGTATCACAGTATCACAGTATCACAGTATTACCAAGGTTGGAAGAGACCTCGAAGATCATCGACTCCAACCTGTAACCACAAACCTCATGACTAGACCATGGCACCAAGTGCCACATCCAGTCCCCTCTTGAACGCCTCCAGGGACGGCAACTTCAACCACCTCCCCGGGCAGCACATTCCAATGACGAATCACTCTCTCGGTGAAGAACTTTCTCCTCACCTCCAGCCTAAACTTCCCCTGTTGCAGCTTGAGAATGTGTCCCCTTGTTCTGGTGCTGGTTGCTAGGGAGAAGAGGCCAACCCCTTCCTGGCTACAACCACCTTTCAGGGATTTGTAGAGAGCAATGAGGTCTCCCCTGAGCCTCCTCTTCTCCAGGCTAAACAACCCCAGCTCCCTCAGCCTCTCCTCATAGGGCTTGTGCTCAAGGCCTCTCCCCAGCCTTGTTGCCCTTCTCTGGACACCTTCAAGTGTCTCGATGTCCTTCTTAAACTGAGGGGCCCAGAACTGGACGCAGTACTCAAGGTGTGGCCTAACCATCGAGTCACCATCCCTGGAGGGGATTAGCCGTGACACTTGAAGCCATGGTTTAGTAGTCATGAGGTGTTGGGTGACAGTTTGGACTTGATGATCTCTGAGGTCTTTTCCAACCTTACTGATTCTATGATTCTTTTCCAATAGCAGCAAAGGAGTCAAACAAAAGGAGTTTAAGCTACAGTTGAAGAAGTAGTGACCTCTGGGAAAAATGACCCAGAACTGACAGCAACTCAGACCTTTTTTTTTTTTTCTTCTCAGTTTCAAAACATCATCTTATTATTTTTTCTGTGGGTTTTTGTTTCGGTTTTGGGTGGGAGTTCTTGGTTGGTTTTTTTGCTTGTTTTCTTAAATGGCATCTGTCTTCCAAAAGCTACAGAGAAACGTGTGGGGCTTTGAAGTGACTGAAAAGGTTGTGTAGCGTAGGAGACATCACCACTGTTAAGTGTGAAACGTTTGAATCGATGCCTAATTATTCATTTATTCAAATCTTTGGGGTTTGACCAGTAAAGAGAAACAAATACAGGAAAAAAAGCCAAAGCCATCTTTGCCCAAGCTTCCTTCAGATGCACATTGGTGTTTCAACTGCTTGTTTTGAAAGGCTGTTCACAAATTCGGTCCAAGTGGCATTGTGGCTCCCGGGTTCCTAGAAGTAAGAGATAACAAAGCACTCCTAGATCACCCAGTTCATCTCACTGCTAATGTCAGACAAAAGAACAACAAAATAACAGCTCTTACTGCCAGGAAGTTTGCCTTACCGGCTGCCAATGGCATTTTCTTTCATTGTTTCATTCCCTTGTGTATGCCTTGTGCAGGAGCTTGGGTTACTCTCTCCTTCTCTGGTATTCCACCCAGCCAGCGACACGTGGCTGCCCGAAATACCTGCCCTGTGCTGGCTGCCCTTTGCTGATATAACACTGCTGGTAACCTCAGGTAATCAAGAATCCATAAGGCAGGACCCCAGCATAATGGTAGCCTTAAAAACAAACAAACAAACAAACAAACAAACACAAAGTCATTTTTTCCCAATTGTTATCCACTTGAGTTCTGCTTATTTGACCCTGCAAGCTCTTGGGATTCACGGTTTGAAACATTTTTTTCTTCTTCAGCTCTAAGGGCTTGAACTTTTTGATGTGGTTTTGGTTTGGTATCAATGAATTTTCATTTTCTGTATGTATTCAAATGAAGAATTGTAGTTAGCTTGCAAAACAGCTATGAGCTTTGGCAGTGCCTCCCTTCTTTCCTGCAATTCCCCCAATATCTCTGGATTTATCAAGAAATAGTGCTCTGCCCTTCTTTGGACTGAGTTTATGATTGCTGCTATAGTCTGGTCAACTTACCCTGCATTGCCAAGACTCACATTTCATAGAATCATAGAATCAATAAGCTTGGAAAAGACCTCAGAGATCATCAAGTCCAACCTGTCACCCAACACCTCATGACTACTAAACCATGGCACCATGTGCCACGTCCAATCCCCTCTTGAACACCTCCAGGGACGGTGACTCCACCACCTCCCTGGGCAGCACATTCCAATGGCTAACGACTCTCTCTGTGAAGAAATTTCTCCTCTCACCTCCAGCCTAAACTTCCCCGGCACAGCTTGAGACTGTGTCCTCTTGTTCTAGTGCTGGTTGCCTGGGAGAAGAGACCAATCTTCTCCTGTATACAGCCTCCCTTCAGGTAGTTGTAGAGAGCAATGAGGTCTCCCTTGAGCCTCCTCTTCTCCAGCCTAAGCAACCCCAGCTCCCTCAGCCTCTCCCCATGGGGCTTGTGCTCTAGGCCTCTCCCCAGCTTTGTTGCCCTTCTCTGGACACGTTCAAGAGTCTCAATGTCCTTCTTAAATTGAGGGGCCCAGAACTGGACACAGTGCTCAAGGTGTGGCCTAACCAGTGCTGAGTCCAGGGGCACAATGACCTCCCTGCTCCTGCTGGCCACACTATTTCTGATACAGGCCAGGATGCCATTGGCCTTCTTGGCCACCTGGGCACACTGCTGGCTCATGTTCAGCCAGCTGTCAATCAGTTCCCCCAGGTCCCTTTCTGCCTGGCTGCTCTCCAGACACTCCGACCCCAGCCTTTAGCTCTGCATGGGGTTGTTGTGGCCAAAGTGCAGCACTTAGCACTTGGACACAGAACTGATTTCCTGGGAGTTTCCTGTGTCTAGGAAGGGAAAGGGTAGGCAGCTGCAAAGCTGTTGTGGGAGGCATGGTCTTGTTCTGCTCCATGCAGTTCTGGTTTTACTAAAACAGAGGAGTCACTTGAGCTTGTGCCTGCCTTATCTCAAGCTGCCGATCTCTAGACCATAACCCACTACCTCCCATTTCAATTGGAGACTTTTATTTCCCTAAGAGCACTGAATGGAAACAATTGAAACCTCAGAAGTTGCCACACAGCGGATTTGTCTGGTAGCTCTGTTCACATGGGAATTTTCAAAGAGCCTTCAATAGTCTCCAATCCAAAAATATTCCCATGAGTTTTTTCACTTTCATCTACAGCAGTCAACGGTTTCCATTAATTGCAATGTGGGGGTAAGGCTGTCTAGAAAGAGATCACTGCCTGCTTTCCCAAACCTTTGAAGGAGTGAGTGGAAGAGCTGTCTCTGAGGAGGGTTACTGCCTCTGCTTGTTTCCAATGAGAAGAAAACGTATTGACACAGTCTGGGTTAGGATGGCACTTCCCCCTTTTCTATCTGTGTCCTCTACAGGGAGGAAAAAGTCAACAGAAAACCACATCTGGATGCTAGCTTGTTCCAGAACTGTCGACTGGGTGGCAGGAAAGAGGAACCGAGAAGGGATGGGGAAATAGCTGGGCAAGAGAGGAGAGAGTTTAGGGACAAGGGGAGCTGTGAAGCAAGAAGTCAGCTTGCACAGGGGGAAGGCAGCTGTAGAGTCAAATAGAGAGATTTGGAAGGGGCAGGACCAAGCAGCCACAGCAGCTGACCAGCGACAGTGGAGTGAAAGACCAATGCAGGAATACATGACAGATTTATGGTCTTAATTACTAGTCATGAGCATGACCTTCTTTCCTAGAGAGCTGGTGAGACGGCTGGTCCTGCATGGGTGGGTTTCCCAAGCAATGCCCTGGCAGGCAAAACAACAGCAGGATGCCTTTGCTCATCAAACTGTGCCAGGGGAAGTTTAGGCTCGAGTAGTAGGTCCGAAGAATAGGGTGGATGACTGCAGCAGGAGGCTGGCTTAAGAGCTGACTACACACAGAAGTGAGGTAAAGCTAAGGGTGATTGTGGTGGTTTAGGCTGGGTGCCCACTGCTGCATGGTGCACTTCCTGTGTCCAGAAGTCCAGAAGTCCAGCCCAGTGGGTGGACACAGGAAAACCGTGTATCACCTACCACACCCCTGCACCGCTATAAGATCTTGCGTGGGGTCCGCCTCTTGCTCTTTCTTCCCTCGCCAGCACCCGGTAACTGGGGGAGACATCTCCCGGCCTTGGGCCTAGCCAGGGGATGGGTGGTCTCAGGCCTGGCCAGCTGAGACTAGCCTAGCAGTGGGGGGAAAGAACGAGCCCTGGGGGTCTTGGGCCCACCCTCAGGTGGGGATGGGATGTATCCGGGTCTGTTTTGGGGTTTCTTCTGTCACTGTTTCTGGTTCCTTTGTGCACATTCACCTTTTCTATTTACACTTTTCCATCACTTTTGCAATCCGTTTGTCAGAGTCGTTATTTTGCCTGTGGTGGGGAGGGGGCTGCCTCAACCCACTACAGTGATGCAGGGCACAGCCAGTGTCAGTATTTCCATTTCTGAAAGCAAGTCAGAAAGCAGAGGATGCTTTGTGCGGTGTTACAAACACTGGTTTGTTTCTTGGGTCTACTCCTGGTGTGCAGATACATGCCTTCAAAATGCTGCTTTGCTTGTGAATGACAGGATCTGACTGAGAGCTGCTGATACAAGGTGAACACGGTTTTGGTCACCTCTCATCCTTTGCAGGTGTTTTCAGTAAAATGGGTCAGCTTTTCACCTGGCTACTAAGTACTTTTATTTTAGCTGCTATTCTCTTCAATTTGAGTTCTTGTTTCTTGCAAAGCCTCCTTTGGACTGTATAATGGAAAGAAAACCTTGAGTACTGTGTCCAGGTCTGGGTCACTCAATTTAAGAAGGATATTGAGATACTTGAACATGTCCAGAGAAGGGCAACGAGGCTGGGGAGAGGCCTCGAGCACAAGCCCTATGAGGAGAGGCTGAGGGAGCTGGGGTTGTTTAGCCTGGAGAAGAGGAGGCTCAGGGGAGACCTTCTTGCTGTCTACAACTACCTGAAGGGAGGTTGTAGCCAGGTGGGGGTTGGTCTCTTCTCCCAGGCAACCAGCACCAGAACAAGAGGACACAGTCTCAAGCTGCGCCAGGGCAGGTTTAGGCTGGATGTTAGGAAGAAGTTCTTCCCAGAAGGAGTGATTGGCCATTGGAATGTGCTTTCCAGGGAGGTGGTGGAGTCACCATCACTGGAAGTATCATAGTATCAGTCAGGGTTGGAAGGGACCACAAGGATCATCTAGTTGAGGTGAGGAGAAAATTCTTCACAGAGAGAGTTGTTAGCCACTGGAATGTGCTGCCCAGGGAGGTGGTGGTGTCACCATCCCTGGAGGTGTTCAGGAAGGGATTGGATGTGGCACTTGGTGCCATGGTTTAGTAGTCATGAGGTCTGTGGTGACAGGTTGGACTTGATGATCTTTGAAGTCTTTTCTAACCTTATTGATTCTATGATTCTGTGATTTGCTGTCAATATCACAGATTTGAAGGCTAATGTCTGACTATCTGAAGGAGTTAACAGCACAACCTCCAACAAGGTTGAGGAGGCCTAAATGGCAACTTCAGTTTGTTTAAAATACCTGCCTGCCAGACAAACCCTCAAATGTGCCAGCTGGAAACATTTCTTAACCAGGAAAGGCAGAGGTGCCTGGGGAAAAATGAGGCATGTAGTTTCAAGCTTTCAGAACCATGAGCTGGCATTTTGGGTGGGACACTAAGGGATCCTGTGTTTCAGAAAAGATCTGTCATAAAAGATAAACTGGGGATATCTATTGCAGTGAAGTGGCAAGGGCCATACTTCCCTGAACAAAGGACCTTCTTTCATAACCACAATTTGAGTTTTAATAAAATGTACAGGATAAAACTATGACAGTCACCTGGGAATTTCTTTAAGTCAAAAGAGTGACCACTGAGGCTCAGGCAATGATTGTTTTTTACTTATTCTCCAACTTCTGCTAGAAGAGATTAACATCAAGCCAGGAAATTGCACTTACTTGCATCAGAAAACCTCATTCACATACCAAGATGTCACAGCACATCAGAAACCCCTGAATTGCACAAAGCCACAAGTGGCCTACCGTGTGTTACATTTTCACTATGATGAATTAATACAGAGTGGGTTTCTCTATTTGTTTCCTGTTCAGTACTGCCTTTAAAAAAATACTCACTTGCTTGCTTAAATGGCTGGAGGGAACGGTCTCGATTCGACCCTCAGCACAGCATGGAGCATGAAGTTAAGCAGCAAAATCCTTCTGAAGCAGCTCTACTTGATGGCAGGATGACATTCAACAAATCCAAGTGCCGGGTGCTGCACTTTGGCCACAGCAACCCCATGCAGAGCTACAGGCTGGGGTCAGAGTGGCTGGAGAGCTCCCAAACAGAGGGACCTGGGGGTGCTGGTTGACAGCCGCCTAAACATGAGCCAGCAGTGTGCCCAGGTGGCCAAGAGGGCCAATGGCATCCTGGTCTGCATTAGGAATAGTGTGGCCAGCAGGAGCAGGGAAGTCATTGTGCCCCTGTACTAAGCATTGGCTAGGCCACACCTTGAGTCCTGTGTCCAGTTCTGGGCCCCTCAGTTTAAGAAGGACATCGAGACACTTGAACATGTCTGGAGAAGGGCAACAAGGTTGGGGAGAGGCCTTGAGCACAGCCCTGTGAGGAGAGGCTGAGGGAGCTGGGATTGTTTAGCCTGGAGAAGAGGAGGCTCAGGGGAGACCTCATTGCTCTCTACAACTACCTGAAAGGTGGCTGTAGCCAGGAAGGGGTTGGTCTCTTCTCTCTAGCAACCAGCACCAGAACATGAGGACACAGTCTCAAGCTGTGCCAGGGGAAGTTTAGGCTCGAGGTGAGGACAAAGTTCTTCACTGAGAGAGTCATTCATTATTGGAATGTGCTGCCCGGGGAGGTGGTGGAGTCACCGTCCCTGGAGGTGTTCAAGAGGGGATTGGATGTGGCACTTGGTGCCATGGTCTAGTCATGAGGTGGTGACAGGTTGGACTCGATGATCTCGGAGGTCTTTTCCAATCTTATTGATTCTAGGATTCTATGATGCAAGGGCATTCAAGAGAATAGAATAGAATAGAATAGAATAGAATAGAATAGAATAGAATAGAATAGAATAGAATAGAATAGAATAGAATAGAATAGAATAGAATAGAATACAATTAACCAGGTTGGAAAAGACCTGTGAGATCATCGAGTCCAACCCATCACCCCACACCATCTAATCAACTAAACCATGGCACCAAGCACCCCATCCAGTCTCTTGCTAAACACCTCCACTGATGGTGACTCCACCACCTCCATGGGCAGCCCATTCCAATGGCCAATCACTCTTTCTGTGAAGAACTTCTTCCTAACATCCAGCCTAAACCTCCCCTGGTGCAGCTTGAGACTGTGCCCTCACAGCTACCCTGCTTTGGTGTCACAAGTGTAGGTTTAGACTTGTGAAAGCAGCATGGAGTCCTGCAGCTCTTCACTTATCCTCTGATCAACAAGGATGCTTATGGAAAGCCCATGCCAAGGTGCCATCCCTATCCTAAATTAATTTTAATTAATAGTTGCCTCTCTAAGTCTCAGAAGTCCAGGGGTCACTTCAAGTGCAGACAACTGAAGTGCATCAAGGTTTTGCAAGGGTGGTGGAGCTTTCTGCCAGCCACGGCGAGTCACTCCGACATGCATATGTTCTTCAACCATATGTCTGCTCTGGTGCCACCAGAGCACTCAGCTGCTGGCAGGCAGATAAGCAGCTGGAAAACTGTTTTGCACAGGCAGTCAGCATTCAAAATAGTCCTCTCCTTGCTATTACTTCTATTATGTCTAATCCACTGCTATTTGGTTCGTCCACTTACTGCATCTTATTTTTAGCAAAGTTTATAGGCTGAGGGCTGCTTTTGCTTCTCATGTGTATGGCACCCACAGCAAAATAAGGCCTTGTTTTGATAGCAGCTACTGAATGTTACAAATAATAGCGAAAGCATAACTGCTGCTACTATTTGACATGACCTATTTCCAGATAGGAAATGGTCTCTCATAGCATAATTGAGAAGATAACCCATTATTAACTCCTGTCTCCAAAAGTTCCAAGAAGACTGATTATATGGTTCACCCTGAAACACTGCAATTTCACTAACATATTTGTTGGAGGCAATTATGATCTATACAGAACTTCCTAGATCTTGGAATACAATAGCTGTAGATGGAGCAACCGGCTTGCGTGCCCTGATCTCAGGTGAAAAGTGACAGCGTTCTGTCTTCAGAGGCTACCAACAAATCTCTCTCTCTCTCTCCTGGGTAAACAGAGGAAATCCTGGCAAGGAGAGGAGAAGAAAACATTTTGAAAGCTTGGGAGCCCAGTTGCTCTCTGCCAACAGCTATGCAGCCGCTGGGGTTGACTTATTGCCAGGATCAGCGCGCTAGCACCAAGTCTCACGTTCTGCAGGCGGCAGCGTAACGATAGAAAAGGAAACCTGTTTTGCTTCTTCCTGCCTTCAGCAGCTGACCCCAGCTTACAAGGCAGCCAACACAAGTGCTTGCAACAGCTATTTCACCAGGTTTCTTTCACTCATTAAAAACTTTGCCGGAGCTTTGCTCCCTGACCCAAACTGGCGGACTGAATGCCTTTTCCCAGACTGAGCAGGGAGAGCCAGAGAGACAACAAGAGGACACAGTTTCAGGCTGCGCCAGGGCAGGTTTAGGCTGGATGTTAGGAAGAAGTTCTATACAGAGAGAGTGATTGCCCATTGGAATGGGCTGCCTGTGGAGGTGGTGGAGTCACCTTCATTGGAGGTGTTCAGGAGGAGACTAGATGGGGAGCTTGGTGCCATGGTTTAGTTGTTTAGGTGGGTTGGATTGGTTGATGGGTTGGACGCGATGATCTTGAAGGTCTCTTTCAACCTGGTGCATTGTATTGTATTGTAATGCCCTCTCTTAGCTTTGTGTCTCAAAAGGGCAAAATGAGGGTTTTCCACCTCACAGCCAGACAAGGCTACAAGGAAAAACAGCTGACACAGGCACAAGGGCCCTCTTGGGGAAGGGCAGGAGGTGCTGTTCCACCAGCACAGCCAGCACTTCATATCTCAGACACAGGCAGTAAGGACCCTACACTGGCATTGCTGCATTCAGAGGACACTTCTCCCCCTGTACACTGCACTGGTTAGGCCACACCTTGAGTCCTGTGTCCAGTTCTGGGCCCCTCAGTTTAGGAAAGATGTTGAGTTGCTGGAAGGTGTCTGGAGAAGGGCAACAAAGCTGGGGAGGGGTTTGGAGCACAAGCCCTCTGAGGAGAGGCTGAGGGAGATGGGGCTACTTAGCCTGGAGAAGAGGAGGCTCAGGGAGACCTTCTTGCTGTCTACAACTACCTGAAGGGAGGTTGTAACCAGGTGGGGGTTGGTCTCTTCTCCCAGGCAATCAGCAACAGAACAAGAGGACACAGTCTTAAGCTGCGCCAGGGGAGGTTTAGGCTGGATGTTAGGAAGAAATTCTTCATAGAAAGAGAGATTGGCCATTGGAATGTGCTGCCCAGGGAGGTGGTGGAGTCACCATTGCTGGAGGTGTTCAGGAAGAGACTAGATGGGACACTTGGTGCCATGGTTGAGTTGATTAGATGGTGTTGGATGATAGGTTGGACACTATGATTTCAAAGTTCTCTTCCAACCTGGTTAATTCTATTCTATTCTATTCTATTCTATTCTATTCTATTCTATTCTATTCTATTCTATTCTATTCTATTCTATTCTATTCTATTCTATTCTATTCTATTCCATTCCATTCCATTCCATTCCATTCCATTCCATTCCATTCAAAGCAAGGGCTTAGGAAGCTCCAGAGTTTTATTTTTGTCCTTTCTACCCTTGACAGACATCTCTTTCCCCAACTTTCTTGAGCCTTGCTGTGCAGTATCAGTGACCAGCAGGGCTAGAAGAGCAGCAGGCTCTTGGTTTTCACAGAACAAAGAGCAGCTCAGAAATCAAGGTGCATATCTTGGCTTCACAGTTCTGCCTCAAGCACTAGGCTGAGAGGCAAAAGCCTTGATCACTTAGCTAGAGAGCAGCCCCGCAGGGGGTGCTCGTTAACAGCAGGCTCAACATGAGTCGACAGTGTGACCTGAGAGCCAAAAGGGCAAACTTTACCCTTGGGTGCATCAAGCACAGCATAACCAACTGGGCAAAAGAGATGATTACCTCTCTGCGTTCAGTGGTGGTACAGCCTCACCTTCAGTTCTGTGCAGTTCTGGCCCTCACAACTCAGCCTTTTCTCCGGACTAGGTGGAGCTGGCTCCCCAACAGCATGCTTGTTTCTGGATCCCAAGTGGAAAGCTGTAAGTCTACAGGATGTCCAGAGTAACTACTTTATGATTTGGTCTTCTCTAGTGAGAACCAAAAGCTTACAGACATCTACACCTCTTTTAATGTCTTCCAAGTGAGGAGGCCTCCTTTTTCCCAGAGTCTAATCCCCAGATCACAGTATCACAGTGTCACTAAGGTTGGAAGAGACCTCGAAGATCATCGAGTCCAACCTGTCACCACAGACCTCATGACTACACCATGGCACCAAGTGCCACGTCCAATCCCCTCTTGAACACCTCCAGGGATGGTGACTCCACCACCTCCCTGGGCAGCACATTCCAACAGCTAACAACTCTCTCAGTGAAGAACTTTCTCCTCACCTCCAGCCTAAACTTCCCCTGGCACAGCTTGAGACTGTGTCCCCTTGTTCTGGTGCTGGTTGCTAGAGAGAAGAGACCAACCCCTTCCTGGCCACAACCACCTTTGAGGGGAACCACCAGATGAGGGGAAGCGAAGGGTTTCTACTGGAGCACTGCAGATGGGGAAGAAGAGGAACTTGAGGAGATGATGGCTTCTTCCTGTATGGTGAAGTAGGTGAGAGAGAATCACATTCTCCTTTCTCCATGAGGTACAGTTTTGCAGCCTGTTTCTGATATGTGTCAGGCAGCAGCCAAACAAAGTCATTTGTCATGCCTCTTCCTGCCTTTCCACTGAAAGGTGAGCTCTCTGTGCACCACCGGGAAGGGAGGAAACACAGGGAGGATGTGATGTACCACAAAGAGGCCAAGGAGTTTCTGGTGGTTAAAATGCATACCTCTGTCATCAGTTCAGAAAATGACAGTTCAGAAAAGACCAAAGCACCTATGAGGCAATTTAGAGAAACTAAAAGGTCCTCATAAAAACACAGGTTTTGGCTTTGTAATGATACTGCACTGGGGGAAACCATTATCTTATTTATGGTTTGTTTTCCAGGGTTAGAGTGGACACAGTAACTTTATATTGTGAAATGTAGGTTGCAATGCTGTAACAGGTTGGGTCAGCACTGTGGTTTTGTCATACAGACCTGCATGGTTTATTTGAAATGCAGTATGCTCACCTAGTATAAGGAATCAGTTAGCCAGGCCAATGCCAGCTTACTTATCATCATAGAGTCAGAGAATCATAGAATCAATAAAGTTGGAAAAGACCTCAAAGATCATCAAGTCCAACCTGCCACCACAGACCTTGTGACTACTAAACCATGGCACCAAGTGCCACGTCCAATCCCCTCTTGAACACCTCCCGGGATGGTGACTCCACCACCTCCTGGGCAGCACATTCCAATGGCTAACAACTCTCTCAGTGAAGAACTTTCTCCTCACCTTGAGCCTAAACCTCCCCTGGTGCAGTTTGAGACTGTGTCCTCTTGTTCTGGTGCTGTTTGACTGGGAGAAGAGACCAACCCCCTCCTGGCTACAACCTCCCTTCAGGGAGATGTAGACAGCAAGAAGGTCTCCCCTGAGCTTCTTCTTCTCCAGGCTAAGTAACCCCAGCTCCCTCAGCCTCTCCTCATGGGGCTCTTCTCCCAGGCAACCAGCACCAGACCAAGAGGACACAGTCACAAGTCTCAAGGGGAAGTTTAGGCTTGAGGTGAGGTGTTAGCCATTGGATTGTGCTGCCCAGGGAAGTGGTGGGTGGTGGAGTAGGAAGGTTCCCCCCCACACACAGAAGAATTCCACAGCTAACTCAGCCGGAGAAGCAGATGAAAGCTGTATTTTACAAGCAGATATGGAATGCAATGAATATGTACAAAAATATACAATATTTACAATATATACAGAAATATACAGCAAAGTATGTAATACAGGAAACCTTTCCCCAACCCCCCTACGGCCAGGGGGTTCGGCCTTTCCCCCCTTTCTCCCTCCCTACCTCCCCTTTTTCCCAAAAGGGTTAGAAAGAGAGAGAGAAAGGAAGGTAATTAAAAGGGGAAAACTTTGTTAAAGCTCAAAGCGAATGCAAAAAGTTAGTTTTCTTATCTGGTTAGAGAGGAATCGTAGAGAGAAACGAGCCAGCTCACAGCACAGGGGGAAGAAGAAGACGACTGCCTGACTACCTCCCCCCGACTGAAAGACTAAACAAAAAATTTCCAGCCGTGTCCCACCAATGAAATTGAATTAGCATATCTCTTGTTTTCATTCTAATATCAAAATATTCGCCCAGAGTGTTCAGAAAGTGTCTCTTTCTTAAAGGCACAGCCTAAACCGGTCACAGGTGGAGTCACCATCCCTGGAGGTGTTCAAGAGGGGATTGGATGTGGCACTTGGTGCCATGGTCTAGTAGGCATGAGGTGTTGGGTGACAGGTTGGACTTGATGATCTTTGAGGTCTTTTCCAACCATGCTGATTTTACGAGCCTAGGTACTCCAAACCCCTCCCCAGCTTTGTTGCCCTTCTCTGGACACACTCCAGCAGCTCAACATCTTTCCTAAACTGAGGGGCCCAGAACTGGACACAGGACTCAAGGTGTGGCCTAACCAGTGCTGAGGACAGGGGCACAATGACTTCCCTGCTCCTGCTGGCCACACTGTTCCTGATACAGGCCAGGATGCCATTGGCCTTCTTGGCCACCTGGGCACACTGCTGGCTCATGTTCAGCCTACTATCAACCAGTACCACCAGGTCCCTTTCTGCCTGGCTGCGCTCCAGCCACTCCAACCCCAGCCTGTATGCTCAGCAAGTATAAGGAATCAGTTGGTACTTTAAAGAAAGCCAGGCCAATGCCAGCTTACCTGCTGTGTTTTCATTCCATTATACAGTCCAAAGGAGTCTTTGCAAGAAATAAGAACTCAAATTGAAGGGAATAGAATCATAGAATCATAGAATCATAGAATCAGTCATATAGCAGCTAAAGTCAATAGCAGCTAAAAGGTGTTCAAGAGGGGATTGGACGTGGCACTTGGTGCCATGGTTTAGTAGTCATGATGTGTTGGGTGACTGGTTGGGCTTGATGATCTTTGAGGTCTCTTCCAACCTTATTGATTCTATGATTCTAAAATTGAAGTACTTAGTAGCCAGGTGAAAAGCTAACCCATTTTACTGAAAACACCTGCAAAGGATGGGTAGTATCTGTAGGGCTGGTGAAAGAAAAGGTGCTCACCTTGTATCAACAGCTACCAATCAGATCCTGTCATTCACAACCAAAGCAGCATTTTGCAGGCATGTGTCTGCACAACAGGAATAGACCCAAGAAACAAACCAGTGTTTATAACACCACACAAAGCATCCTCTGCTTTCTGACTTGCTTTCAGAAATGGAAATACTGACACTGGCTGTGCCCTGCATCTCCCTTAGCTTTATATTGCTTCTGTGTGGTAGTCAGCACTTCAGCTAGCCTCCTGCTGCAGTCGTCCACCCTATTCTTCTGACCTACTTTACACATCACTGAAGTTAATCATAGAATCACGGAACGTTTGGGGCTGGCAGGGACCTTTAAAGGTCATCTAGTCCAAACACCCTGCAGTGATCAGGGACATCTTTAACTAGATCATGTTGCTCAGAGCCCTGATCAGCTTGAATGTTCCTGGGGATGGCACTTCCACCCCCTCTCTGGGCAACCTGTACCAGTGTTTCATCACCCTCATTAGGAAAAACTTCTTTCTTACATCTAGTCTAAATCTACACTCTTTTAGTTTAAAAGCATTACCTCTTGTCCTGTCACAACAGGCCCTGCTTAAAAGATGGTCCCCATGTTTAGGCCTGCTTTAAATATTTGAAGGCTGCAATAAGGTCACCCTGTAGCCTTCTCTTCCCAGGCTGAACACCCCCAGCTCTCTCAGTTTGAGACCACATAGGCAGACAACAAAGCACCTACCTATCAGCCACTCACTCATTCCTGCCCCATCTAGTGGGATGACTAAAAATACAACCAAAGGCTGGAGGGTTGAGACAAAGGACAAGGAGGGTTCACTCACTGGTTATGGACATGGGCAAAAGACAGTCTTGACTTGAGGAAACAAACCCAATTGAACTCAAACAAGGCCAATACTAATTCACCAACTGAATCAGAATAGGACAGTGAGAAATACAGCCCAAGTTTAAATCATAGAATCATAGAATCAATAAGGTTGGAAAAGACCTCAAAGATCATCATAGAATCATAGAATCATAGAATCAATAAGGTTGGAAAAGACCTCAAAGATCATCATAGAATCATAGAATCAATAAGGTTGGAAAAGACCTCAAAGATCATCATAGAACCATAGAATCATAGAATCAATAAGGTTGGAAAAGACCTCAAAGATCATCATAGAATCATAGAATCAATAAGGTTGGAAAAGACCTCAAAGATCATCATAGAATCATAGAATCATAGAATCAATAAGGTTGGAAAAGACCTCAAAGATCATCATAGAATCATAGAATCAATAAGGTTGGAAAAGACCTCAAAGATCATCATAGAACCATAGAATCATAGAATCAATAAGGTTGGAAAAGACCTCAAAGATCATCATAGAATCATAGAATCAATAAGGTTGGAAAAGACCTCAAAGATCATCATAGAATCATAGAATCATAGAATCAATAACGTTGGAAAAGACCTCAAAGATCATCATAGAACCATAGAATCATAGAATCAATAAGGTTGGAAAAGACCTCAAAGATCATCAAGTCCAACCTGTCCTTCCACACCTCTCTTCTTCTAGGGCCCAACTCTGCTATCTCTCCCACCACAGCTGTGCAGGAGAGCAGGGAATGGGGGTTACAGTCAGTCCCAGTCCCTTCCATGTTGTATCCTACCACTTCTCCCTCTGCAGGGGGAGAAGTCCTCACAATGCTCCCCTGCAGCAACGTGACGTACCTTCCATGGGAGACCGTCCTCTGTAAACTTCTCCCAGCAGCATGGGTATCGTTAGGTGCCTGGCACTCAGTTCCACAGAACTGCAATAAAGACAAATAGCTCAGCTCAGTGTGTTGATTGATAGCTCACACACCAGGTGAAGAACCCCAGCTTAGGGCCAACATGGGGGCTCAGCCTGCCCTGTGACCATGGGCTGATCAAGCATGCCTCTCACACTCCTTCCTCACCGACCTGTGTGTCTGCATGGTTGTCTCTACCAAATTCCACTACTTTCCAACACAAAAGTCAGCACCCAAAACAAAGGACTTGCCCAACAGGTTTTCACCTCTTAAATATGCTATCAAAGAGGTGCTGACTGGCTTGGCCTTGGCCAGACTCAGTCTGACTTGGAGTCAAGGAAGCTTCTCAAAGCTTCTTATAAGAGCCACACCAGTACGCCCCCCTCCCCCTCCCTCTAGCAAACACTTCTCCAGGCACAAACCCAACTCCCTCAGGCTGATCATTTTTGTGGCTCTTCTCTGGACCTGCTCCATGTCTCTCTTGTGCTGAGGACTCTGAAACTGGAGATGGTACTCCAGGTGGTGTCACACCACAGTGAGACTAATGGACCATCTGGCCACACTACTTTTAATGCAGCCCAGGATACAGTTGGCCTTTTGGGCTGTGAGTACACATTGCCAGCTCATGTCCAGCTTTTCATCCACCAGTACCCCTATGTCCTTCTCAACAGGGCTGCTCTCAATTCCTTCAACACCTGGCCTTGTTGAATCTCATGTGGTTCACACAGGCCCACTTCTCAATCTTGTTCTTAACCTTCTGGATGATGTATCTCCATAGAAGTGCTTCTCCATTGGATAAAGTTAATCAGTTTAGGAAAGATGTTGAGTTGCTGGAAGGTGTCCAGAGAAGGGCAACAAAGCTGGGGAGGGGTTTGGAGCACAAGCCCTATGGGGAGAGGCTGAGGGAGCTGGGGTTGCTTAGCCTGGAGAAGAGGAGGCTCAGGGGAGACCTTCTTGCTGTCTACAACTACCTGAAGGGAGGTTGTAGCCAGGTGGGGTTTGGTCTCTTCTCCCAGGCAACCAGCACTGGAACAAGAGGACACAGTCTCAAGCTGTGCCAGGGGAAATGTAGGCTGGATGTTAGGAAGAAGTTCTCCACAGAAAGAGTGATTGCTCTTAAGAAGAGACTGGATGAGGCACTTGGTGCCATGGTTTAGTTGATTAGATGGTGCTGGGTGATAGGTTGGACTCAATGATTTCAAAGGTCTTTTCCAACCTGGTCTGTTCTGTTCTATTCTATTCTATTCTATTCTATTCTATTCTATTCTATTCTATTCTATTCTATTCTATTCTATTCTATTCTATTCTATTCTATTCTATTCTATTCTATTCTATTCTATTCTATTCCATTCCATTCCATTCCATTCCATTCCATGGTGATGAAGGTGACTGAGATCTGCCAACATGAAATCTATGCATGTTCAAACACTTAATGGCATCATTTCTTGGTTATCCAGCTTGGGGAAGGTAAAACCAGAGAAAGTTCAGATGTGCCAGTCCCCTGACTTTCTCCATGCCTATCAATGGCAGCTTCTGGGAAGTCAGATGGATATATGGGCTTAAATCATTGGAGGTGTTTAGAAGGAGACTTGATGGGGTGCTTGGTGCCATGGATTAGTTGATTAGATGGTGTTGGACAATGGGTTGGACGTGATGATCTTGAAGGTCTCTTCCAACCCTATTCTATTCTATTCTATTCTATTCTATTCTATTCTATTCTATTCTATTCTATTCTATTCTATTCTATTCTTTCATAAATACATAGTTGCATGACCAGACCAGGGTCATACCACACATCAAAGGACACAGCACTGTACATACAATAGTAGAGGCAAATTGGGAATAGACCTGGGCATGTAGCAGCATGCTACAGCTGGTGTGAAATTCCACCAGGCTAGAACAGCCACTGCAAATTCATTAAGCCCTTGGCAGCCCTTTAATGATTATCATCAAATAGTCTCACCCCCTCCCCCCACCAATTTTTATTTTTTTTTTCTCTTAAATTTTTGAGGTTTTAAGCAGAAAGCCTTTTGTGTTGTTGTTATTTGGCACTGCCTTGTCTTAGAGATCTCTAATTGAGAAAAATTCACCTACAGGAACATGCTGTAAACTAGCAAAAAAGAAGCAGTATTGAACCTAAAGTTCATGCACAGAGACTTCATAACTATTTATGAGCAAAGGTAGTTTTAAAGACTGTCTTAGGGGAAATGTGGATAACTGCATTTATTTGCACATTCAGGGAGAGAGAAAAGGTCAAGACAGAAATCTTCAATGGCTTTAAATCATGGGGATAAACTCCAGAGTAGTCCAAATAAGCTCATGAGAGACAGGGCTCAGGCTTGCACGCTGACCTCTCGGCAGCAGTTGTTGGCCAAGCTGTATTTCCCCTGTAGCTCCCCATTCACAGTATCACAGTATCACAGTATTGCCAAGGTTGGAAGAGACCTCAAAGATTATTGAGTCCAACCTGTCACCACAGATCCCATGACTAGACCATGGCACCAAGTGCCACGTCCAATCCCCTCTTGAACACCTCCAGGGACGGTGACTCCACCACCTCCCCGGGCAGCACATTCCAATGGCGAATCACTCTCTAGGTGAAGAACTTTCTCCTCACCTTGAGCCTAAACTTCCCCTGGTGCAGCTTGAGACTGTGTCCTCTCATTCTGGTTCTGGTTGCTAGAGAGAAGAGGCCAACCCCTTCCTGGCTACAACCTCCCTTCAGGTAGTTGTAGACAGCAAGAAGGTCTCCCCTGAGCCTCCTCTTTTCCAGGCTAAACAATCCCAGCTCCCTCAGCCTCTCCTCATAGGGCTTGTGCTCAAGGCCTCTCCCCAGCCTTGTTGCCCTTCTCTGGACACGTTCAAGTGTCTCGATGTCCTTCTTAAACTGAGGGGCCCAGAACTGGACACAGGACTCAAGGTGTGGCCTAACCAGTGCTGAGTCCAGGGGCACAATGACCTCCCTGCTCCTGCTGGCCATACTATTCCTAATGCAGGCCAGGATGCCATTGGCCTTCTTGGCCACCTGTGCACACTGCTGGCTCATGTTCAGGCGGCTGTCGATCAGCATCCCCAGGTCCCTCAGTACTCCACAGCAAACCTCAGCCACTTTCTTAAAAAAGCCATCACCACTTCATATCATCTCTGATCCAGGCAGGGTGGCCACATGGCCACTTTAGAGAACAGACAGGGAGTGGGAGATAAGAAAAGGTCATCAGAGAATCACAGAATGGTAAGGGTTGGGAGACGATTTGAGGATCATCTACACTAACCCTCCCAGCTAAAGCAGGGTCTTCAGGGCAGGCCGCACAGAAATACATCCAGGCAAGTTTTGAGTCTCTCTAGAGAAGAAGACTCCACAGCCTTTCTGAACAGCCTCTTTCAGTGCTCTGTGACCCTCGAAGTAAAGAACTCTTTCCTTATATATAGGTGGAACTTCCTGTGTTCCAGTTTGTGTCCATTGCCCATTGTCCTATTACTGGATACCACTTAGAAGAGGCCCCATCCTCTTCAATCTTGCCCTGGAGATATGTATAAGCATTAACAAGATCCTCTTTGTCTTGTCTTCTGCAGGTTGAACAGCCCCAGCTGTCTCAGCATCTCCTCATAAGAGGAGTCACCTCCTCTCCAGTCCTCTAATCATCTTTGTAACCCTCCATTGGACTCTCTCTGGTAGTTCCATCTCTCTTGAACCAGGGAACCCAGAACAGGACACAAGACTCTAGATGTGGCCTCACAAGGGCACTGTAGAGGGCTAGGAGAATCTCCCTCAACTTGCTGGCCACACACTTGTTGATGCTGACTAGGGCACATTACTGGCTCATAGTTAATTTGCTATCCACCAGGACTCCCAGAGTTGTTTTCCAGCAAGTCAGCCCCTAACACAGATTGGTGTATGGGGTTTTTCCTTCCCGGGTGCAAGACCCTACACGTACCCTTGCTGAACTTCACGAGGTTCCTCTCCACCTAACTCTCTAGCCTGTCAAAGACCTGCTGAATGACAGCACAGACTTCTGGTGTGTCAGCCACTTCTGCTAGTTTTGTATCATCACCAAACTTTCTGAGAGTATCCTCTCTCCCTTCATCCAGGTCATTCATGATTACATTGAACAAGTACTGACCTCTAGGGAACGCTGGTAGCCACAGGCCTCCAACTAGACTCTACATCATTGATCATAACCCTCTGAGCTCTGTCCTTCAGCCAGTTCTCAGTCCATCTCACTGTCCACTCAGCACTGATTTGTGACCACCCAGCTCACACCAAAATAAAACAAAAACAACCCCCAAACCAAAACCCCATTTTCTCATGGGACTTGCACACAGTGACTTGGTTGATTGATTTGTTTGGGCTAGAGTCACAATTTCCCAGCTTTAGACATCTCATCTCAGAGGCTGACTGAAGCCTGGTTTGTCAGCCTCTAGAGTAAGAGGCAGTAAAATGCCACCTGTGGGACATGGACAAGCACATTAACAGGAAATGTTCATAGTCAGTGCTCTGAGCAGAGATAAGCCCCACTGTACTTCAAATAACTCAGGTCAACATGACTCCCAAAGCTCTGGTATATTGTCAGTGAACATGCTGAAAAACAATGCTTCTAGTGTGCTGCTGAGAAATGGTGCAATAGGATGCAGCTCAGATGTCTCAGATACAGCCATGCAGTGGCTGAGGAGGGCAAGGTCGTGGAGATCCATGCTGATAGATGGAAAGCACACCTGTTAGGAGAGTTGCCAAACTGGTCACCAGGATGGGAAAATGCCAGAAAAGTGTGTGATGGGTTACACCCATCCTGGAAGCAGGGTGGGGAGGGCTTGTGAGAGCCTTGCTCTCCCTGGAGGGCGTTTTCCCCCTGGGAAACTGAGTTGGTATGTTCCACTCCCCCTCCCTGTCCAGCAAGCCTATAAAAAGGAAGACACTGCAGTCATTTGCTCTCTTTGCCTTCTCCTTGCCTGGATGAGAGGACTGCTGCTGGCTTCCTGCTTCTCTGCCACGTGGTCAGGCCTGGTCCTCTTCCCTGCTACATCCACTGCCCTCCAAAGGACTGGGTTTGTATACATATTTTCCCCATCCACTCTTGTTCCTTACCCTTGTGAACCCTTCCTGTTAGTGTTTTTCATGTGTGTCGATATTTCTTGGTAGGTTTGCTCCTTCCCTTTCTTTTTTCTCTCTCGATCAGGAAAGAGGAGAGAGGGCTCCAGGGAGGGATTCTCAGCCTTGGCCCCCATCTGAGCTCTTAAATCCCAGTTAAGGCTCAAACCACCACAAAGTGCAATGCCACAGCTTGGGAGAGGGGAGCAAAAACCTGGGGAGGATGTTCCTCTCCATCTTGATCTTCCAATTCAAAACCTGAGGAAAGAGTGAACCCAAGAGAGTGCCTATTTTCAAGAAAAGCACCCATCTCTCACCCTGGCTGTACAAGGTATGCAGAAACACTACCTTGCTATCAGACAGGCATTCCCATGTCCCTGAGCAATTGTCCAAGCCTCCTGTTGGTAACCAGTCACTCAGTCAGCATGAGGATGTGAGGAAAACAATGCAGAAAAGGGGAGCACAAAGGTGTGTACAGACCCAATCTACATCTGTTGTGGGTTAAAAGGGAAGTAGATCTGTAGGACAACAGAGGTGGGGAATGAGCAGTGAAATTCCTCAAGGTTGCATATTGCAATGACCACTGGACTTGTCTTTTGAATGCTGTACTGCTGAATAATGTCAATAACTTCATGGCTATTGCTTCTTAAAACACATGCAGCAGGCACTTTCCACTTCACTCATGAGAAAGCTGAGAAAGACTGAACTTGGCAACTCCCTGATATCTGCAGAATAGAATAGAATAGAATAGAATAGAATAGAATAGAATAGAATAGAATAGAATAGAATAGAATAGAATAGAATAGAATAGAATAAGCCAAGTTGGAAGAGACCTTCAAGATCATCGCATCCAACCTATCACCCAACACCATCTAATCAACTGAACCATGGCACCAAGTGCCCCATCCAGTCTCTTCCTAAACACCTCTAGGGATGGTGACTCCACCACCTCCATGGGCAGCCCATTCCAATGGCTAACAACTCTCTCTGTGAAGAACTTTCTCTTCACCTTGAGCCTAAACTTCCCCTGGTGCATCTTGAGACTGTGTCCTCTTGTTCTAGTGCTGGTTGCCTGGGAGAAGAGACCGACCCCCACCTGGCTACAACCTCCCTTCAGGTAGTTGTAGATAGCAAGAAGGTCTCCCCTGAGCCTCCTCTTCTCCAGGCTAAGCAACCCCAGCTCCCTCAGCATCTCCTCACAGGGCTTGTGCTCCAAAGCCCTCCCCAGCTATGTTGCCCTTCTCTGGACACCTTCCAGCAACTCAACATCTTTCCTAAACTGAGGGCCCCAGAACTGGACACAGGACTCTAGGTGTGGCCTAACCAGTGCAGTGTACAGGGGCAGAATCACCTCCCTGCTCCTGCTGGCCACACTGTTCCTGATGCAGGCCAGGATGCCATTGGCCTTCTTGGCCACTGCAGCATTTAGTTCTGACCTGCTGTTTTCACCTGTGATCCTGTGGAGGGAGGGACTGCATGCACACTGCTGCAGCTAGCAGAGGACCACAAATCAAAATGCCATTATGTTTTTTGCCAATAATGCCCCAAAAGTTTTTTAATCAGTGCTCTGGAGGCCCCAAATTACCAAGCTGAAATGCAGCATTTTTTCAGTTAAAACTAATAAGAAGATGACTCTGTGATGATGAAAGCAAACAGGGAAGTGATCCTGCCCCTGCACTCAGCACTGATGAGGCTGCACCTCAAACACAGGGTTCAGGTTTGGGTGTCTCACTACAAGAAAGACATTGAGGTGCTGGAGTGTGTCCAGCTGGGATCTGCCCCCATGATGTTTGAAGGCTGTCAGTTGCTGGGGAGGAAGGGAGCTTGTGGTGGTTTGAGCCTTAACTGGGAGTTAAGAGCCCAGATGGGGGCAAGGCTGAGAATCTCTCCCCTGCCCCCCCTCCTCCCTCCCAACAGAGAGGGGAAAAAAAGGAAAGGGAAGGAGCATATCCACCAAGCAATAATTTGGAGTTGGCCTGGAAGTAGAGAGGTAGAGTTTCCTTTAAACAATACATATATAACAATAGCAGGTAAGGTTCATAAGGGCAAGGAACAAGGATGGATGGGAGGGGGAAAAAAAAAACAAGAGTACAAAACCAGCCTCTCTCTCTGAAGAGGTGTGGAGGCAGCAGGGAGAAGGATCAGGCCCAACTACATGGAAGAAGAGCTGGAAGGCAGCCACAGCAGCTCTCACCCACGAGAGGCAGGAGCCAAAAGGAGGCCTAATGACTGCAATGCCCTGCTTTTTATACCCTAGCTGGGCAGGGAGTGGAACAGACTCAGCTTCCCAGGGGGAAAATGCCCTGTAGGGAGGGCAACGCACTCGCAAGCCCTCCCCCTGTTTTGTTTCTTTTCAGAATGGGCGTTAACCCACCACAGGGCTTTCCAAAGAGAAACAGCACCTTTTGACTAATGAATGCAGGCTTCCAGTAACACAGAAAATACAAAGTCTGCTGTTAGTGGAGCAAGAAACCAAGCCACCAGCCAGGCAGACTGTTTAACTTTTTTCAGAAGAGTTTCAAGGAGGTATTTTTAAGGCCAGGCATGCACTCTTAGCCCTTGTGTAGCTGAGGGAGCTGCCAATAAAACACAGTTCTCAAGACAGACAGATAGCCCATTTGAGATATTGATGTCCATTTGGAGCATAAAGTGAGAAAGTCTGCAGGACAGAGTGCTAGGTTATTATTTTCCTTCAGGCTTTGAATGGCAAGCTGGGGATTTATAGCTGTGTATCTTCAGTCAGCACTTCTCAATGCACCTGGAGGCAGCTGTCAGTAAACCAGATGAAGAACAGATTGCTTAGGTAACTGTTAAACAGACTTCCCTCTTCCCACGTTGCAGTGTGGCCTGCCTGTGCCAAGGAGACCTCCATGCCAAAACAGCTGTAGGCAGGTTCAGGGAGCAATGCTGCATCCACAAGGTGGGATGCACAAGGTTTCTTTGACATGAGCAAGCACCATCCAAATCCTGCTCAACCTCTAAGTATCGGCTCCTACCAGAGCTGCCTGCCACAGCCTTTGCACGAAACCAGCCTGGTCACGGGATCAGTCAGACTTACTCAATATGAAAGCAAGTGTCAGGGGAGGGTGGTAATCTGGCAAATGCCACATACCCACCACCCCAAGGGAGTAGCAGTGTGTGGTCCCTCATGGCAAGAAAACCAGAAACTTTCCCTTCTTAATGTGCTGCTTCATAGAATCATAGAATCAATAAGGTTGGAAAAGACATCAAAGATCATCAAGTCCAACCTGTCACCACAGACCTCATGACGACTAAACCATGGCACCAAGTGCCACATCCAATCCCCTCTTGAACACCTCCAAGGATGGTGACTCCACCACTTCCCTGGGCAGCACATTCCAAGGGCTAACAACTCTCTCTGCGAAGAACTTTCTCCTCACCTTGAGCCTAAACTTCCCCTGGTGCAGCTTGAGACTGTGTCCTCTCATTCTGGTGTTGGTTGCCTGGGAGAAGAGACCAACCCCCACCTGGCTACAGCCTCCCTTCAGGGAGTTGTAGACAGCAAGAAGGTGTCCCCAGAGCTTCCTCTTCTCCAGGCTAAACAACCCCAGCTCCCTCAGCCTCTCCTCATAGGGCTTGTGCTCAAGGCCTCTCCCCAGCCTTTTGGATGCATTCAAGAGTCTCAATATCCTTCTTAAACTCAGGGGCACAGAACTGGACACAGGACTCAAGGTATGGCCTAAGCAGTGCTGAGTACAGGGGCACAAGTACTTCCTTTCTCCTGCTGGCCACACTATTCCTGATCCAGGCCAGGATGCCATTGGTCTTCTTGGCCACCTGGGCACACTGCTGGCTCATGTTCAGCCATCTGTCAATCAGCACCCCCAGGTCCCTTTCTGTTTGGCTGCTCTCCAGCCACTCCAACCCCAGCCTGTAGCTCTGCATGGGGTTGTTGTGGCCAGATCAACACCTGCCCCCAGCTTGGTGTCATCTGCAAATTTACTGATGATGGACTCAGTCTCCTCATCCAGATCATCAATAAAGATGTTGAACAGGATGCGGCCTGCCACTAGTGCCTGGCTGCCAGCTGGATGTGGCACCATTGACCACTACTCTTTGGGCTCAGCCTTCCAGCCAGTTCCTCACCCAGCACAGAGTGCTCCTGTCCAAGCCAGGGGCTGACAGCTTGGTCAGGAGTTTGCTGTGGGGGACGGTGTCAAAGGCCTTGCTGAAATCCAGGTAGACTACATCCACAGCCTTCCCCACACCCACCTGATCATAGAAGGAGATCAGGTTGGTGAGGCAGGACCTGCCCTTCCTGAATCCATGTTGGCTGGGTTCATTCAGTGCATGAGGTATGCTCGTAGCATTCTGCACTGACGTGCAGGAAGAAACTGTGGGTCAGCAAAGGAATCATTTTGGGTGCACTGCATCCAGACTGGTATCAGTGAAATGAATCTTGTATAAAGATTGTCCTTTTTTATCAATTTTAAAGAAAACTTGTCTAAGAGGTAAAAACACAGAAAGAGCGATTGGCCATTGGAATGTGCTGCCCAGGGAGGTGGTGAAGTCACCGTCCCTGGAGGTGTTTGTTGCCCTTCTCTGGACACCTTCCAGCAACTCAACACCTTTGCTAAACTGAGGGGCCCAGAACTGGACACAGGATTCAAGGTGTTCCCTAAGGTGTGCATCTGTACCAAGACCTCCAGGGCCTGTAGCTTCCATTTAAGCAGCTGAGCAACCTCTCCATCATCTCCCTGTTCAGTGCATTTTAAAAACAAGTTATATTTAGCCCTGGGATTCGCAGCTGCTTGGTGGCATCAGATATTTAATTTGTCCGAGTCAAAATACACGAAGAAATAGCAGATGTGTAGTCCTAAAGCCTCAAGGTAAGAGAGTTTGTTTGTATTGACAGAGCATCCTTATATAGCTTTAACAGCCTGCCTGAGCAGAGAGGAGATGAGCTGAGAGTGGCTGCCTGTCCTCCTGACAGAGTGCCAGGCCCAACTGTGCATCACAGGGCGGAAAGCGTAACAGGAGACTCGGGAGGATGTCGCGCACCGCAGACAGGGCACAGGGTTTTTAGTGGTTAAGATGACAACAAACCTGCACCTCTGTCATCCATCCCTAGTAGAAAGCCATATCCATGGAGAAATTTAGAGAAACCCAAAAGGTCCTCAAAAACAACTGAGGTTTTGTTTGTTGAATAATAATAATGTACTGAGGGAAGCCATTATCCTATTTATGGTTTGTTGTTCCGACTCCCAGCCAACTGCACACCAACCTCTCTGGATATATACATTCTAACCATATGACAGGGCAGGACACAGATGTTACAGGTTTTTCACACTGTCCTGCATGGTCTGCCTAAACCAGTGGGTAATCACCAAAGTGCAAGAAGCATTTGAACCTTTTAACAACTGCCAGGCCAGCATCTACTACATCCTATCTTGTAATTGCATGTGACAAGAAGGGTCTGGTCCTGTTCAACAGCTTCACCAGTGACAGTGATGAGGGGACAGAGGGTCTGCTCAGCAAGTTCACTGACAATTCCAAATGGGGAGGCTTAGCTGATACAGCTGAGGGCTGTGTGGCCATTCAGCAAGACCTGGACAGAGAGGAGAGAATAAGATAGGATAGGATAGGATAGGATAGGATAGGATAGGATAGGATAGGATAGGATAGGATAGGATAGGGTGGAATGGAGTAGAATAGAATAGAATAGAATAGAATAGAATAGAATAGAATAGAATAGAATAGAATAGAATAGAATAGAATAGAATAGAATAGAATAGAATAGAATAGAATCATAGAATCAGTCAGGGTTGGAAGGGACCACAAGGATCATCTAGTTCCAACCCCCGTGCCATGGGCAGGGACACCCCACACTAGATCAGGCTGGCCAGAGCCTCATCCAGCCTGGGCTTAAACACCTCCAGGGACGGGGCCTCAACCACCTCCCTGGACAACTCATTCCAGGGCTTCACCACTCTCATGGGGAAGAACTTCCTCCTCACCTCCAGCCTGAATCTCCCCACCTCCAGCTTCATTCCATTCCCCCTAGTCCTATCACTACCTGGTATCCTGAGAAGTCCCTCCCCAGCCTTCTTGTAGGCCCCCTTCAGATACTGGAAGGCCACAATGAGGTCACCTGGGAGCCTTCTCTTCTCCAGACTGAACAGCCCCAACTCCTTCAGTCTGTCCTCGTAGGAGAGGTGCTCCAGCCCTCTGATCATCCTCGTGGCCCTTCTCTGGACACCTTCCAGCACCTCCAGATCCCTTTTGTAACAGGGGCTCCAGAACTAGAGGCAGTACTCCAGGTGGGGTCTCACCAGCACTGAGTAGAGGGGGAGAGTCACCTCCCTTGACCTGCTGGTCACACTTCTCCTGATGCAGCCCAGGATCTGATTGGCTTTCCGGGCTGCAAGTGCACATTGAGAGCTCCTGTTGAGCTTCTCCTCCACCAGCACCCCCAAGTCTCTCTCCTCAGGGCTGCTCTCCAGCCAGTCACTGCCCAGCCTGGATTTGTGCCTGGGGTTGTCTCGACCCAGATGCAGGACCCTGCACTTGGTCTTGTTGAAGCTCATGAGGTTGGCTTGTGCCCACCTCTCCAGCCTGTCCAGGTCCCTCTGGATGGCATCCCTTCCTCCAGCGTGTCCGCTGCACCACACAGCTTGGTGGCATCAGCAAACTTGCTGAGGGTGCACTCGATGCCACTGTCCATGGCACCCACAAAGATGTTGAACAAGACAGGTCCCAGGACTGATCCCTGAGGGACTCTGCTTGTCCCTGGCCTCCACTGGGACATGGACCCGTTGACAGCCACTCTTTGGGTGCGGCCATCGAGCCAGTTCTGTGTCCATCTAGTGGTCCACCCATCAAACCCATGTGTCGCCAGCTTGGAGACCAGGAGGTGGTGCGGGACAGTGTCGAAGGCTTTGCTCAAGTCCAGGTAAACGACATCAGTTGCTCGCCCCTCATCTATTAATGCTGTCACCTGATCATAGAAGGCCACCAGGTTTGTCAGGCAGGATTTGCCCTTGGCAAAGTCATGCTGACTGTTCCAAATAGAATCACAGAATCATAGAATCAGTCAGGGTTGGAAGGGACCACAAGGATCATCTAGTTCCAACCCCCTGCCTTGGGCAGGGACACCCCACACTAGATCAGGCTGGCCAGAGCCTCATCCAGCCTGGGCTTAAACACCTCCAGGGACGGGGCCTCAACCACCTCCCTGGACAACCCATTCCAGGGCTTCACCACTCTCATGGCGAAGAACTTCTTCCTCACATCTAGCCTGAATCTCCCCACCTCCAGCTTCATTCCATTCCCCTAGCCCTATCACTACCTGAGATCCTGAGAAGTCCCTCCCCAGCCTTCCTGTAGGCCCCTTCAGATACTGGAAGGCCACAATGAGGTCACCTGGGAGCCTTCTCTTCTCCAGACTGAACAGCCCCAACTCCTTCAGTCTGTCCTCATAGGAGAGGTGCTCCAGCCCTCTGATCATCCTCGTGGCCCTTCTCTGGACACGCTCCAGCACATCCACATCTTCACTATTCTTCTGAGTCAGTAGTGCCTCCAGGAGGATCTGCTCCATGACCTTTCCGGGCACAGAGGTGAGACTGACTGGCCTGTAGTTCCCCGGTTCCTCCTTCTTGCCCTTTTGAAAATGGGAGTAATGTTTCCCCTTTTCCAGTCTGTGGGGACTTCCCCAGTCTGCCATGACTTCTGGAATATAATAGAGAGGGGCTTGGCAACCTCATCTGCCAGTTCTCTCAGCACCCGTGGGTGTATCCCGTCGGGTCCCATGGACTTGAACACTTTAAGGTTCTTCAGGTGATCACCAACCTGAGCTTCACTTATGATGGGCAGTTCTTCCTCCCCCGTCCCTGGCATCGTCTGCCATGACACCAGGAGTGTGGCTGGAGGCCCTTGCAGTGAAGACTGAGGTAAAGAAGTGATTGAGTACCTCAGCCTTTTCCACATCACTAGTGACTAATTCACCACTTTCCTTTCTGAGGGGGCCCACACCTTCCCTAGTCTTCTTCTTGCCATTAACATACCTATAGAAATTCTTAGTGTTCCCTTTAACCCCCTGGCTAGATTCAGTTCAAACTCCTGCTTTGGCTTTCCTAACCAGGCCTCTTGCTGCTTGGGCAGCTTCCTTATATACCCCCTGTTCTATCTGTCCTTCCCTCCACTTCCTGTAGAGTTTCTTTTTAAGTGATAGTGTGTCCATTAGCTCCTTGTTCATCCAGGCAGGCCTCCTAGCATTCCTTCCTGCTTTTCTTTGTTGGTATGCATAGCTCCTGGACACAGAGGAGGTGGTCCTTGAATACTGACCAGCTATCCTGGGTCCCTCTTCCCTCCAGGGCTTTGTCCCACAACACTTTGGCTAGCAGAAGAAAACATTTTGCATGTTTTTTTGTGCCCAAACACATTTTGTAAGCAGGCAACATGAAGAGTTTTTCAACAATCCATAAGCAGAAATGTCTTCATGCAAACAGCTTCAATAGCACTCATGAGCACAGCTGATCAGAAAGAGGAATGTCTGTCTAGTGAGGAAACTGGATACATCCAAATCTCTTCACATTTTCAAATAGAGGAAAACCCACCCAAACTGTATTTTAAGGGAGCTACAGCTAAGGCATATGGAGGATTATACCTCCATACTGTGTCAGAGCCATTAATTCTTTTGCTAGAGAAGGCAAATTGTAGTACACCATGAGCCCTGGATGGCAACAGACAGCTCTGACCTTTAAAAACAATGAGCCTCTAGGACTCAGAAAAACAACTGAGGTTGTAGCCAACTGGGGGTTGGTCTCTTCTCCAAGTCAACTACCAACAGAACAAGAGGACACAGTCTCAAGCTGCACCAGAGGAGGTTTAGGCTGGATGTTAGGAAGAAGTTCTTCATAGAAAGAGTGATTGGCCATTGGAATGTGCTGCCCAGGGAGGTGGTGGAGTCACCATCACTGGAGGTGTTTAAGAAGAGACTGGATGAGGCACTTGGTGCCATGGTTTAGTTGATTAGATGGTGTTGGGTGATAGGTTGGACTCGATGATCTCGAAGGTCTTTTCCAACCTGGTTAATTCAATTCCATTCCATTCCATTCCATTCCATTCCATTCCATTCCATTCCATTCCATTCCATTCCATTCCATTCCATTCCATTCCATCCTATCCTATCCTATCCTATCCTATCCTATCCTATCCTATCCTATCTATCCTATCCTATCCTATCCTATCCTATCTCCTTCAGCATTTCACAGGACATGAATTAACATTTTCACTGAATTAATAATTTTATGTTTGTTTGTTTGTTTAATTTGGGTTCTGTCAAGCAAATTAATAAGCATCCCAGGTCCTCCCAACTTGAGGCAATAAGTGTTGTGTTGATGGAAGCATTTCAGAAGAAAAGAGAAAAAAACTTAAACCATTTTCCTGTGGTAAATTTTGATTTGCATGAGAGCCACATTTTCCATTTTGAGATAGAATTTCCAAGCAACTCTTCACTATGGCTAACAATAATACAATAATACAATAAACCAGGTTGGAAGAGACTTTCAAGATCATCACATCCAACCCATCAACCAATCCAGCCCACCTAAACAACTAAACCATGGCACCAAGCACCCCATCAAGTCTCCTCCTGAACACCTCCAATGATGGTGACTCCACCACCTCCATGGGCAGCCCATTCCAATGGGCAATCACTCTTCTGTATAGAACTTCTTCCTAACATCCAGCCTAAACCTTCCCTGGTGCAGCTTGAGACTGTGTCCTCTTGTTCTGGTACTGGCTGCCTGGGAGAAGAGACCAAGCTCCACCTGTCCACAACCTCCCTTCAGGTAGTTGTGGAGAGCAATAAGGTCACCCCACAGTCTCCTCCAGGCTAAGCAACCCCAGCTCACTCAGCCTCTCCTCATAGGGCTTGTGTTCCAAACCCTCACCAACCTTGTTGCCCTTCTCTGGACACGCTCCAGCAAGACAACATCCTTCCTAAACTGAGGGGCCCAGAAATGGACACAGGAATCGAGGTGCAGCCTAACCAGTACAGTGTACAGGGGCAGAATGACCTCCCTGCTCCTGCTGGCCACATTCTTCCTGATCCAGGCCAGGATGCCATTGGCCCTCTTGGCTGCCTGGGCACACTGCTGGCTCATGTTCAGCTTCCCATCAACCAGCACCCCCAGGAGCCTCTCTTCAGGGCTGCTCTCCAGCCACTCTGACCCCAGCCTGTAGCACTGCATGGGGTTGCTGTGGCCAATGTGCAGAACCCGGCACTTGGATGTGTTCAATCTCATGCCCTTGGACTCTGCCCATCTGTCCAGCCTGTCGAGGTCCCTCTGCAAAGCCTCTCTACCCTCCAGCAGATCAACTCCTGCCCCCAGCTTGGTGTTGTCCACAAATTTACTGATGATGGGCTCAATGCCCTCATCCAGATCATCAATAAAGATGTTGAAGAGCATGGGGCCCAGCACTGATCCTTGGGGCACACCACTAGTGATTGGCTGCCAGCTGGATGTGGCACCATTCACCATCACTCTCTGGGCTCGGCCCTCCAGCCAGTTCCTAACCCAACACAGTGTGCTCCTGTGCAAGCCATGGGCTGCCAGCTTGGCCAGGAGTTTGCTGTGGGGGACGGTGTCAAAGGCCTTGCTGAGGTCCAGGTAGACCACATCCACAGGCCTCCCCACATCCACCAGGCGGGTCACCTGATCATAGAAGGAGATCAGGTTGGTCAGGCAGGACCTGCCCCTCCTAAATCCATGCTGGCTAGGCCTGAGCCCTTGGCCACCCTGTAAGTGCTGTGCAATCGCACACAAGATGACCTGCTCCATAATCTTGCCTGGCACTGAGGTCAGGCTGACAGGCCTATAATTCCCTGGCTCATCCAACCGGCCCTTCTTGTGGATGGGCACCATGTTGGCCAGCTTCCAGTCTTCTGGGACCTCTCCAGTGAGCCAGGACTGCTGAAAAATGATGGAGAGCGGCTTGGACAGCTCATCTGCCAGCTCCCTCAGCACCCTAGGATGGATCCCATCCGGTCCCATGGCCTTGTGGGGGTCCAAGTGGCTGAGAAGATCTCTAACTATCCCATCCTGGAACAGAGGAAAACTATGCAGCTCTCTGGCTCCTTCTGCCAGCTCTGCAGGCCAGCTGTCTGGAAGCCGTTCTGTCCTGCTAGTGAAAATTGAGGCAAAGAAGGTGTTAAGCACCTCTGCCTTTTCCTCATCCTTTATTACAACGTTCCCCTCCATGCCCACCAAGGAGTGGAGTTTGACCTTGCCCTTCCTCTTGCTATTAATATATTTATAGAAGGACTTTTTGTTGTCCTTCCCAGCAGAGACCAGTCTGAGCTCCAAATGTGCTTTTGCCTCCCTAATTTTCTTCCTACAAGACCTAGCAACATCCCTAAACATTCCATGGGTTGCCTCCCCTTTTTCCAAAGATGATACACCCTCTTTTTTTTTCCTTAGCTCCTTTAGAAGTTCATTACCCATCCAGGCTGGCCGTCTGCCCCGGCGGCTCATCTTCTGGCACACTGGCACAGCCTGTTCCTGACAAACATATCTGTAATCATCAAGAGCCATTGGTTAGCAAATGGAAAAAATAAATCTCAGCTTCAAAACAAACAGTGTTTGCAACCTTTTGTGGTTTCATCATAGATACCATGATAACTGACCTGTTTTCTCCCTACCATCCAACAGCACAAATTCATTTGCTGTCTCAAAATCTTACAAAGAAAAGAAAAATGTGAGCTCTGAATACTCAACCACTAGAAAGAAAACAAAACCAACACATCACACAATCTGCCAGCTGGCAGCCAGTCACTAGTGGTGTCCCCCAGGGACCAGTGCTGGGCCCCATCCTGTTCATTATCTTTACTGATGAGGGGATTGAGTCAGTCATCAGTAAATTTGCAGATGACAAGAAGCTGGGAACAGGTGTTGATCTATTAGAGGGTAGGAGAACTCTGCAGAGGGACCTTGACAGGCTGGACAGATGGGCAGAGTCCAAAGGCATAAGATTTAACACATCTAAGTGCTGGGTTCTACACACTGGGCACAACAACCCCAGGCAGTGCTAAAGGCTGGGGTCAGAATGGCTGGAGAGCAGCCAGGCAGAAAGAGACCTGGGGGTAGTGTTTGATAGTAGGCTGAACATGAGCCAGCAGGGTGCCCAGGTGGCCAAGAAGGCCAATGGCATCCTGGCCTGGATCAGGAATAGTGTGGCCAGCAGGAGCAGGGAAGTCATTCTCCCCCTGTACTCAGCACTGGTTAGGCCACACCTTGAGTCCTGTGTCCAGTTGTGGGCCCCTCAGTTTAGGAAAGATGCTGAGTTGCTGGAGTGTGTCCAGAGAAGGGCAACAAAGCTGGGGAGGGCTTTGGAGCACAAGCCCTGTGAGGAGAGGCTGAGGGAGCTGGGGTTGCTTAGCCTGGAGAAGAGGAGGCTCAGGGAGACCTTCTTGCTGTCTACAACTCCCTGAAGGGTGGTTGTAGCCAGGTGGGGTTTGGTCTCTTCTCTCAAGCAACCAGCACCAGAACAAGAGGACACAGTCTCAAGCTGCACCAGGGGAAGTTTAGGCTGGATGTTAGGAAGAAATTCTTCACAGAAAGAGTGATTTGCCATTGGAATGTGCTGCCCAGGGAGGTGGTGGAGTCACCATCATTGGAGGTGTTTAGGAAGAGACTGGATGGGGCACTTAGTGCCATAGTTGAGTGGATTAGATGGTGTTGGGTGATAGGTTGGACTCAATGATCTCAAAGGTCTCTTCCAACCTGGTTTATTCTATTCTATTCTATTCTATTCTATTCTATTCTATTCTATTCTATTCTATTCTATTCTATTCTATTCTATTCTTCTACTTACTCTACTCTACTCTACTCTACTCTACTCTATTCTATTCTATTCTATTCTATTCTATTCTATTCTATTCTATTCTTTGTCTGCCTCTCAATTTTAACCAGTTGGAGTCCTGACTCAGGAGTGTCAAAGTTCTGGGGTTGCCAAACCTGCTTCAGTGTGTCACTAATAATCACTTGTCCATGTGGTTTGCTGTCTCATGCCAGGCCCCCAGTGCTAGGGGCTGAGGTTCCTTGGTGGGACAGCCTCTCCCAGCTCCACGACCTGTTCTTCCACGTTACTGGAATACTTTTTTTCCCCCTTTAAAGCATCACATGTAAAATAAATATTTCTTTCCCTTGACAGACATTAGGATTTTTGGAGTTGTTTTGTTTGGTTTTGTTTTGTTCAGATTAACTTTGTTACCCACAGAACTTGTGCAGTATTTCAAGACCGCTGATAACTGAGCAGGCTGGAAAAGAACACAAGTGTGTCCAGTCTGCTGTTTGTTTGGGTTTAATTAGTTTTCTCTGCTATGGCTGGAGACTTCTGCAATTGTCCTCTTGGTGGAAATAAGCATTTGGGCTTTTCTATCAAAATACTTAGCTGAGTCATGAGGGTTGGGGAAAAAGCAGCACAGGATGAGTTGACAGTTGTCTTGCTGGAACGCTGGAACGTGTCCAGAGAAGGACAACAAAGCTGGTGAGGGGTTTGGAGCACAAGCCCCATGAGGAGAGGCTGAGAGAGCTAGCTCACCAGCTTTGTTGCCCTTCTCTGGACAAATCATGCCCTAGAAGGAGACTTTTCTGTCTGTTAGTCTTCCTTGCCACTGCAGGTTAACTTATGGCAACTGATTCCAATACATGCTGCAGGCAAATCGAGTCACCTCTCAGGTGCCTACATGTCTCACACAAACAACATGTCAGCTCTAAACAGGACTTGGCTTTTGAAGTACCAGTCTTTTATTACATTGTAGGTTGTATGATCACACCTCAGCTGTACCCCAGTCTCTGTTGCAATTTCAAACTGGAAAGGGAAGGGCCCCCAAACCCTACCAAATTCACTAGGGAGGTCAGATCCAGTCTGCTCAAGCCTAAAGGACTCAGAGATTCTTTTCATATTGCTTTTCATATACTCACTTCCTGGTAGAAACTTTGTACCCTGATAGAATACACCTACTACTAGGCCTATCTCATCTGATGGAGGTTTAAACCACCAAAGAATAGAATAGAATAGAATAGAATAGAATAGAATAGAATAGAATAGAATAGAATAGAATAGAATGGAATAGAATAGAATGGAATAGAATAGAATAGAATAGAATAGAATAGAATAGAATAGAATAGAATAGAATAGAATAGACCAGGTTGGAAGAGACCTTCAAGATCATCACGTCCAACCCATGATCCAACACCACCTAATCAACTAAACCAAGCACCCTATCAAGTCTCCTCCTAAACACCTCCAATGATGGTGACTCCACCATCTCCATGGGCAGCACATTCCAATGGCTAACAACTCTTTCTATGATGAATTTCTTCCTAACATCCAGCCTAAACCTCCCCTGGTGCAGCTTGAGACTGTGTCCTCTCATTCAGGTGCTGGTTGCCTGGGAGAAGAAACCAACCCCCATCTGGCTACAACCTCCCTTCAGGTAGTTGTAGATAGCAAGAAGGTCTCCCCAGAGCTTCCTCTTCTCCAGGCTAAGCAACCCCAGCTCCCTCAGCATCTCCTCATAGGGCTTGTGCTCCAAAGCCCTCCCCAGCTTTGTTGCCCTTCTCTGGACACCTTCCAGCAACTCAACATCTTGCACTCTAAGTGGTGGTCCTCACTGTCACCCTGTAGCAAAATTTGACTTCACAGTTTTAACCAAAATATCCTATGGAAAAGCAATAGAAATAAGAGCAATGTGACTGTAACCCCAAGAAAGTGGCATCTTTGTTGAAGACAGGGAACATCTTGGTCTCTCCTCCAGGCCTGCTTATGTAATTTTACACTTTCTGTTCAAACCGATTCAGAGAAAATTCACAAACAGTTGTAACAGAGCTGCCAAAAGGCAGTCTCTGGCCTATTTCTGGAAATAAGATCTAAATGCTTTGGAAAATGTCTTTCCCTGTCCCTGGCTTTACTGATGTCAACCATGCCAAAATGAATGAACAGGAGAGGTTAGGTGTTTCAGCCCCTCAGTCCTTGACAAGTTCACTGGAGACATTTTCAGTGGGGACACCTGTCTGAACTGGACTCATAGAATCATAGAATCAATAAGGCTGGAAAAGACCTCAGAGATCATCAAGTCTAACCTGTCACCACAGACCTCATGACTAAGCCATGGCTTCAAGTGCCACATCCAATCCCCTCTTGAACACCTCCAGGGATGGTGACTCCACCACCTCCCTGGGCAGCACATTCCAATGGCTAACAACTCTTTCTATGAAGAACTTCTTCCAAACATCCAGTCTAAACTTCCCCTGCCGCAGCTTGAGACTGTGTCCTCTTGTTCTGGTGCTGGTTGCCTGGGAGAAGAGACCAACCCCCACCTGGCTACAACCTCCCTTCAGGTAGTTGTAGACAGCAAGAAGGTCTCCCCTGAGCCTCCTCTTCTCCAGGCTAAACAACCCCAGCTCCCTCAGCCTCTCCTCATAGGGCTCTTGCTCTTGCTCCAGACCTCTCACCAGCCTGGTTCTCAGCTGTCTCAAGCAGCACTCATACCTGAGGGTGAAGGATGTGACAGACACAGTCAGCAGTGTGCTTTGGGCTGGGATGTGCCTGTTTTCCCCTAATGAGCTGACAATGCCATCTATGGTATGAAGCGGTGTGTGCCACTGCATTGTCCAATACAGGTATTGATATGCAGGCTAACAACACTGTCCTGCACGTTTGTGGAAAGTAAGAGAATAAATAAAAGAGAATAAAACCAGCCTCTGGCAGAAGAAATGGATTCTGATTACACAGACACATTGCATAATTCTTCAGTCTCAACAAATGCTTTTAAGTAATTCTTCAGTCTCAACAAATGATGACACCTCTGTACGTTTGTTACTGAACCTCTAAAAAGTTAACAGCACAATGAGGACTCCTGGCTATATATTTTTCTCTGGTTTCTTACCCATTAGTGTAATCAAAGTGTCCATTTTCCAAACAGGCATTCATACTGACAAGTGCATTTTACTGACCCCTTTTGCACAGAGGTCAGGCAGTGAAGGATAGATAGACATTCCTGTAGAAAATTGCCTCATTGTTAAGCAGTAAGGACACTGCATGTCTCCACCTCAGCCACTCCTAAGTTATCTTGATCTGTCAGATTCATTGGCTTTTAAAAAGCTCAAGATAAGAATAGCCACCAGAGTATCAAGCCTTGCCACCTTCGTTGTGGTATGTTCTTAGCAGTCAATAAAAAGGTGTCATTTCCCCATGCAATTCCTGTACTTCCAGAAATCTTCCTTTATTTAAATAATGTCAGCAGTCTTCCAAGATTTTCAAGTAACTAAGAATGGTCTCACAGTTTAATTGTCTAACTGGAAACGAGGACAAAAAGTTTCCAGTTTTGGCTTTGAAATATGTAGACTGTGACCATCTGTGATATAGAATAGAGCAGAGTAGAGTAGAGTAGAGTAGAGTAGAGTAGAGTAGAGTAGAGTAGAGTAGAGTAGAGTAGAGTGGAATGGAATGGAATGGAATGGAATGGAATGGAATGGAATGGAATGGAATGGAATGGAATGGAATGGAATGGAATGGAATGGAACGGAGTAGAATAGAATAGACCAGACCAGACCAGGTTGGAAAAGACTTTTAAGATCACTGAGTCCAACCTATCACCCAACACCATCTAATCAACTAAACCATGGCACCAAGCGCCCCATCCAGTCTCTTCCTAAACACCTCCAATGACGATGACTCCACCTCCCTGGGCAGCACATTCCAATGGCCATTCTCTCTTGCTGGGAAGAACTTCTTCCTAACATCCAGCCTAAACCTCCCCTGGTACAGCTTGAGACTGTGTCCTCTTGTTCTGGTGCTTATTGCCTGAGAGAAGAGACCAACCCCAATTGGCTACAACCTCCCTTCAGGAAGTTGTAGACAGCAAGAAGGTCTCCCCTGAACCTCCTCTTCTCCAGGCTAAGCAACCCCAGCTCCCTCAGCCTCTCCTCATAAGGCTGTGCTCCAAACCCCTCCCCAGCTTTGTTGCCCTTCTCTGGACACCTTCCAGCAACTCAACATCTTTCCTAAACTGAGGAGTCCAGAACTGGGCACAGGACTCAAGGTGTGGCCTAACCAGTGCTGAGTACACCCAAAAGCATCTCTGCAAGTAACCCCAAAGCTTTGTGAAACTCTGAACTTGAGAACTCTATTTTCCTTCTCTCTCCATCTACAAACCCCAGCAAAAAGCAGGAAGTGTGGCACTGCACATTCTCTAAAGAGCTGAAAAACGTGACCTGCCAAGCTTCCAGATGTAGAGTCTATATCCTAGTGTTACATACACAAAACTGTGTTTACACCATGGACACATTTTAGGATTGACTTCAATCTCTGTGAGTATTTATAGCCATTGAGGCACTTGACTAAACATGAGCTTATTTATGCTCACAGCCCATTTGCAGAACAAGGCAGACAGGCATAAGGCAGATGATGGCAAATTGAATTACATAAATAAGGACCCTTGGTTTTGAAAACCCATTACTGCTATTGGATTTTACTAGGCTTGTAGTTTTAACTCAAGACCTCTACGTGGACTTTCATTTTTGGTTCTGCAACCTGACATTTTACTCATTAGCTGTACACTGGCTGGAGGTGTGTGTGTACAAGTGAAAAGATCTGTACCTTGTCTCCAAAAATTCACCCATGAGCACTCCACTTACAGGAAAGCTGTGCAGTTTCGGATTTGCTTACAACTCTGACACACAATATTGCCCATTCTTTTTCTGTCACTCAGATTTCCCCTGCTCTAACACCTCTTTGTTGTTCCAGTAATCTGCCTTTCCACTGACCCATACCCCTGCAACTTGGCAATCAAGCCCTACTGGGTTCACCACTGGTGCCTGTGGGTAACCTCATCCACCTCTTGGCTGACTCTTCTTCTCACCCTCTTGCAACACGAATCAGACAGGAAAATCCCCTTTGCAGAAACCCACCTCTATCATCTTCACAGCTGAGTAAATGTGCAGTCCCTTTGAAAACTAGCACTGAAATCACAAGCTTCACATTTGCAGTAATTTCCTATAATCTGGAGTTGCCGCTCTCACTGCGGTGAGGAGAAAGGTGTCAGCGTTTCAGAGCAAGGAAAGGATTTGAAAAGCAAACTCAGTTGTGAGCCAGGTTTTACTGCCACTTCCAGAGCAAAGTGATTAAGAGGAGATGCAAAAGAATGTGAAGCATTAAAAGCAGGACAATATTTACAGGATAGAAGGTCCCTGAATGTTACCTATGGGACACCAGTGATGCTGAGTACCTCTGATACTGGATTGGTACAAAATATTGTCTTTCAAGGGCAAGTGAGAGTGGGAAGGAGTTGGAGGAAGTGGAACATCACGAGGGAGCTGGGATTGTTTTGGCTCAGGGGAGACTTTCTTGCTGTCTACAACTCCCTGAAGGGAGGTTGTAGCCAGGTGGGGGTTGGTCTCTTCTCCCAGGCAACCAGCACCAGAACAAGAGGACACAGTCTCAAGCTGTGCCAGGGGAAGTTTAGGATCAAGGTGAGGAGAAAGTTTTTCACTGAGAGAGTCGTTAGCCATTGGAATGTGCTGCTCAGGGAGGTGGTGGAGTCACCATCCCTGGAGGTGTTCAAGGGGGGATTGGACATGGCACTTGGTGCCATGGTTTAGTCATGAGGTCTGTGGTGACAGGTTAGACTTTGTGATCTTTGAGGTCTCTTCCAACCTTGGTGATTCTGTGATTCTGTGAAAGTAAAGACGCATCTGTCCCACAGATACAGTTGACGTGTAAGGATCTGATAGGAAAAGATTGCTTCTTGAGATGTCAAGGCACAACTTCTTCTTAGACTTCCAGGGCTGTATGTTTACCCTTACTGTGAGAGATACCTACATTTCCTACCTGCAAAAAGATTGTAACTCCTAAGAAGAAAAAAGCCTGAGTATAGACAATCATTCCAGAGCATTTTGAAGTCTTAATCTCGTGCCATTCTTCTCCTTCAAAGGCAGTTAGAAGCGTCAGTGATTAGTGCAAAGATTAAAGCTGAGCAGAAGAACTGGTATAGAACCATGTACAAGCTAGAGAGGTAGAGAAAAACGAATACATGACAACGTTGAAACTGGACCGGATGTACTCACTCATCACTAGACATGCTACATGATTAACCACTTGTCCTCATTCTAACAACGAAGCCAGGAAATCCACAAAACCTCAGTATGTATGTAACAGTGCACTGCTAGCTAAGAAATTACAGCTATCAAGCTACAGAACAAAGCATGCACTACATTTACTATAATTTAACACACTGGCCTTCTCTGAAAACCTGGCAGTCTGCTGCCATGCAAGCCCATAGTGTCAAGACTATGTTTCAGTGGGAGTAGAGATTTGAGCATGTAGCATTTCATGGAATCACAGAATCAACAAGGTTGGAAGAGACCTCGAGGATCATCAAGTCCAACTTATCACGCAAGACCTCATGACTACTAAACCATGGCACCAAGTGCCACATCCAATACCCTCTTGAACACCTCTAGGGATGATGACTCCACCACCTCCCTAGGCAGCACATTCCAATGGCTAACGACTCTGTGAAGAACTTTCTCCTCACCTTGAGCCTAAACTTCCCCTGGCACATCTTGAGACTGTGTCCTCTTGTTCTGGTGCTGGTTGCCTGGGAGAAGAGACCAACCCCTACCTGGCTACAACCTCCCTTCAGGGAGTTGTAGAGAGCAAGAAGTTCTCCCCTGAGCCTCCTCTTCTCCAGGCTAAGCAACCCCAGCTCCCTCAGCCTCTCCTCAGAGGGCTTGTGCTCCATTCCCCTCCCCAGCTTTGTTGCCCTTCTCTGGACACGTTCAAGAGTCTCAATGTCCTTCGCAAATTTATATGAGATTGTGGTGTTTTGAGCCTTAATTGAAGTTTAATCTACCAAAAAATTATCTGGAATTGGCTTGGAAGTAGGAGAAATCAATTTTATTTATATACCATTGCTAGAGGTGTTTAGGAAGAGACTGGATGGGGCACTTGGTGCCATGGTTTAGCTGATTAGACAGTGTTGGGTGATAGGTTGGAGTCAATGATCTCAATGGTCTTTTCCAACCTGGTTAATTCAATTCTATTCTATTCTAATTCCTATGGAATAATGATGAATAGGAAAATATACAAACCCAAATGTGGATGGCCTTGTATCTCCCTCGATGCCTGTGGATTTCAGCCCTTCAGAGAAGCATGAATGTGGCAAGATCAGGCCTGACCACATGGCAGAACCAGGAGGCCAGCAGCAGCTGTGGGTCCTTTCAAACAGGTGAGGCAGGAGCAAAATAAAAGGATGGCTGCCACCCCCTCCCCTCTCATCCCCCCTTATGGTCTTGCTAGACAGGAAAGGGGAGAGGAACAGACCAACTCAGACCTGGGAGACCCCTCCTCCCAGGAGGGAGAAACCATGTCAACCTGGATCAGGTTCTTTTGTCCTCTGGGGGAAGCAGGGTTCTTGCAACCCTCCCCTCACAAGATGGGTGTAACCCAGCACAGACATTGGAATGGAATGGAATGGAATGGAATGGAATGGAATGGAATGGAATGGAATGGAATGGAATGGAATGGAATGGAATAAACCAAGTTGGAAAAAAACTTTGAGACCGAGTCCAACCTATCATCCAACACTATCTAATCAACCTCTCTTCAGGTAGTTGTAGACAGCAATAAGGTCTCCTCAGAGCCTCTTCTTCTCCAGGCTAAGCAACCCCAGCTCCCTCAGCCTCTCCTCACAGGGCTTGTGCTCCAAACCCCTCCCCAGCCTTGTTGCCCTTCTCTGGACACATTCCAGCAACTCAGTATCGTTCCTAAACTGGTTATGGTTGAAACTGCTTATGGTTGAAAGTTTGTATGAAACTGGATGCTATTTCCTGCTTGCTGTATGGGAGTTCAGACTGAAAATGCCCCTTGTGAGCCTTAAAATGTGTTCTGATACCTCCAGAGAATGGTTCTTCCTACACTCTCTGCAAGGCTGATCAGAGGGAGGCCTTTGGAATGGTACTGAAGCACAGGTAATAGCAACAAGGAGATTAAACCATCCTGGCTTTGCTGCTCACCTGGCAAATACTGTGTTCTCAAGAAAGCCACAAAAATGTTTTGAAGAAAGCAGCATGACCACTCTGCTGCTGGTGGTTTGGTGAACCTCACGGGGTCGGATGTCAGCCATACTTTCCAAACAGCAGTAGGGCTGGTCAGTGGTTTGCCGTGAAATGCAGCCAGGCTTGTGCTTTGGCTCCAGGTAACACCACCACAACCTGTTTACAGAGCTTGCTCTGTTTTTATGGTTAGCTATGGATGTGTTGGCCTAGCACCTTCATGATGAGCTCTTTTATACAAAGCACCCTGAGCCATCTTGGTCTTTCTGTTGCTTAGCCTGGAGAGACCTTCTTGCTGTCTACAACTCCCTGAAGAGAGGCTGTAGCCAGGTGAGGGTTGGTCTCTTCTCCCAGGCAACCAGCACCAGAACAAGAGGACACAGTCTCAAGCTGTGCCAGGGGAGGTTTAGGCTGGATGTTAGGAAGAAATTCTTCACAGACAGGGATTGGCCATTGGAATGTGCTGCCCAGGGAGGTGGTGGAGTTACCATTACTGGAAGTGTTTGAAACTGGATGGGGCGCTTGGTGCCATGGTTTAGTTGATTAGAGGGTGTTGGATGATAGGTTGGACTTGATGATCTCAAAGGTCTTTTCCAACCCGGTTAATTCTATTCTATTCTAATGAATATTTTACCTTTCAGACTGCAATTTTGTGGCAGTCCATAACCAATACATTCTCATGGGAGAGGACTACAATTCTGAAATGGTCACTTCAGGTCTCCTTCAGAGGTGGTTAATTAGCTGTTGAATTAGATATGTGCATCCCAATTAACCCATGACCAGCTTCTAACATGCCTGTGAACATCCATCTGCCACGCATCTTCCTGTGCTCATGATCTATTTCTCTGGAGCCTCATCAATCAAATTCAGCTCAGCAGGGGACTCTTCCTTCACATGGAGGAGAGAAGGAAACAATTCTCACCATCTCCCTGTGCAAAGGGCGGTAAGTGTCAGTCAGCTTCACAGAATAGGAAGTGAAGCAGCAGAAGACAGGAGACCTAACCAGAAGCCCATCTTGGAAGCCCATGTCAGAGCTGTGTGGAGAATTCCATTATTCCAGCCAAGCACAGTGCTACAGACATCATACAACTCATCACAAGTCTTTACTGCTCTGGCTTTTATGTTGCCATGCCCTTGGCAAAACAGTAAAAAGAAGAATACCAATCACATGGAAGTTCAGATCCTTGCATTTCTCAGGTTAGCTTTGGCAGCTCCTAAACTTTATGGCCATGTAGCCATGGGTTTACTGCTACCTTGAAGGTAAGTCATCTTCTAGAACAGAGAAACACAGATTTCATCCTTTCAACTCACCATTAAAAGGTTTCCAAAGCGGAGGCCAGGTACTTGCCTTGCCCTGTGATTGTCTTCCAAGCTAGTAGGGCTTTTCTACATACAACCAGCTTAGGACAGTGTCTGGATTTCTGGATTAGCCTGAGGAGGCACATAATTTTCAAGCTTTATCAAAGGAAAGAATCTGAAACTGTAAAATATTTATTGGAAAATATTTGGGAGCACAAGAAAAATGCTAGCTACAGTGGGATTTGGCAAAGAAAAGGAATGAGCCTCATTCTGAGCCCAGAACTCTTCCAAAAAACCCGGGATCATTGCTCCACTTCACAGAGGGTGACATATGAGGGCCCTTGAAGAGCACCATTTGTCTCAAGTCAAGGCAAGGCATCAGCAGAGGAAGGTACTGAACCCAGGATCACCTGCAAACTTAAAATGAAGCCCTCCAAGTCCTACATTGTCAGTCTCTTCTCCAACACAGCAACCGAGGCTAATCAGACAAGTGAGCAAGTCATATTTGGTGGCAGCTCCCTGTGCACATTTCAACAGCAAGGGAGAGGATGAGCAGCAGAAAGTTGACTGCTTGCCACCTTCATACTGTGCCACACTTCTCTACAGACTAACATCCTAAAGGAGATTTCACCTTCTTTGAGGGCATCAGGCCATCTTCAGCATTCCCCCGCTACTCAGCTCTGGTGAGACCCCACCTGGAGTACTGCATCCAGTTCTGGAGCCCCTATTCCAAGAGGGATCTGGAGGTGCTGGAAGGTGTCCAGAGAAGGACCACGAGGATGATCAGAGGGCTGGAGCACCTCTCCTATGAGGACAGAATGAAGGAGTTGGGGCTGTTCAGTCTGGAGAAGAGAAGGTTCGAGGTGACCTTCATTGTGGCCTTCCAGTATCCGAAGGGGGCCTATAGAAAGGCTGGGGAGGGACTTCTCAGGATCTCAGGTAGTGATAGGACTAGGGGGAACGCAATGAAGCTGGAGGCGGGGAGATTCAGGCTAGATGTGAGGAGGAAGTTCTTCCCCATGAGAGTTGGTGAAGTCCTGGAATGGGTTATCCAGGGAGGTGGTTGAGGCCCCGTCCCTGGAGGTGTTTAAGCCCAGGCTGGATGAGGCTCTGGCCAGCCTGATGTAGTGTGGGGTGTCCCTGCCCATGGCAGGGGGTTGGAACTAGATGATCCTTGTGGTCCCTTCCAACCCTGACTGATTCTATGACTGTAAAATCTTGCAACCTTTACCCCTCTAAGCATCCCAAGACTACAGAAACTACAAGCCCTATGAGGAGAGGCTGAGGGAGCTGGGGTTGCTTAGCCTGGAGAAGAGGAGGCTCAGGGAAGACCTTCTTGCTGTCTACAACTACCTGAAGGGAGGTTGTGGCCGGGTGGGGGTTGGTCTCTTCTCCCAGGCAACCACCAACAGAACAAGCGGACACAGTGTCAAGCTGCACCAGGGGAGGTTCAGGCTGGATGGTAGGAAGAAATTCATTACAGAGTGATTGGCCATTGGAATGTGCCGCCTGGGAAGGCAGTGGAGTCACCATCACTGGATGTGTTCAAGAAGAGACTGGATGGGTGCTTAATGCCATGGTTTAGGTGGGTGACAGGTTGGACTCAATGATCTTGAAGGTCTTTTCCAACCTGGTTAATTCTATTCTATTCTACAAATAGGAAAGAAGATGTTGAATTTATGACAGGATCATGTTTGAACACTGGACTTGCAAACAGAAGACAGCAGCAAATAAATTTGTGTTTAAATTAAGTGAGCTGCCAAGGTCAAGACTGTGTTATGACCACGGTTCATTCGCTTTCTTTTTCTCCTCCTTAATGAGATACAATTATATGAACTTTAGCTTTAGTGCTCTCCCAGGCTAATTATAGAAAAAAAAAAAAAAGGTTCACATTTTAAGAAATAAAATTAGAAATCCGTGATGGCAACAACCAACCTTCTCCTTGCTGACGTCTATTCAGATTAATGTTTTTTCCTCTAATTAATCTGAGCCACTCATCCAGTGTAATTTGGATGACTGTAGCAAAGATGACTTTTACTATGTACTTACATTTTCTTTTAACAGCTGTGGCAAGCTAATACCCAGTGAGAGAGAGGGGGAGGGGAAAAAGGTCAAACGTTAAAAAGACAAATGACAAGCTGGCCATACACCATAAGCATACCAAGCCTTGAGGAAGCAAAAAAACCCTCACAGAATTGTTTTAAATGAAAATTACCACTACTCCTCCTCTGAAACCATGTCTCTAGGAGCCTCTCAAAAGCACTTTGATCACACTGATGAGGGCCCTCCAGACTCCTTGGGGAATTTCCAACTCCCACCTCTTTATTTTCTCAGGCAGTCATAGGAAAAGAAGCTGCATTGGAAGATGCCAGCCTGTATTAGTCTTGCCAGGATGTCTCAGGCTTAACCATTTGATGACTCGGACCACCATGAAGATGTAATTTTCATATCATAGTTTACAGAAAGAAATTAAGACATAAGCCAAGTCCTGAACCTCCTAAGTTAACAGGACAAAAATGTGTATGATTTATGGCCATAGCAGTATCAGCTAAACATCCCACAGTCCTCCAGCAGTTAGCTTGGAAGCTGCTTGTGCACAGTGCTAGCAGACTTAGCTGTGACCTCTACCTCTGATATACACTGTGTAACATACTGTAAAGAGTTCTGTCCAACAGGACAGTTGAGCATCACTGTTTCTCTAATCGCACTAAACAACCACACTGCAAGGAGCTGCTTTCAGTTTGGTTACCACACAGTTGTATTCTAGTTTCCCAGAGAAACAGGATGCATCTCCTGTACTCTCAGCACTGGTTAGGCCACACCTTGAGTCCTGTGTCCAGTTCTGGGCCCCCCACTTTAGAAAGGATGTTGAGTTGCTGGAATGTGTCCAGAGAAGGGCAACAAAGCTGGGGAGGGGTTTGGAGCATTAGCCTTATGAGGAGAGGCTGAGGGAGCTGGGGTTGCTTACCCTAGAGAAGTGGAGACTCGGGGAAACGTTATTGCTGCCTTTAACTACCTGAAGGGAGGTTGTAGCCAGGTGGGGGTTGGTCTCTTCTCCCAGGCAACCAGCACCAGAACAAGAAGACAGAGTCTCAAGCTGCACCAGAGGAGGTTTAGTCTGGATATTAGGAAGAAGATTTTCATAGAAAGAGTGATTGGCCATTGGAATGGGCTGCCCAGGGAGGTGGTGGAGTCACCGTCACTGGAGGTGTTTAGGAAGAGACTGGATGGGGCGCTTGGTGCCATGGTTTAGTTGATTAGATGGTGTTGGGTGATAGGTTGGACTCGGTGATCTCGACGGTCTTTTCCAACCTGGTTAATTCTATTCTATTCTAAATCTACAACTTTCAGGGTGAGGTGAGAGTTCTCTGTTGCATTTCTATCCATACCATGTTTGCATTTCTACATCAGCATGGGTAGTATGTCTGACTTCATGTGGATAATCAATCCAGACGCAACATCAGCTCAGAGCAAGGTATTATGAGACAATAATTATGAAAATACCTTCTCAGAAACACTGTATGTTAATTAAAGGTGAATACCTAGCTAAAATGTGTCCTGAGAAGTGTCTGAGACAACTGGAACTTTGCCAGCTTTCAAAAGGAACAAGTTTTGCCCTGTCTGGAAGCTGCTGCTACTCAGCAGGCTGAATGAATAACGTAGTATGTCAGTTACATTATACTGCAGTATCCACTTCAAAATTACATTCAGATCAGCATAAAACATAAGGGTTTTGCAAGAAGTAAGTCTGGTTCCAAACCAAAGCAACCACAGATTACTTTCCTACAGGACTGAAAAACTCAGCCAAAAGCAAGTTTAGCTCCTCTTCACTGCTTGATGATTTCTGGTAGGCAAGCCTTATTCCATAGCATCCCAGCTAAGAAGACTCCTCTTGCTGGTTTTTAACCACTTCCACCAGCCAAGAATGAGAAGGCCAGGAGTCACACCAGGACAAGAGAGCAAGGTCAGGAAAGAAGCTGAAGATCATGGCCGTAGTACAAGACTGGACGAGGGTCAGGCAAACACAGAAACCAGCAAGAGCCACAAGGAAAGCGTAAGAGGAGACTTGGAAGTTATATGGAGACTGTGCAAAAGGAGAGATTGGCAATACGTGGGCTACAGGGGCAGAAGGCAGAAAAACATGCCAGAAAAACATGCCACATTATCACACAATTTCTTTTCTTGATACTCATCTCACCCCTGGCTGAAGCACTGGAACTTCAGGAAACCAAGTCAAGTGATTCGTACGAGTGTTCTCTTCTGCCCATTCTCAATTAAAACCAAAGCCAAACAACAGCAACAAAAACTCACACACAAAGTGCACACAAAGAACCAAAATGCACACAAAGAGCCTTTACAGCAGGTGAAGCAGCAGCAACTTTCAGAAGAACTGAAGGCAAGCCAGACTATATATATTGATTATATCAGGGCCCCAGCTTCATTTGTTGCAATTCCTGTGGAATGGTGTTGTGTGGTCATGGGCTAGATAGGCAGCACCTTGACCACAGGCATAGTCTCATGCTTGTCATGGTTAGTTCTCTTGCCCCAGGCAGTCACACACTTCGTGGTTTGACTTAACAGCAGGGGGAGAGACAGTATTTGATTAATAGGGTGCTCAACAACCAGCAAGGTCAGTGATCTGGGTACATTTCTTCAGCCTTGGCATGACTCATGTTCCACAGCCACCTTACAATCAGAGGCTTGGAGCAGTAACCAGCACAGAATTCAGTCACACCAGAAGCTCAGACTATGGAGCAAGAGGAAGGTCCAAGCAAGAGCAGCAAGGGATAGAGTAGCACACACACTGGACTATGGAACAGCTGGAGACTTTACTCTCAATTTAATACACCAAGGTTAAACAAAGTGCACGGATACTGTTCTGTGGTTGAACAAAGCCAGCCAGACCCAGCCTGCTGAAAGAAAGAAAAATAAAGTCCAGGCAGGAAAAAAAAAGCTCAGACTGATCTTCCACATGAATATTCTTTTCTTTTCTTTTTCCTTCACAAAAATATATATTATGTTTTTTGTTCCCAAACTCTCCACCCATCTTTTTTTAGCTGTACAACGTTTTAAGATTAAGTTAAATGTTCATTTGCTTCAGTTAACATTTTCTGCATGACTGAACATGAGGCATTACCCAAAAAAAACCCAAAACATAACAACAACAACAACAACAACAATCTCTTTAAAACAGATACAACAATGAAGCAAAAGAATGCTCCTTTTGGAATTAATCTCATCAATACCATCAAAATCCCCCTTCAACCAACCATTGGAAAAATAAAGAATCAAGGAGAGTTGTACATGCTCACTGGTTAACTTCAGCAGAAGTTTCCTAAATTCTTGAAATAGAAATAGAATTAACCAGGTTGGAAGAGGCCTTTGAGATCATCGAGTCCAACCTTCACCCAACATCATCTAATCAACTAAACCATGGCACCAAGCGCCCCATCCAGTCTCTTCCTAAACACCTCCAGTGATGGTGACTCCACCACCTCCCTGGGCAGCACATTCCAATGGCCAATCTCTCTTTCTATGATGAATTTCTTCCTAACATCCAGCCTAAACCTCCCCTGGTGCAGCTTGAGACTGTGTCCTCTTGTTCTGGTGCTGGTTGCCTGGGAGGAGAGACCAACCCCCACCTGGCTACAACCTCCCTTCAGGGAGTTGTAGACAGCAAGAAGGTCTCCCCTGAGCCTCCTCTTGTCCAGGCTAAGCAACCCCAGCTCCCTCAGCCTCTCCTCAGAGGGCTTGTGCTCCAAACCCCTCCCCAGCTTTGTTGCCCTTCTCTGGACACTTTTCCAGCAACTCAATATCTTTCTTAACCTGAGGGGCCCAGAACTGGACACAGGACTCAAGGTGTGGCCTAACCAGTGCTGAGTACAGGCTTCCAGGCAGGATGACATTGAGGTAGACTGGTTATTACATCTTACTTATGTCAAGATACTAGGGCCAAATTCTCACCCAGTTTCTCCTCACAGAATCCATTGTATTGTATGTAATAGGAACTAGGGGCTTACCTTTCCAGCCAAAGGCAGTAAAACTGTGCTCCTGCCTTCTTCCTGAACACCAATCTAATTCTGTAAGAAGTATGCCATCTACTGATGCACTATTTACTATACCATTCTTCAAGCACCTTTATACAGCCACTTAAGACCAATCTTACCTTTGATAGCTGAAAGTAAGAATATCACTCCCTGAATTTACAAGAAATGACAGTGCTCTAGCAGCCAGTGAAATGTGTTTTATTTTAAGCCACCGCTAAAACAAGAACAAGTTTAGTGCAACCTGGAGTTCATCATACTCTGAAAACTGAATATTGTTAAATTACTCAAATGGCAAAACTTATCACCATTGTACAGTACACAACCTTCATATTCATTGAGTACAGTTACATAAACATTTAGAGTTATTCAAACTGCTTTTGGTATACAACTGCATCACTAACTGGAGCTGTGGATTACTGTAACACTGCACAAATAAGCAGCAGTTCCAGCAAATTATAATAACTTTTAGTATTAAATACTATTCAGACAGTACAACAGAACAAAGGCCCTCTAAAACTCTAACTCCAGCTATACATCAGGAATGTACAAAGATGGTACAAAATAAAGTGACTACAGTGGCTGGGCTCTGTTCTCCCTTCTTCAGAGCTCAAGTAAAGTGAATGCTCGACAGTAGTGGCTCTGGCTGAACAGCCAAAAATTCTTCCACCAGAATCACTCCTGGATCTTGTCTTTGCAAATCAACTGTGTGAAACTAGGGGGTTCCATGCTGGTGACAGTGTTTACTACTTACTGTGTTCCCATCTCCAACAATAACCTGGCTCTTCGCAGAAAAGGTCCCAGACAAAGTTACCTTAGCAAATGCAACTTTGAAAACCTGAATCCGTTTTTGAGAGACCTAAATCAGTCTCGGAATGTGTGTGGCTGGGTTTGGGGTTTGTTTTTGGTGTTGCTCACTGAATAGTTAAGGAAAATGAAAAATCAACTTGCAAGAAATTTCCCCTTTATGTTTTCATTAGCTTTCATTAGCTTTCTTCGCTCTACTGCTTAAGTGCTCACCGAGTAACAAGATTTTCTTTGTTAGTGAAAAGAAAATTCCTGTATGGAAGGCTAAGAACTGAAGAATTAGACTGTTCAAAAAGATGACCAAAATCCTCAGAAGAAGAAGTTGTCTGTCTGTTACTTGTAACACAGCTATGTGAGAGACTAACATACAAATCCTCTGATACATAATTAATGTCATAGAAGTATATCTGCATACAAAAAAAAGCCTCAATACGAAATTTAGCAATTGAAACTTGGTTAGAAAGCTTCAGGAAACCTTGCTGAAGAATTATGCATGAACTTATGCTCAGCTCCCCACTCTGTCCTTCTACCAGAAGTTACCAGATCTATAGTAGTCAACAAAAAAGGAACATCTATTTGCACCTCAATGATTTCAGAGCAGACTGTCACATTGTCACATAAAGTTAAACCTGATAAAGGTGGCTATGAAGCCCGAGAGTACTAAGAGGCTGCTTGGGCAGGTTGCAATTTTCCTCTTGGCCATGGAACACCTGGCTGATGCCAGCAATTTTTTCCTTTGTCTGCAGCATGGTATTCCAGAACAGATTTTGGCATAACATCAGTGCTCTCAGTCCTATTGTGAATACAGCACACTTACAAGTGGGAAGAAGAGCTTTACTGGCACAGCAGGAATCCTGACTAACATGCCTGAGACTGGCTCCTCTGAGCTACTATCACAGACGAGGACTTTTTTTCACCAATATTGCAATGGCCTGAACACAGCAGTAAATACACATTATGTGTGGGTGGACAATACCAATTATGGACTGAATAAACATACCATGTGCACAGTATCACAAAGCACAGCACAGCTATTTTGACTTTCACCTCAAAGCCTTTGAAATGCTGACAATTACTTGAACATTCATCAGCTGAATTTCGCTTCACGCATCTGCATTCTCTCTGTCTCCTTTCACAAGAGGAATGAAATGAAGAGTGTTGGATCTTTGGATTTTTCAGATGTTTTCCAGAAGCCAACCAACCAAAGACTTGTTTAGAACTTGCTCTCCATCAGACGCCTTCTCCATCATTTCACAATATTTCAGCACTGCTTGCAAGAGATCTCCGACTTTCCAATCTCTTTCTTGCACTCTTCTGGAAAGCTAAGGGGAGACAGGGGAAGACAAAACACAACATTGTGACCAGCACATCCTGATTAACAGTTACAGAAGTCATCCTTGAAACATTAGCTCAGAAGAGATCAGTTGTTATGAGTGAATCGTTACTCCCGCATCTAGAAAAACAAACACTTCTGCAACCAGCAGGCACTGCAGGGCAGTTTTCACCAATTTTCTTCTGGATGGAGTGATATTTTCAAATGATGTGGTGCCACAGGTATGAGGGCTGTGGTTCATCAAGACTGCAGAAAACAGGAAATCCTGAACACAAGATTAAGACATTTACCACTCCTCCCAGGCCATTAACGCACATATAAAAAGACAAAACTCAGACTTAATAAAAGGATGTGGATTTTCCTTTCACAACATATAGTGAGTGTGGTTTGGGTGGCACAGATGCTACCCTCAATGAAAACAGTGTCTTCAGAGTGGGGAAATCATAACATCTTAGGGAAGAGGAAGAGAGGAGGGTGAAGCTAAACTATGACTTGGGAGCAGAGATCAGTGTAGCTGAAAACATTTCTTTCACTCAGGGTCCAAATGAAAAAAACCTTTCCCTAGCGTATGGGTCAAGCTCAGCTATATATGTGAAAGAAACTCTACCCTAAGACAATGAGGAATTATCCCAGTTTGTGCAGGCACACAAAAACATCTGAACCAGCTGAACATGAGCCAGCAGTGTGCCCAGGTGGCCAAGAAGGCCAATAGCATCCTGGACTGGATCAGGAATAGTGTGGCCAGCAGGAGCAGGGAAGTCATTGTGCCCCTGGACTCAGCACTGGTCAGGCCACACCTTGAGTCCTGTGTCCAGTTCTGGGCCCCTCAATTTCAGAAGGACATTGAGACACTTGAACGTGTCCAGAAAAGGGCAACAAGGCTGGGGAGATGTCTTGAGCACAAGCCCTATGAAGACAGCCTGAGGGAGCTGGGGTAGCTTAGCCTGGAAAAGAGGAGGCTCAGGGGAGACGTTATTGCTCTCTACAACTACCTGAAAGAAGGTTGTAGCCAGGTGGGGGTTGGTCTCTTCTCCCAGGCAACCAGCACCAGAACAAGAGGACACAGTCTCAAGCTGTGCCAGGGGAAGTTTAGGCTCGAGGTGAGGAGAAAGTTCCTCACAGAAAGAGTTATTGACTATTGGAATGTGCTGCCCAGGGAGGTGGTAGAGTCACCATCCCTGGAGGTGTTCAAAAATGGATTGGACGTGGCACTTGAAGCCATGGTTTAGCTAGTCATGAGGTGTTGGGTGACAGGTTGGACTTAATGATCTTTGAGGTCTCTTCCAACCTTATTGATTCTATGAAAATCCAGCACCTATGCAAACAAATTTTATTCCCTGTAGCTTTCTGGACAACTGTCCAAGCTGCATGTAGCAAACACAATTTAGACACTTAATCTACTTAGTCATTGGAACTGTAGAGTTTTATTGCCTTTTATGGTCCCTACCATAACATTTTATATACTGAGTTTAAAGAAAAAAATAAATCATAAACAGCACTCAGTGAAACACATTCCACAGCTACAAAATTAAGATTTCATAGTGTTTTCTTTTTTCTAGAGACCTGTCAAACTGCAACATGAATTTTTATTAGAAAATGAATAGGGAGATAGACTTTCTCTTCTTCTTCACCTAGGTGATGCTCCAAGTGCAACAAAGCAGGTGATGGAATTGCCAGGAAGAATGTGGGCAGAAGAACATGTGTAAAATATTTAGCTGTTTGAGAAAAAAAAGAATAACTTGGATGAATAAAAAAAAGATCCTCTCCAATCTTGAGTACAATATAACCTGAACACTGAAACTTTTGGCAGTAAAATAAATAAGCAATCACAACACCTTTTGTACATAAAACTGAATCCTGTAGGCCAATGGCATCCTGGACTGGATCAGGAATAGTGTGGCCAGCAGGAGCAGGGAAATCATTGTGCCCCTGGACTCAGCACTGGTCAGGCCACACCTTGAGTCCTGTGTCCAGTTCTGGGCCCCTCAATTTAAGAAGGACATTGAGACACTTGAACGTGTCCAGAAAAGGGCAACAAGGCTGGGGAGGGGTTTGGAGCACAAGCCCTATGAAGACAGCCTGAGGGAGCTGGGGTAGCTTAGCCTGGAAAAGAGGAGGCTCAGGGGAGACGTTATTGCTCTCTACAACTCCCTGAAGGGAGGTTGTAGCCAGGTGGGGGTTGGTCTCTTCTCCCAGGCAACCAGCACCAGAACAAGAGGACACAGTGTCAAGCTGTGCCAGGGGAAGTTTAGGCTAAATGTTAGAAAGAAATTCTTCATAGAGAGAGTGACTGGCCACAGAATGGGCTGTCCAGGGAGGTGGTGGAGTCACCATCACTGGAAGTTTAAGTGACTGGATGGGGCACTTGGTGCCATGGTTTAGTTGATTAGATGGTGTTGGGTAATAGGTTGAACTCAATGATCTCAAAGTGCAATTCTATTCTATTTCTGTGAATTTTTAAAACAGAGCACAGGAAGTAAGAGTTTTATAGTCTACAACAGGCAACATTGTTGGTTTATAAGGGAATGGTCGTTACTCTTACGCCACAGGAAAGTCTGACTAACATCTGAATGCCTTCCTCAGCAAATACACTATAAAACTTCAGTCCAAAGAAGAACATCCCACCGGGGTGAGATAACGGAGCTGGCACCCAGCTTCACCTGTGTTTCTGTTTTAATTTAGTGTTCCAAGTTAAATCCCACTATTTCTTTAGCTGACTGATCTATTTTTTGCTGTCAGATAAGTAAAAAATTGGAGTTTACTCAAAGCAGACACAAGGAATGCTAAAACATCTAGATAAGGTCTAGTTAAAAAAGGAATACATATAGATTTTTAATGCAAGCATTTGCATATCCATGCTATCAGGCTTCTCAAAAAAAGTCAAGAACTACCTATTCTCATTTATTGTTGTCTTTTTCTCTAGCTCCTAACAAATGTATTTTGTTTCATACATATGTATTTAACTTTCCTGCCTTGCTGAGCATGACATATATCCTTAAGAGTTCATACCCAGCTGCAGCAAGTAATGTCCTGCCCAATATATGCTAGCAGTATTTCACACTGTCACATCACATGAGAGACTCCTTACCCAGAAGTCATGGCAGACTGGGGAAGTCCCCACAGACTGGAAAAGGGGAAACATTACTCCCGTTTTCAAAAAGGGTAAGAAGGAGGAACCAGGGAACTCCAGGCCAGTCAGTCTCACCTCTGTGCCCAGAAAGATCATGGAGCAGATCCTCCTGGAGGCACTACTGACTCAGAAGAATAGTGAAGAGGTGATTTGGAACAGTCAGCATGGCTTTGCCAAGGGCAAATCCTGCCTGACAAACCTGGTGGCCTTCTATGAACAGGCCACAACATTAATAGCTGAAGGGCGAGCAACTGATGTCGTTTACCTGGACTTGAGCAAAGCCTTCGACACCGTCCCGCACCACCTCCTGGTCTCCAAGCTGGCGACACATGGGTTTGATGGGTGGACCACTAGATGGATAAAGAATTGGCTTGATGGCCGCACCCAAAGAGTGGCTGTCAACGGGTCCATGTCCCAGTGGAGGCCAGTGACAAGCGGAGTCCCTCAGGGATCAGTCCTGGGACCTGTCTTGTTCAACATCTTTGTGGGTGCCATGGACAGTGGCATCGAGTGCACCTTCAGCAGGTTTGCTGATGCCACCAAGCTGTGTGGTGCAGCAGACATGCTGGAGGGAAGGGATGCCATCCAGAGGGACCTGGACAGGCTGGAGAGGTGGGCACAAGCCAACCTCATGAGCTTCAACAAGACCAAGGGCAGGCTCCTGCATCTGGGTGGAGGCAATCCCAGGCACAAATACAGGCTGGGCAGTGACTGGCTGGAGAGCAGCCCTGAGGAGAGAGACTTGGGGGTGCTGGTGGAGGAGAAGCTCAACAGGAGCTCTCAATGTGCACTTGCAGCCCGGAAAGCCAATCAGATCCTGGGCTGCATCAGGAGAAGTGTGACCAGCAGGTCAAGGGAGGGGATTCTCCCCCTCTACTCAGCTCTGGTGAGACCCCACCTGGAGTACAGCCTCCAGTTCTGGAGGTGCTGGAAGGTGTCCAGAGAAGGGCCACGAGGATGAGCAGAGGGCTGAAGCACCTCACCTATGAGGACAGACTGAAGGAGTTGGGGCTGTTCAGTCTGGAGAAGAGAAGGCTCCCAGGTGACCTCATTGTGGCCTTCCAGTATCTGAAGGGGGCCTACAAGAAGGCTGGGGAGGGACTTCTCAGGATCTCAGGGAGTGATAGGACTAGGGGGAATGGAATGAAGCTGGAGGTGGGGAGATTCAGGCTGGAGGTGAGGAGGAAGTTCTTCCCCATGAGAGTGGTGAAGCCCTGGAATGGGTTATCCAGGGAGGTGGTTGAGGCCCCGTCCCTGGAGGTGTTTAAGCCCAGGCTGGATGAGGCTGTGGCCAGCCTGATCTAGTGTGGGGTGTCCCTGCCCATGGCAGTGGGGTTGGAACTAGATGATCCTTGTGGTCCCTTCCAACTCTGACTGATACTATGATACTCTGCTGTGACCAGTTAACATAAACCTTTCGCCCCTTCCAGAATCCACCAACTGCTTTAAGTGGAAATTACTGTTTACAGTGTGATCTAATGCCCAGGTTAATTTCCCATGTAACTTAGAAAACTCACCAAAGTACCTGTGAGATGATCAAAACCCTCTAGCTGGTAAGAGGTCAGCATCATGAGTTGCCATCTCTGGAGCTGTTCGAAAAGGGATTGGATGTGGCACTTGGAGCCATGGTTTAGTAGTCAGGAGGTGTTTGGTAACAGGTTGGACTTCATGATCTCTGAGGTCTTTTCCAACCTTACTGATTCTGTGACTCTATCATAAGGTGACTTTGTTTTTCTGCTGGGCTGCAGTGCCCTCTGGCGGTGCTTGTTCAGCTTTACAAGAGACAGAATTGCACATTACCGCTCCTCGTTCAAGACCCTCAGCTCAGATTAGAGAATCACAGAATCATAGAATCAATAAGGTTGGATTTCAATCGACAAATAAATATGATGGAATAAAAACCAGGTAATCCTTTCCTGCCCTGTGGGAGAGTGGGCGGTGTGTGTGAAGTAAACAGGATTTCAATTCATTTTAACATACCTGCATTAGAACTGAAAAAATTCATCTATAAAACTAAGCCAAATCAATTAACTATTGTAACATATTCTGAACTGCGTGACTAATGCTTGCCTGAAGGTCTTATATATTCTCTTTAGGTGTCAACTGCCAACTTGCTATCAATTTATAACAGAAGTGTCAAGTAGAAAAGGAGTATAATTTTCACAGTATCACTAAGGTTGGAAGAGACCTCGTAGATCATCGATTCCAACCTGTCACCACAGACCCCATGACTAGACCATGGCACCAAGTGCCACATCCAATCCCCTCTTGAACACCTCCAGGAACGGTGACTCCACCACCTCCATGGGCAACACATTCCAATGGGAAATCACTCTTTCTGGGAAGAACTTCTTCCTAACATCCAGCCTAAACTTCCCCTGGCACAGCTTGAGATTGTGTCCCCTTGTTCTGGTGCTGGTTGCTAGAGAGAAGAAGCCAACCCCTTCCTGGCTACAACCACCCTTCATGTAGTTGTAGAGAGCAATGAGGTCTCCCCTGAGCCTCCTCTTCTCCAGGATAAACAACCCCAGCTCCCTCAGCCTCTCCTCACAGGTCTTGTAGGAGTGCATACATAATAAGATACTGCAGCACCAGAACAAGAGGACACAGTCTCAACCTGCAGCAAGGGAGGTTTAGGCTGGATGTTAGGAAGAAGTTTTTCCCGGAAAGAGTGATTGGCCATTGAAATGTGGTGCCCAGGGAGGTGGTGGAGTCACCATCCCTGGAGGTGTTTAGGAAGAGATCGGATGGGGCACTTGGTGCCATGGTTTAGTTGAGTGTATGGTGTTGGATGATAGGTTGGACTTGATCTCAAAGGTCTTTTCCAACCTGGTTAATTCTGTTCTATTCTATTTTCCAGAGTGCTTTTCTCAGTATATGGTCTTATTAAGACAGTTAAGAGTGGTGTTCAGATACAGAGTCAGCTAATAATATCTTTCGTGTGTGTCCACAGGCATTGGCTTTCAACTGCGGCATTACAAATTTGAAACACACTAAGTCAGCTCTGGCAGAAGAATGAGATACTTGAGGGAAAACTAAAAAGAAAGAAAAAATCCAAAAGGAAAAAAAAAAGGCACTGGCCATCTATTTTTGGTCTTACATGTTATGTTACAGTGTAGGATTCAGGTCTGTCTCTTTCACATCTGCACACAAACAAGACTGTTGTTACCACTTTCACAGGTCCTACTCTGCCTGAGTAACTGCGACCCTGCAATTCGCATATGACACACATGAAAGATGGGGTAGATCTTCGAAGGGTGGCAGAATACCTCAAGAGGGCAGAATGTTTGTAGTCACCTAACCCACCTAATTCACATCAACAGAATTTCAGAGAACACTGGGACAAGCATGTAGAATAGAATAGAATAGAATAGAATAGAATAGAATAGAATAGAATAGAATAGAATAGAATAGGACCAGACCAGGTTGGAAGAGACATTCAAGATCATCGCGTCCAACCCATCAACCAATCCAACCCACCTAAACAACTAAACCATGCAACCAAGCACCCCATCAAGTCTCCTCCTGAACACCTCTAATGATGGTGACTCCACCACCTCCCCAGACCGCCCATTCCAATGGGCAATCACTCTCTCTGTATAGAACTTCTTCCTAACATCCAGCCTAAACCTCCCCTCCCTGCTCCTGCTGACCATACTGCTCCTGATGCAGGCCAGGATGCCATTGGCCCTCTTGGCTGCCTGGGCACACTGCAGGTTCATGTTCAGCCTACCATCAACCAGTACCCCCAGGTCCCTCTCTGCCTGGCGGCTCTCCAACCACTCTGACCCCAGCCTGTAGCACTGCATGGGGTTGCTGTGGCCAATGTGCAGAACCCGGCACTTGGATGTGTTCAATCTCATGCCCTTGGACTCTGCCCATCTGTCCAGCCTGTCGAGGTCCCTCTGCAAAGCCTCTCTGCCCTCCAGCAGATCAACTCCTGCCCCCAGCTTGGTGTCATCCGCAAATTTCCTGATGATGGACTCAATGCCCTCATCCAGATCATCAATAAAGATGTTAAAGAGCATGGGGCCCAGCACTGATCCTTGGGGCACACCACTGGAGAAAGTGAAGTATTTTCTTCTTTGTGTTAAGACATTTATAAACCACACCAGCATGGCACGTACAAATGTAGGGATGAAACCCAACAGTGTCAAATAAAACCAGGAAAAAGTATTCTCCAACTGCTTCCCAGTTTATGAAGGCATGAAGTCCAGGAAGTGTCAGAATTAAAGCACAACAAAGCAGATTTCTGAAATAATTCTAGATCAAACATACCAGCCTCCTGAAAAAGAGCATTGGGGATATTTTTCAACCTGCAAAAACACCCCACATTTCCCCATTTTGTGGGCTATTTTAATTAAGAATGTAGGACTTCCTGCTCTCAAGATCAGTTACACATACCACACAGCTTACATAGGCAAAAGAAAAACAAAGCTAGCATTCTTTTTCTGACAGAGAAAGGCAGAAGCCGCTCAGGAAGACTCAGCCCAGGTATGATCCTGACTGACCTGTAGATACCTTTCACAATCTTAACACACATCGACAGCTACTATGCACACATTCATCTATGTTAGGGAGTCTGTTTTGTATACTGACTTCCATCTCCCAGTCACTCCTGTTTTCTCATGAAATGATGATTTGAGCTCTGGGAAACATCAAGTTAAAGACTCCATACTAAATTACAGAACTGAGAAAAAAGTGCAATTGCCAGCAAAAAAAACAACCAAGGCAGGGCATATTCAGTTACAAATTAACTTGCAAGACCTTGGCCTTGCAAGACCTTCAGTTCTCAGAGGGATTCAATTTATATACAATTAAATATACCATATGAAAAATGCTTTTAAAATCTTTTCCACTCCAACAAAGCTGCAGTGGTAACCTCGTGTGAGTAAAACAAGGGAAAGGACTCAGTTTTGATCAATATTGCTTTATGCATAATATATGCACAGGCTAAACAGGCTGTTCCATTCTGACTTCTCAGGATTCAAATAATGATTTTCCTCAACAGTGAATACCTCATTATTAGAGTGACAAAGCATCACAGCAAATGGAAATCAATCAAGTCCTTCCCCTTCCCATCAAACCAAGTACTTACAAAACCAAATTCCCTTGTAGCAGCATCGTGGAAGTGAAGATCAGACACCTCTGTTTCAGAAGCTGCCAGCCACTGGAGAACTGCTCTGAGCTGGGGGTCCACTAGATTTGGTTCCAGATCAACATTCACTATTGATAAAGTCTTCCGTATTTGCTCCAAACCTAACATTAAAAAGAGAATCATCAGATCTGTAGCTTCAAATTGATTCCAAAATGTCTCCATACTCCACTGTTTAGTCTGTATTAAAACCTTCAATAGACTACACACAGAAAGAAAAAAAGTCACACTGGCCTGAAGTGTTTCTGTACTTTCACACAAGGAAGTCCTGTTTATCCCATTTACAACTGTATGCAAACATAGCTGGGTATTAGAAGACATCCGAACTTCCATGCATATTCCGAATGACAGAGACTTTAACATAGCCTTTCACAAACTGAACAGCAATGGCTCTCATGATGTTCATGCCTCATGCAGAGCTACAGGCTGGGGTCAGAGTGGCTGGAGAGTAGCCAGGCAGAGAGGGACCTGGGGGTACTGGTTGATAGTAGGCTGAAAATGAGCCAGCAGTGAGCCCAGGCGGCCAAGAAGGCCAATGGCATCCTGGCCTGGATCACAAACAGTGTGGCCAGCAGGAGCAGGGAGGTCATTCTGCCCCTGGACTCAGCACTATTTAGGCCACACCTTGAGTCCTGTGTCAGTTCTGGGCCCCTCAGGTTAGGAAAGATGTTGAGTTGCTGGAACGTGTCCAGAGAAGGGCAACAAAGCTGGGGAGGGGTTTGGAGCACAAGCCCTATGAGGAGAGGCTGAGGGAGCTGGGGTTGCTTAGCCTGGAGAAGAGGAGGCTCAGGGGAGACCTTCTTGCTGTCTACAACTCCCTGAAGGGAGGTTGTAGCCAGGTGGGGGTAGGTCTCTTCTCCTAGGCAACCAGCACCAGAACAAGAGGACACAGTCTCAAGCTGCACCAGGGGAGGTTTAGGCTGGATGTTAGGAAGAAGTTCTTCCCAGAAAGAGTGATTTCCCATGGGAATGTGTTGCCCATGGAGGTGGTGGAGTCACCATCACTAGAGGTGTTTAGGAAGAGACTGGATGGAGCATTTGGTGCTATGGTTTAGTTGATTAGATAATGTTGGATAGTGTTGGATGTAGCTTGGGCTCAATATCACAGAGGTCTTTTCCAACCTGGTCTATTCCATTCCATTCCATTCCATTCCATTCCATTCCATTCCATTCCATTCCATTCCATTCCATTCCATTCCATTCCATTCCATTCCATTCCATTCCATTCCAAAATGAACAGCAATGGCTCTCACATTGTTCATTGGTCATTTCCACTTCCAACTCCTATTTTCTCCCTATGCCTTCACCTACTCAATTTTTAAGAAGTGTGTGTTTCAGAATTCTTTTCTGTACAGGCAGACTGAGCAGACTGCCTCTGAACTTTTCCAAACCACAGTGCTGTTTTCTCTGAGGTCTATCCAATTTTTTCAACACTTCTTTTACAGCATGAGTTCCAAAAATCAACTCAGTATTGAAAGAGCAGTTGCACTGATAACACAGAGAAACTATGGTATTAGCATCTTCTGTTCCTACACTAGTTTCTGAATCCAGCTATCACAGCAATACTTTGTCACACCTCAGAACCAAATATGCAATTCCAAGTTGGTATTTATGGCTCTGTTTCCAGACTGCCGAACTTAACTCGACAGAGACAAGGAACACAGGACACAGTCTCAAACTGAGCCAGGAGAAATTTAGGGTCAAGATGAGGAGAAAGTTCTTCACAGAGAGAATTGTTGGCCATTGGAATGGGCTGCCTAGGGAGGTGGTGAAGTAACCATCCCTGGAGGTGTTAAAAAAGGGATTGGACATGACACTTGGTTTAGTAGTCCTGAGGTGTTGGGTGACAGGTTGAACTTGATGATCTCTAAGGTCTTTTCCAACCTTATTGATTGATTCTATGATTCTAAGGAACACATTTGCAATAAAAATATATGTTCACATGCAGTTTACCTCAATAGAATAGAGTAGAATAGAATAGAATAGAATAGAATAGAATAGAATAGAATAGACCAGACCTTTGGCACTTCAGTCAGACTGGAACCAAAGCAGAGCTTCTACAACTAGAAAGCCATAACACTACTCTGGATAAATCCCATTTTTTTATTTCACTAAGGAGAGTATAGGAAATAGATGGAATTCCTCTTTTTTTTTAATCATTTTTTCCTATGACTCCTCTCCCAGAGTTAATATGGCCAGTTTAAGTAACTATTTATCTCAAACAGAGCCATGCACATACATTGCCACAGCTCCTTATCAAGTATTTTACACAGAAGTTATTCTATGCATATAAATTTACACTTTCAATAAGCTGATCAGAGTTCACCACTTTACATTAAGTACATGTGTGAGCATCAGGGACTAGCATTTCCCAAAAGCTGTACATTTTGGTGCATTAAGAGGTGTATGCAGGGCATTTATGTATGAATATATTCTGATACTTGACAGACAACACTATGACATATGATGAACAGAGATAATAGGTTTTTCACCTTGTGTTGCAGACTACAGAAGAAAAGCATAAAGGAAATAACTCATGTATAGTGCAGAGGTCAAGAACAGCAGTATATGCCGGCCTTGATATTACCTTCTAGAGCTCCCTTGGAGTCTTCATCTTTATCTTCTGTTCCATCACTGTATTGCAAAACAAAAAGTTAATACAATCCAATATATGCACAATAAATGCAGTCAATCCTAAGACTGTAATGAAGGTCAAAGGTCAAGAAGATCATAAAATAATTAAGAAGTTATCAGGAAAAGAAGCTTAGCTTCTTGCACCATTTCAGGTTGGAAACAGATTTATCATCAGCTTCACAAGATTCACTTTGGGGGAAAGAAGAGAGAAACAAGAGAAGGGCATTATAAAGAAGGATTGTAACATGAAGATGTTTTAAAGTAAGAAAACTTACTGGTTTTAATTAAGGAGGGTAGTTTAGTTTTGTGAAAAGATTGAGGCATCTCATGTCAGAGGTATGAACAGCTATAGATTAGTCAAAGCTGTAATTCATAGTAGTTCCACAAAAATTCCAAAAAAACCCAAACAATTTTGAGAATTTCCACAAGCCAAAGGAATACACAGAAATCCTGTAGGAAGCAAGCTCTAATTGGCATGAAAAAGTAAACCTAAAGACTTGGTAAAATGGCAAGCAAGAACATGCACGAAAGGGACCTTTCATTTTGCAAGCAGGAAGCGTTCATGAGTTTAGCACAGCAAAATTTAACCATTCAGTATGGATTAATGAATGATAAAAATCATATTGTGATTAAGGGAGAAGAGTGTGAATAATGTGTCAGCATAAAAAATGCACCATATATTTATTTTCCAAAATGATGATTTCATGCATTAATTATGAGGAACCCATCTGATTTATATTGCTCAACTCAACTAACCTGTCTGATGTTGGAAAGGATAAATTCTCCTCATACATATCCCCTTCTAAACCAAGACTGCTCCAGCTACTGCTGTTACCATTACTGCCAGGAGAAGAAGAGAACACAGCTGAACTAGAAAAGAACAATAGCTCAAACTAGAACCTTCAATTTGCTTAGAGCTGTTTTGTCAAGACATTTAATGCAAGAGCACCGAAACGTCCTAAGCCGCTTTGCTGTAGGACAGTGCAAACACGACTGCCAGTGCTCTTCAGAGCAGCAATGTGCACAGTAATGCAAAACTGGTTAAGTTTCAGTAGCAGGTGAAAGTATTAATTTGTACTCATTAATTTTTCCAGATCAGTGCTAGCAGTAATTTTGTCCTCAAGTCTAAGCACATTGCTTGTTATTTATACGAGCTCAGCAATTTCATTACAATTACTCACAGGAATATGGATTACAGCTATAATGTTTGCTTAAGAACTAGCTAAAAGTTCATAAAATTATACACTGTGAAGATAACCACACAAATAAAATCCTTCCAGCTCATTCCAAAAATCCAATGATTATCTTCAACCGCCAGATGAGAAGGAATTCTTGTAGCAACAACAGAAGAACTTCATTCCGAATACTGTTCTACAAGTTGATCTCTTTAAAATATGGGAGTTTACAGATCGGTGAAAACAATGCTAGAAAGATTACTTCACATTAACATACTGCACTTATTCTGTAACTACATTCCAGCCAATGAGAAGAACTGAAAAAACTGAGCATGACCTTACACTGGTATGTTTCAGGCATTATAATTAGCACAGCTTGTTAAGCCTGAACTTATGTACAAGACTGAGTTATCGATCTGATTACATCACTCTTCCCCAACTTCAGACCTCCTCCAGAGCACATCTGGAACCCTTCCAAGAACGGAATTTCAAGATGACCAGCAACCTCTGAGAAAGCTAGATTTGTCTACTAGAGATGGTATGACAGGCCAGGAAGCAACCTGCAGAGAAAACTCCTGCCAGATGCTTTCTTCACCTAAGCTCTGTGTGACCGGAAAGCTTCTTTTCCACTTATTCCCCACAGTAACAACAGCTTAGCAAGCCTGCAAATATGAACACACCCTAACAGGAAACATAAAATAAAAAGTTGCAGGTAATTCACTCAGCAGATTGTTGCTTATTTAAACTACAGGTGCAAAGAATAATCAAAGAGTTCTCTCGTGCAAAACAAACAAACAAACAAACAAAAAAACCCCACAACCAAAACACATAAAGAAAGAAAGAAAGAGCAGAAGCTTCCAAAGAAAACAATGCCATTTGCACAGGGAATGAAAATCTGAGCTTGAGAACATTTCTCCAGCTACTGTGTGAGACTGTCACATTGTATATGAAATATGAAATTTGGGTTGAACTACATGTATAGAAAAGATGAATACAGCCTATCAATACCAATACTTCACACTTAAACAGCCTCCTTCAGTGAAAGTTATAGATGAATAACATAAGAGGAAATAAAAGCTGGTTCACCTCTTGGACTGGAGCATTGACAATCTAACAGAATGCTCTCGTGTGTACTATTATTCTGATTAGGTGTGGGATTAATTAACATTACAGAAGTCAGACTTGGTCTGAAACAATCACATGTATTGAATCACATGATTACAACACACAGCAATGTATGAGACTTTTTTTGCCATCTTAAAACAAAATGTTGCTTTAAGAGGACAAATCAAAAGCCTTGAAAGTCCTGCAACCACAATGCAAGCAATAAACTGACAAAGGTATTACAATGCTTCAATAAGGCTTAAAGTAGCTCCTCAACATCCACCAGCAGAAGAATTACAAGAAAAGCTTTTAACATATAGAGGAGACCTTATTGAGGAGACCTTATTGCTCTCTACAACTACCTGAAGGGAGGATGTAGCCAGATGGGGGTTGGTCTCTTCTCCCAGGCAACCAGCACCAGAACACAAGGACACAATCTCAAGCTGTGCCAGGGGAGGTTTAGGCTGGATGTCAGGAAGGAGTTCTTCACAGAAAGAAAGATTGGCCATTGGAATGGGCTGCCCAGGGTGGTGGTGGAGTCACCATCACTGGAGGTGTTTAGGAAGAGACTCATGCTTGGTGCCATGGTTAGATATGATTATGATTAGATGGTGTTGGGTGATAAGTTAGACTCAATGATCTCAAAGGCCTTTTCCAATCTGGTTAATTCTATTCTACTCTACTCTACTCTACTCTACTCTACTCTACTCTACTCTACTCCTATTTCTATTTCTATTCAATGAATATTGCAAACAGCCTGGAGAACCACAGAAGGAAGGTAGAGGCCTTTCCTTACCAAGTAAAACGTGCTTAAAGTTCACTATTCCATTTAATTACACTGTACCAGCATGACAAACAAATTGGTCTAATGGCATCTAGTACATCAAAAGTTGTTACAAGCAAGAGTGCTGACAGCTTTTTACACACAAGGAAGCCACTTGCATTAAGAAACAGCTGCCAAGAAAGTAATGCCACCTGACAGTACATTTAAATGTTTCAAACTGACATGGTATACATATAATCTGCACAGTAATATTTAGACAGACAGCCCCGACTGTTAAACAAACCAACCACCACAATGAAACAATCCCCTAAACAAACAAAAACCACCACAAAAATCCATAAAAGTATCAAAAGCCAAAAATGTCAACTGTTGTAAACTGCATAATGAATGCCTGCCCCACGACTAAATGCCATTTTATTGTTCAACAAAAGGCTATGTTAAAAAGAGGAAATAAAAGTAACAAATCTTTACCACTGCCATGCAACTTTTTATTTCCTTAGAAGATGCTAACACTGTTCCATTAATGTGTTGCTACTGCATCTTGTTTTTGTTGTATGTCTTCCCTACACCTTTTTACACAGGGCAACAGCTGTAGATCCTGCCTATTCTACCTGCTAAAACTCAGCAACACAAATGCTTGTGCTGCTAGTTAGTTTTGTAGAACAATTGGCACAAGCAGGTTTCCTCTGAAAACATCTTCCTATACAAATCTTCCTTCCCCTTCTCTGAGTAAAATGATAACTTAGGACATTCCTCCTCTGATGAGTCACAGATTTTTATTACAAGTTATAGAATTTACTTGATTTTCATTTAAATCTGTTTTGGAGATAATAAACAAACAGAAAAATAGAATGTGGGCACTACAGGCCCAGGAATTGTTAAAAACATTTCTTCCCCCTCCCCCCATCAACTAACCTAGATTCTGTTCACTGCCAATATGCTGAATGTCCCTTCTTGTACTCCAGAGTTTCATTATTTAAGTCTCATTCATTTTGACTCTTCAGACGATGCTTTGTTAAAGTAAATTTAAGGCAATGTAGTCTCTAACAAAAGTATTGAGTGGTATGAGCGATTTAAGTGTAATAGTGCCTCAGTTTAGGAAGGATGTTGACTTGCAGGAATGTGTCCAGAGAAGGGCAACAAAGCTGGGGAGGGGTTTGGAACACAAGCCCTATGAGGAGAGGCTGAGGGAGCTGGGGTTGCTTAGCCTGGAGAAGAGGAGACTTAAGGGGTGACCTTCTTGCTCTCTACAACTACCTGAAGGGAGGTTGTAGACAAGTGGAGGTTGATCTCTTCTCCCAGGCAACCAGCACCAGAACAAGAGGACACAGTCTCAAGCTGTGCCAGGGGTGGTTTAGGCTGGAGGTTAGGAGGAAGTTCTACACAGAGAGTGTGATTGGCCATTGGAATGGGCTGCCCAGGGAGGTGGTGGAGTCACCATCACTGGAAGTGTTCAGGAGGAGACTTGATAGGGTGCTTGGTGCCATGGTTTAGTTGATTAGGTGGTGTTGGATGATAGGTTGGACGCGATGATCTTGAAGGTCTCTTCCAACCTGGTTTATTTATTCTACTCTAATTTCAGAGAGGCTCAAGTAGTTTGATTAAAATATTTAGTTAAGCTAAACATGAAAAATACTGTAGATATTTAAGTGAGAAGCTTCTTTTCTTGTTACCATACAGTTTCATACTCACATAAGGAAGTATATCTCCTGTATTTTCTTTAATCCAATGATGCTGGAAGTACTATAGCCAGTAAGAAAAAGGTTCGCCCCCATATCTGCTGTTTTTCAATGGAAACACTGAACTTTCTATCTAACAACACCATGGCAAATCATAAACAATCAATAATAATCAATCATAAACAATCAATCATAAAGTTTACTCATGCCTCATATATTCCTTACAGAGAAGCTCAGGCTATGACTCTTCAATATCATTTTCCCTGGCAAGAGGCAGAGGCATTCTCTCTGGAGAAGAAAAGGCTCCGAGGTGACCTCATTGTGGCCTTCCAGTATCTGAAGGGGGCCTACAGGAAGGCTGGGGAGGGACTTCTCAGGATCTCAGGGAGTGATAGGACTAGGGGGAATGGAATGAAGCTGGAGGTGGGGAGATTCAGGCTGGACGTGAGGAGGAAGTTCTTCCCCATGAGAGTGGTGAAGCCCTGGAATGGGTTGTCCAGGGAGGTGGTTGAGGCCCTGTCCCTGGAGGTGTTTAAGCCCAGGCTGGATGAGGCTGTGGCCAGCCTGATCTAGTGTGGGGTGTCCCTGGCCATGGCAGTGGGGTTGGAACTAGATGATCCTTGTGGTCCCTTCCAACCCTGACTGATACTATTGGAGATTTTTAAAACTCTCATTCTGTTCTTCATTACTTATCAAGCAGCCAGAAGAAGCGTAGGGAGAATGTCTGTGGGAAAAGTTACTGCCCTGAACAGGTAAGTTCAAACATTATATACCTTGTAAGCTCATGCTTAGCAGTGCATAAATACCCCACCAACATCAGTCTGAACAGTTTATAAATTTAACTCCACAAAAAGACCAAAAAACCCCCTGTTAAATTCCCTTGCACAAATTAAACTCCTATTGCTTCTTTTCAAGGATAGGTGACTTCACATAAACCATGTTCTTTATCCCTAGACATTTCAGAACACAACTCATAAGCAGTCCTTTCAAGCTGAATTTTATATACAGTGGGTATTTTTTAAAGGGCCTGCCTCTTTTGCTAATACTTTAATTACATATGTACTACTTTACTCGATGTGACTCCCTGGCAGTAATGACAATGCACCCTTCACAAGCTTTCCAGTGTACAGTATGAACCTTTGTGGGCAACAGCATTTTGTAAGAGAACACAAACATAACATTGGAACCATCATGTGCTGAAAAGAATCTTTTCTTCCCCAAACCCCTGGAGAAAGACACTTGATGCCAAGTTATTTTGTGCCAAGATTAACTGTTTAACTATACTAACATGTTTATAGTTACCTGTCACTGAGGTGAAGAAAACTGCTGCTCTCATCAGGATGTTCATCTTCAAAACTCAGATTGGACCAACTCCCAGTGCTATCATCACCAATACTAAGACTCATCTGCTGGCTAACAACAGATTCCACAGAGTGAAATCCTTCTCTTCCAGCCGAGCTGAACAAACATTTGAGACAAAAACATCACTGCATTTCTTGCCAATCTGATTCACAGCAATTTAACACTAATTTAAAGAAATTACATTCCAAGAAAAAAAAAAAACAAAACAAAACAGGAGAGAATCCACTATGATTAACAAAAGAAAAGGAGCAACCATGGTTTAGCAGTAGTAGCAGGATTGAAAGCTCTAGGCAAGTGGTTGGACTTAATCTCCAAGGTGTCTTCAAAACTCAACAGTTTTATGATTCTGTAAATGAATCTGACATTATAGAATAGAATAGAATAGAATAGAATAGAATAGAATAGAATAGAATAGAATAGAATAGAATAGAATAGAATAGAATAGAATAGAATAGAATTAACCAGGTTGGAAAAGACCTTTGGGATCATTAAGTCCAACCTATCACCCAATACCATCTAATCAACTAAACCATGGCACCAAGCACCCCATCCAGTCTCTTCCTAAACACCTCCAGTGATGGTGACTCCACCACCTCCCTGGGCAGCACATTCCAATGGCTAATCACTCTTTCTATGAAGAACTTCTTCCTAACATCCAGTCTAAACCTCCCTGGCACAGCTTGAGACTGTGTCCTCTTGTTCTGGTGCTGGTTGCCTGGGAGAAGAGACCAACCCCCACCTGGCTACAACCTCCCTTCAGGTACTTGTAGACAGCAAGAAGGTCTCCCCTGAGCCTTCTCTTCTCCAGGCTAAGCAACCCCAGCTCCCTCAGCCTCTCCTCAGAGGGCTTGTGCTCCAAACCCCTCCCCAGCTTTGTTGTCCTTCTCTGGACACATTCCAGCAGCTCAACATCGTTCCTAAACTGAGGGGCCCAGAACTGGTCATAGTACTCAAGGTGTGGCCTATCCAGTAGGCCAAGGATTGAGATTCTTTCCCTAGAAGACAAAGGGAGCAGCACAATTATGCTCTCATTTGCCACAAAGAATAGAAGGTATTGTAGCCTTAAGGACAGCCTATAAAGTTTTTGAGCAGAAGACACACCATTTTTTAACTAGCTCTCATAGAAGAATTTGGCTTTTTCCCCTGCCTGCTTTCAAACACAACCAGCTAGGTGGTCTGCCATTGTAGGCAAAGTGCTTAAGTATACACTGGTGTTTAGAATATTAGCATTCTGGTTTTTAATAGAAGGCTTTCAAGTAGATACAAGTTTGTTTTCCTGCTTCAGTGAAATGTAGCAATGCAGGACTTGCATAGAATTTTTCCCTCAGGAAAAAAAAAAGTAATTATTTATCCAAAGGAAAAAAGCAAGCAAGCATGCTTAATAAAAGGTAGTCTTTAGAAGACACTTTGAAGTATCCAGTTTGGTAACTGTAAAGGGGTTTGAGCTCCTTATAAAAAAAAATTACAACATGAGAATGTACCCTTATGAACTAACTTCCAGGGCCAAACTGTGATTATCTATCTACAGCTGTAAAATGTTCAACAAAAATGATCATCCTACTACCATCATAACAAGCAGCCACTGTCACATTCACTGTTCAGCCAACCATAACAACACTGATAACACTTAGCTCCAGCGAGTGCAACTTTGTGCAGACAAATGGGTTGCTTAAAGTGGAACCCATCTGGGTAACACAAAGGTGATTTCCACCCCCCTCCTCCCCCCATTTTTATTCATTTACACTAGCACTGGCAGCAGTTATTTTTACCACACAAGGCAGCTTCTCAAGAAACATATTTGCTGGCTACAACTACCTGAAGGGAGATTGGAGCTGGGGGGTGGTGATTGGGGGTGGTGGTGTGTGCGTGTTGGTCTCTTCTGTTAGCCATTGGAATGTGCTGCCCAGGGAGGTGGTGGAGTCACCATCCCTGGAGGTGTTCAAGAGGGGACTGGATGTGGCACTTGGTGCCATGGTTTAGTAGTCATGAAGTCTTGGGTGACAGGTTGGACTTGATCTTTGAGGTCTTTTCCAACCTTATTGATTCTATGATTCTCCCAGGCAACCAGCAACAGAATAAGAGGACACAGTCTCAAGCTGAGCCAGGGAAGGTTTAGGCTGGATGTTAGGAAAAAGTTCTTCACAGAAAGAGTGATTGGCCATTGGAATGTGCTCCCCAGGGAGGTGGTGGAGTCACCATCCCTGGAGGTGTTTAGGAAGAGATTGGATGGGGTGCTTGGTGCCATAGTTTAGTTGATTAGATGGTGTTGGATGATAGGTTGGACTCAATGATCTCAAAGGTCTTTTCCAAAGTGATTAATTCTATTCTATTCCATTCTATATGCATTACATACCATACATTATATAACAAGGTAAGCAACATTTATACATTCTTCTATGTCTCCTTGTCACACATGTAAGAACAAACAGCATCTTAAGGAACCCTGCATTCATTGCCTTCATATTCTACCTAGGATTTTAAAGAAGTGGTTCAAAAAACTGTGTCATCTTTGATACTGTAGGTATGGAAAACCATTGCCACATTGCTCCTTTTTATTGTCACACACTAAGGACTCGATTCTGTTGTGCAAAGGCACAATAACTATCTTATGAGCACTTTTATGCTGCTAGTATGTATGTGTGCCATGTTAAACCTTGAAAACTTTTGTTCAATCCCTCTGTAGCCTTGAATCAGTGAATATAAAACAAACAAATCAATTTTATTATTCATCACTTGATGATCTTGGAGGTCTCCTCCAACCTTGGTGATACTGTGATGCCCCTCTAGAAACCAGGGGATGAAAGTCATAGATAGGGTGAGGAATTCCCCCCCCAATAAGTAAGAAAACAATTACTGTAAATTGAAAACAAAAACCAACATGGCAAAGCTTGCTTTTGGGCCTGAAGGAGATATCAAGTCACTGATACACTGCATGCTATGTTTTAAGAAACAGTTGTTGTTTGTTGCAGACTTACTGTGGCACATATTTGCTATTTATAGACCTATTAAAGGAAACAGCATATTGGCCTTTGGTAAACACACACTAATTTAAAAGTCAGTTCCTTGCCTATTAGATTTGTATTAGTAGTATTAGTACTACCAAGGTTGGAAGAGACCTTGAAGATCATTGAGTCCAACCTGTAAACACAAACCTCACGACTAGACCATGGCACCAAGTGCCACATCCAGTCCCCTCTTGAACGCCTCCAGGGACAGCGACTCCACCACCTTCCCGGGCAGTCCATTCCAATGGGCAATCACTCTCTCTGTATAGAACTTTCTCCTCACCTCGAGCCTAAACTTCCCCTGGTGCAGCTTGAGACTGTGTCCTCTTGTTCTGGTGCTGGTTGCCTGGGAGAAGAGACCAACCCCCACCTGGCTACAACCTCCCTTCAGGTACTTGTAGACAGCAAGAAGGTCTCCCCTGAGCCTCCTCTTCTCCAGGCTAAACAATCCCAGCTCCCTCAGCCTCTCCTCATAGGGCTTGTGCTCAAGGCCTCTCACCAGCCTTGTTGCCCTTCTCTGGATACGTTCAAGTGTCTCGATATCCTTCTTAAACTGAGGGGCCCAGAACTGGACACAGGACTCAAGGTGTGGCCTAACCAAAGCAGAGTACAGGGGCACAATGACCTCCCTGCTCCTGCTGGCCACACTGTTCCTAATGCAGGCCAGGATGCGGTTGGCCCTCTTGGCCGCCTGGGCACACTGCAGGCTCATGTTCAGCCTCCCATCAACCAGCACCCCCAGGTCCCTCTCTGCCTGGCCGCTCTCCAGCCACTCTGACCCCAGCCTGTACCACTTCTTTTATAAGCTAAAGCTTGTTTTGGCAAATTGTGGTGGTTTGTTTTTTTTAAATAAGGGTCTGTGAGGCTTTTTTTCGACAATAGTGTCCAATACTAAGGACACTATCACAACAAAGACATAATCAGAATAAAGCCTTCATACTATAAAATAATGGCTAGTTTGAAGAGTACCAGATGTTGGTAACAGATTTTGCTTTGACAAAAAGAAGAAATAGAGGTATGGAACAAACTTGCATTCTGGCATGGCTTGCAGAGAAACAAAACCCATAAGGTCTATTATTCTCTCCTGTGGGTGAAAAAAACCCTAGGGGTACTCATTGACAGCTGACTGAACATGAGCCAGCAGTGTGCCCAGGTGGCCAAGAAAGCCAATGGCATCCTGGCATGCATCAGAAATAGTGTGGCCAGCTGGAGCAGGGAAGTTGTTCTGCCCCAGTACTCAGCACTGGTTAGGCCACATCTTGAGTACTGTGTCCAGTTCTGGGCCCTCAGTTTAAGAAGGACATTGAGACTCTTGAACATGTCCAGAGAAGGGCAACAAAGCTGGGGAGAGGCCTTGAGCACAAGCCCTACGAGGAGAGGCTAAGGCAGCTGGGATTGTTTAGCCTGGAGAAGAGAAGGCTCAGGAGAGACCTTATTGCTGTTTACAACTACCTGAAGGCAGGTTGTAGCCAGGAGGGGGTTGGCATCTTCTCCCAGGCAATCACCAAGAGAACAAGAGGACAGAGTCTCAAACTGTGCCAGGGGAAGTTTAGGCTCGAGGTGAGAAGAAAGTTCTTCACACAGAGAGTTGTTAGCCATTGGAATGGGCTGCCCAGGGAAGTGGTGGAGTCACTGTCCCTGGAGGTGTTCAAGATGGGATTGGATATGGCACTTGGTGCCTTGGTTTGGTAGTCATGAGGTGTTGGGTGACAGGTTGGACTTGATGATCTTTGAGGTCTTTTCCAACCTTATTGATTCTATGATTCTATTTCAAGTTGAAATACTAAGTTCCTCTTGTTAGTCACCTACTGAAACACGTGTGCTGATATATGTAGTAACCCACAGTTGGAAAAAAGTAATGTTTTTCTAGTTCTCAATCATTTAAATATCACCAGAAGAATAAAAAGAGAACATTCAGAGTATAATGTGTGTAATTCTTGGGGGGAAATTTCTTCTGAGCACATATTTGCAGTAACAATCCTCCTTTCTCTAGTACAGACCACAACAAATAAGAGAAAATTAGTATTACCTCATGTTAACTGCCTGACCAATATTAGTCATAGCTGATGTCATTATTTCAGTAGTAAGGCTTTCAGCAAAGCTGACTCCTTCTTGTCCAATCCCACTGTCAGCTGTCAGACTTGCATAACTGAGCTCTCCTGTTTTCTCCACAGCTGCACTGGCCCCCTTCTCAGAAAACACTGTCTTCTGTTCCACATCCACGTGAATCTTAGGAATATCTAGCTGAAACACTCTTGATGTCTGACAGGCACCATTCAATCCAGAATGCAGAACATGCCTCACTGGAATGGAGGATTCTTGTGCGGGTAGATAATGAGATGTAGTTTCTGTACAGTACCGATGTTCCTTCATACTGCAGCATCTACAGACAGCTCCAGAAAAAGGAGACAGTTTCTCAGTATATGAGAGTCTATCCACATTTTTTCTGTTTTCAGCCACCTGGAGAACAGCTGACTCTAGACCCATTTCTAGAGCATCATCTGCCACTTTCCTAGCATATTGTTCTATAGCTTGAATTACGCCTTCACTGTAGCCACTTTCATTTAAACTGCCTGTACTATGATACAGTTTATGATCTGGGGAGAAAGGAAGAGCTGTCCTAGAAAATCTTGTTTTAAGGTCCCCCGTGCCTTCATCAAGCTCAGTCTTTTTATATAGACAGGAATCTGTTAGAGACTTCGGCAAACAGGCTCCTGACATTTTCAGTTTCTTCCTGACATCGCAGGTGATGCGGCGGGCAAGGGATTCTGAGAAGTGTAACAACTCCGCACGTTCTGATCTTCGCGTCCCGATGCTCCTTTCGTACCTTTGGTCTTCACAGCAATGAACGCCGCTTTTCACTTGCTGCATTGCATCTTTACTCACAGGTTTCATCAGCTCCAGCTTACCATTCACCTGTGCATTTTGCCCAGAAAATGGTTTTCTGCTGTATCTCAATTTGGTTTTTCTAGCAGCTTGCTGTAAGCCTGATTTGATGGACCTGTAAGCAAGTCTGCTAGCGTACTGATCCATTAGCAGTTCCGCATTGCCACCTTCTCTTTTCAAAACACGTATAATATGATCTGCATATTCATCGGTCACACTTTCACAGCTCGGGTATTTGGAAGTCAAACCTGTCACACCTGAACTTTGTGGTAAAGGAAGCACAGATGAATCTCTCTCCCCCAGCCAATGGTCCTGCACTGAGCTATTTTCACCTTTTCTCACGTAAAGACACTCCACCTGACAGTTTGCTCGCTTCAACCTCCAGAGTTTGCAATGCCTTGATTTCACAATTTTCTTGGCCTCATTGATGACTCTTCCTGCCATATCACCTGCATAATTCCATACAGGACTGCACATCTCTTCTGGGATACTTAGAAATGCAGTATATCCGCATCTTTTGCTCTGCATACCTAACTGAACCTGTCTATCAGCTTCCCTTTCGTTTGTTTTACCATCTAAATGGGAAGCAGCCATTCCAGTGGCTATTGAAATGATATGGCTAGCTAAGCAATCTGCATACTGAATTGTTTTCTCTGAATGTTCCTCTTTCTCAGTGGGCATTACAGAATGATCTTCATCTTCACTACTTTCCACTTCTTCAGAAAGTGACCGCATGAGTTTCAACATAAATTCCTCCTTTTCTAAAGAGTCGTGTTCAGTTTCAGACAAACCAGTAACGGATGGATTGTACGGTGTAGAAGGTGGTGTTGCAGGTGAAAATTCCTTTGCTAATTCTCCCTTGAGTTTTTTAGATAGTTTTCTAAGGTTTCTTTCAGAACTACTTTGGCATGGTACTAAAGGCGTTGGTGGGGGTGTATCAGGCATTACACAGGTATTTCCGTCTTTGAGTCCTGATTTATCCTCCACTGGCAAGGCATCTTCACTGCCAAACATCACTGAAGAAACATTACTCCCATGCAGAAAATCTGCCTGCCTGTAAGACAAAGGTCCTGATGATGGTTTCTGAGTATCATGGTCTTTTGAGGGCTTGTTTGCTACTGAGCAGCTTCCTGTGGCAGTCAAGTCTTCTGTACGATGTCCAGCTACAGTGGAACAAGGTGGTGGCGATTTTAATGAAAACCTGCATCCTTTTTGTTCCTGCCAACAATCTCTAGATTCTGAAAAACACTGAACTGAATGACCTGAAGTAAGAAGAAATTTACATGGATTATTCAAAGGCATCTGTTGCTGCACCATTACAGAAACATCACTTTGTTTCTCAGCCTCTTGCTTCTTGATCACACACTGTTCTTTCCTACTGTTATCTGCATAAGTCTGTGAGCCCATATTACCTGATAAATTCCCACTAGTGTTGCATAACACAGTTTTACTTTCATCTATAGACTGGTTTATGACATAACTGACCAAATGATCTGCAAACATATTCTTGGGATAATCTTCACCAATACATTGCACATAAGGGTTTTTGTCTATGATTTTCCTTGTTACACAATCTGTATACTCTTCTACTGCTTTTGTTACTCCACATGAGGTTACGACTTCGTAAGCTTCATTTACTATCGTATCTACCATAGTTCCAGAGAAAGTACTAATGCCTTTTGATTCACTTGTAAACTCTGAACTATTGTTCATTCCAGATCTGTTATTTGTTTGTTTGGTATCATTTTGGCTGAATAAGGATGGAGTACTTTCAATGCTTTGACTGTGATCTGAAGTTAGGTATGTATTTCTGAAAGTACCAATTTCCTCCTCTCTCTTTCTGCTTGTGAAAAATGGATGGGTGGAGTCTTCGTATACTTTCATATTGCCATCAGAATTTGCAGCAGTGGATAGCTTTGCTTTGTAAGCATCAGAGGAAACTTCATGTTGACAAAGAGTTCTTCCAGCTAAGGGCACAGGAATTGAACTCACAACACCAGAAGTGCAAAACAGAGCTTGCTGTACTGTATAGTCCTTCTTGGAATCTTGAATTGGCTTCAGTGCTATCCTGTCATTAAAACTAGGAGAAATTGTGGAAGTCTGCGTTGACTCTAACATACTTTCTGCACTCACGTATTTAATGTTGTCCATGGATACACTAATGGCTGCTTGTGTTGTGAAAGTCACGTCAACCTGAGATAGTTCAATAAAGGCCTCTTGAATGACAGATTCAGACAAATCTCTGGCATAGGATCTTACCACTTTGTCTTCATAATCAAATGATGAAGGCTGTGCAGCTGTAGGTGTTGAGGGATATGAAAACTGGCATACTTCCATGATTCCCTCAAACACAAGCTCTTCAGCAAGGTCTGCTGCAAACCGCGCAACGGTGTTGGTGAAGATTTGCTTCTTCACGTGCCGCAGCTCTTTCAAAGCCCCAGTTATAGCTTCGCTCACCAAAAAGTTTGCTATCCCGTTAATGGCACGTTCCTTCAGGGCGATTGCCCGACGTCTTCCAATCTCATAAAAAGCCATCTGGAAGACTGAAGAAGTCAACCTAGCAGCCAAGTGACAAAGTGCATTGGTGCACGAAGAAACACCTTTTTGCAAGTCTTTAAATGCACTACCAAAACTTTTTTCAACTAATTCAGTTGCAAATTTTTGAATGCTATCCCTAATCATTAATGACTTATGCTTAGATCTAGCTTTTTTTTCTGGCTCCTTGCTGGTTTTCATTTTGAGATCTGCAGCTTGACCTTTTCTCTCTTTCAAAGTAAATCTTCTGTGTTTTGAATCATTTCCTGCACATGTTTGCTCTGCTGAGGGCTCAGAATGAAAAACAGAACCCAGTATTTCACAGGAAACTCTGTCAGCATATGATGAATAATTATAAACTGCATCATGGTGATTTTGGCCTGACCCATCTCCACCAAGATTAATTCGACATAAACATTCAGAAGAACCACAGCTCCCGAGGGGACTGAAAGCTGATGATCTAATAGGGCTGAACAAGCCTCCATTCTCTTCCCCTGATGTTTTAACCGGGCGAGGAGAATCTGGGACATCAAAGATGCTGCTATAGGGCGATTCTGGTTTACGAGGAGTTGGTTTCATTACATTGGCTGGGAGAGTGGGACGATCAAACTTGAATTTCTGAGGATTCATTGCAATGCTTGAAGAAGAAAATTGTTCATGTGCAGTCCTCCTTTTCTGGGAGGGATTCCCTAGGATGGGATCCCTAATACCTTTGCAAGAGTTTTCCAAGGCTTGTTCCAGCTCATCAAACTGATCAAAACTATCAAAAAATTCACTCACTTCTGAGTCTGAATCCTCTATACCATCTTTCACTACTGGAATTTTTGGCAGCTGAAGTTTTGCCTTCATGCTTTTTTGATACCCTTCCTCATCTAAGAAGATGATGGGGCTTGGGCTGGAGCAATCGGACTCAGAGGATTCAGCTGGAGAAGAAGAAAACAATGTCTTACGTAACAAATTAACACCTTGATCAGAAGGATTATATGGCTTATAGAAACTCCTTTGTATCCAAGGATCAGAAATTGAGGTTGTAACTGAATTTTTCACTGAAGACAATTCCTTAAGTCCTAACATATCAATCAAAGTAGAAGATCTGGCAGATGACTTTCGACGTGCAGAACCTACAAGGATCTTTGAGTCAACAGCTTCTACACACTGAGCAGGGATGGTCTGTGAAGAAGCATCTCGATGGTTTCGAGAAGTAAAGTTGCTTGCACCTGAAAAAAACACACACAAATGTAAAGAAAGAAGACTGCTTCAAAACCAAGGATTTCCACAGAACTACAGAAAACGGAGGACAGATTTTGATGGCAACTGCTGGCTTGTTATTGTTGCAAAATGCTAGCTGTTCTTGCATGAATAAAGCAATTTTTGTTGGTTTTGTTGGGTTTTCCCCCCCCCAATCCTATTGCACCAATCACTGACAAATTAATGTATTTTTTAGCATATAAAGGAGAACAAGATTATATTTGACCTGCATCTGACAATGTGCTTAGAATCTTTGATTTGTGAGTTGAGAAACTGTAGTGAGCACTGCAAAAAAATGAATTTTCCATTGCTTAATAACCCTTTACAAAATGTGACTGAACTAAAAAAAATTACTAATCATTTACATCTACTCTCTCACAAAATCCCAACAATTTCAAATACTGCTGGCTACATGTCAACAGCAAGCAAGAACTTACCAGCACCTTGTATCTTTGAAGGCTCATCCTCATCTAAGTGTTCAAAAGCAGTGACAAAATCATCCTCAATTGAAGAAACTGACTGATTAGTGTCATCATCTTCTCCATGGGATGTCTCTGTTTGTTGTTTTTGTGGTGAGTTTCTTTCCACTGCATATCTTATGCCTGTAGTATACTTGCTCAACAAGGAAAATATATAATCAACTTTGATCCTTGGGAACGAAGGAGAGAGTCTCATCACACAAAACACTTCAGGAAGTTGATTCTTGGGAACAAAAAAAAGAAAACAATAAGAAAACAAACATAACAATCTTGGAATAATTTCAACTGTCAGGAGTAGCAGAAGATGCCTTCAATGCATTTTTATGAACAATAATCAATTTATGAAACAATTAATGACAAGGAGTGGAACAGTTTGTGCAGAGTGTTAGTCACTCACTTTCATAACTTCTGCATTCTGAATAAATCATTGCAATAAACCCAACTAAACAAAGGTTGGATAATACAACTTTGAGAATATCTACTTAAGAATCTATTAAAGTATACATGTTAAAAACCTGTAAAGGAAGATAGCATTTCAAAGCATGGATATTTGCTTCTTCGAGGTACACTGAACATTACCTGCAGCATAATTACATTTAAAATGCATTATTAGAATAGAATAGACCAGGTTGGAAGAGACCTTCAAGATCATCGCGTCCAACCTATCATCCAACACCACCTAATCAACTAAACCATGCAACCAAGCACCCCATCAAGTCTCCTCCCGAACATCTCCAACGATGGTGACTCCACCACCTCCCTGGGCAGCCAATTCCAATGGGCACTCTCTCTGTGTAGAACTTCTTCCTAACATCCAGCCTAAACCTCCTCTGGTGCAGCTTGAGACTGTGTCCTCTTGCTCTGGTGCTGGTTGCCTGGGAGAAGAGACCAACCTCTGCCTGTCTACAACAGTATCACAGTATCGCTAAGGTTGGAAGAGACCTCGAAGATCGTCGAGTCCAACCTGTAACCACAGACCCCACGACTAGACCATGGCACCAAGTGCCACATCCAGTCCCCTCTTGAACACCTCCAGGGACAGCGACTCCACCACCTCCCTGGGCAGCACATTCCAATGGCGAATCACTCTCTCGGTGAAGAACTTTCTCCTCACCTCCAGCCTAAACTTCCCCTGGTGCAGCCCGAGACTGTGTCCCCCTGTTCCAGTGCTGGTTGCGAGGGAGAAGAGGCCAACCCCTTCCTGGCTACAACCACCCTTCAGCTAGTTGTAGAGAGCAATGTGGTCGCCCCTGAGCCTCATCTTCTCCAGGCCAAACAACCCCAGCTCCCTCAGCCCCTCCCCACAGGGCTTGTGCTCAAGGCCTCTCACCAGCCTTTTTGCCCTCTCTGGACACGTTCAAGTGTCTCGATGTCCTTCCTAAACTGAGGGGCCCAGAACTGGACACCAAGCTCCCTTCAGGAAGTTGTAGAGAGCAATAAGGTCACCCCTCAGTCTCCTCCTCTCCAGGCTAAGCAACCCCAGCTCTCTCAGCCTCTCCTCATTGTGCTCCAAATCCCTCACCAACTTTCTTGCCCTTCTCTGGACACGTTCCAGCAACTCAACGTCCTTCTTAAACTGAGGGGCCCAGAACTGGACACAGGACTCAAGGTGTGGCCTAACCAGCGCAGTGTACAGGGGCAGAATGACCTCCCTGCTCCTGCTGGCCACACTGTTCCTGACAGAGGCCAGGATGCCATTGGCCCTCTTGGCCGCCTGGGCACACTGCAGATTAGTCAATACATTTTTAAGAAGTTTGCTTTAACAATATTTAAAATTGGAAATAATATTTAAAATTAGAACTAGCAAAATAATGAATGAGAAGATTTGCCATTGGAATGTGCTGCCCAGGGAGGTGGTGTAGTTACCATCCCTGGAGGTGTTTAGGAAGAGACTTTATGGGGTGCTTGGTGTCATGGTTTAGTTGATTAGATGGTGTTGGGTGATAGGTTGGACTCGTTATCTCAAAGGTCTCTTCCAACCTGGTTAATTCTATTCTATTCTAACATAGGAAATATTGACATAAAAATAATATAAATGATGTAACTAACAGCATTTATTTTTGTTAATAAATGTTTTAGCATGAACAGAACCCACTTAGCTTTATGAGCATCTAACATTCTCATAGTTTTTGGCACCTATTTAAAAAAACAAAACAAAACTAAACTAAAAGCTGCATCTGAACAGAGCAGAGAGAAATAACTTGACAAGTTTCACCTTTTTTTCCCAATTGGGCAGTGAAAGCAACCATAGCCCAGTAGAAGCTTGGGATCAGCACTGTAATTAAATAATTGCTACATATTTTTTGTTAATAGCACCACACCTGAAGTTTATTTTGTGATTTTTCTAACACTCATTTTAAAGCAACTGAAGGAATACAGCAACATTAATAGTGCTGTGATTAAAATGGCTCCAAAAGAAAAACAAGACCGAGAGTGATATGACTGAACTCTTTATGAGGCTAAATATAGCACTTCCATAATTAAGACACACAATAGCACACAAAACTCTTACCTGTTTCGTGACATGAGGCTTTCCCAATGTTTTCTTTACATCTTCTAGAAATATAACCTCGTTTTCTTTTAGTTTACACAACTGGAGTGATGTCAGAGCATCTGGAAGTTCTACAGAAACAGCTGCCAACTCCTGATTTAAATATACAAACACACTGAGATTATAAAGTGGAAACAACACATAAATGTTAGAAGTTTTTTATCTCACATCCCCCCTAAATAGTAACAGCTGATCATTTTGGTAAAGCTCCTCTTTTCTCCCCCACTTCTTACCCCATTCCCTACTTAATATCTTGAACTGTGGCGTAAAGCTCATGTAAACAAGCTTTAATGCAGTCCACATTCATGTCCAGCTCTCTGGAAATTCCACTGTTTCTCATGGGCCAGAAGAGGCTTGGAAGTCACAAAGGACAATCTTCTAAGCACTTTTAAGCAGCTGCACATCCTACATGGTACACAACTACAAAAAGAACATGTAACTCAGCCAAAAATGATTCTCAGTAGATCTTGGTGTGCCTTATTGGAATGGTGTTTTAGTCCCCTATTATAAAAACAGGGACAAAGCACTTCTAGATGCATGATCCCAGAAAATGTTTAGATATAACTAATACAGAAAAGGCCAATGTAAGGCCTGTTTGATTTTTTAAAACAGTACTGATCCATACAGTACAAAGCATGTCTCCATAAGCCTACTCACTCTGATTTTCTCTTGACTCCATCTAACTCTAGACCACTGAATAGCTCTTTACCATACTTGAAAGAACACTTAGCACTATTATAATTTAACTAACTAGCAACACTGATACACCTTTGAACACAAATGGCTTCAGTTTCTGTTTTTAAACAGCAAACTATTAGAGGAATCTCTATCTACTAAGATCCAGACAGAGCAGGAGGGTAGAACTGCACTGTAAACATATATGTAACGATTATACTGATGTGTAAATTGCACAGGAAGATTAAATCATTAACTTCTTTAAATGGCATAGCACAACCCCACTAGTTTGCTCCACTTTTAAAACAGTATTTCTTCATATAACTCTCCAGAAAAAAAATATCTGAAGGCAATAAATAACACTGACTCCTGGTCTCCCACCAGCTATTCACCGCTATCAGTCAATTCAGGGAAGTTTTGGCTTTGCACATGTCAAAGGTACTATGTTAATAAACATAACTCTGCTAAGAGGAAGGCTACAAACCCAAGTATCGATGCACACAGGTTTTTAACAAAAACCCAAACCACATTAAAAACAAACAAACAACCCCACAACCAATCAAAGCCCTTTCCCTGCCCAAACACCCACACACATAAAACAAATCCCCTTCTCCAATTTAAGCAAGCTGTTCCAAACCATTCTAATACAAAGATACAAAAGACATGTGATCATATTAAAATAAGTATTTTCAAACTTTTAATGACATTTACAACTGAGGTCTCTGAATGCTTAAGATATCCCTATTTCACTTCCCAAACACCAAAAATCCTCCATCTCAAAAACTAGGTACTACTTTAGAAGACATCAGTAGTGCTAAAGAACATTGTTTTGCAATATAGATACTGTACCTGCAAATGAGAAGTACCCATCTCTTCAGCAAAACCCATGAATGCAATCTGTAAAATAAACACACAAACATACTGACATACAGAAAAGAACTCCTGCAGGTAACCAAGAGTTAAAAAATCAGCAGGCTTTACCAAGAAGTTTCATTCTACTGCCACCAAAACCACCTTGAAGTAGCATAGCTTGCTCAATCAGTAGCACCTAGTCTTACATGTTATACTCTGACTTGTGAAATATCAGGTCAGACTAAAGAGCATATACAACTATTTTCTTGTGGCCTGTTGGCTAGTATACACTAGGTAACACAAAAACCTCAGTACTTCTGTTAAAAGAAACATGACTTTGCAGAGATCAGTGCTCATCTGTCCTTTCTTCAGCCTGGACACACATTAGAATAGAGTTAGAATAGAATAGAGTTAGAATAGAATAGAATAGAATAGAATAGAATAGAGTTAGAATAGAATAGAATAGAATAGAATAGAGTTAGAATAGAATAGAGTTAGAATAGAGTTAGAATAGAATAGAGTTAGAATAGAATAGAGTTAGAATAGAATAGAGTTAGAATAGAATAGAGTTAGAATAGAATAGAGTTTAGAATAAGTTAGAATAGAGTTAGAATAGAATAGAGTTAGAATAGAATAGAGTTAGAATAGAATAGAGTTAGAATAGAATAGAGTTAGAATAGAATAGAGTTAGAATAGAATAGAGTTAGAATAGAATAGAGTTAGAATAGAATAGTTAGAATAGAATAGAGTTAGAATAGAATTAGTTAGAATAGAATAGAGTTAGAATAGAATAGAGTTAGAATAGAATAGAGTTCAGACCAGGTTGGAAAAGACCTTTGAGATCATCAAGTCCAACCTACCACCCAACACCATCTAATCAACTAAACCATGGCACCAAGTGCCCCCTCCAGTCTCTTCTTAAACACCTCCAGTGATGGTGCCTCCACCACTTCCCTGGGCAGCCCATTCCAATGGCAAATCACTCATCCTGTGAACTTCTTCCTAACATCCAGCCTAAATCTCCCCTGGTGCAGCTTAAGACTCTGTCCTCTTGTTCTGGCGCTGGTTGCCTGGGAGAAGAGACCAACCCCCACCTGGCTACAACCTCCCTTTAGTTCCAGTTCCAGTCTGAAATCTGTCCATGCTAACAAGCTGTGATACCCTTGGATATACTGAAGTGAGCTTGATGCCAACACATTATACAATTTACCATGTAAATTGATTAGCCTAAGGCAAAAACACAACAGATTACTTAAACCACTAGTCTGCATGCAATTTCCAAGTAGATGAACCCCTAAAATGAAAGTATTAAAACAAAATAAAAAGGTCTGATCAGGCTCAGGAACCTGGAATATGTCAGAAATGTCAGCAATGTCAGCTTTACCTCAAGTTTTTGTCCTTGTTGTCAGGGGAGACATTTTAATCACACATGCTGTCCCCAGGCTTGTTGTATCATTCAACACAAACAAAGGACAGTATTTTGTCTTACCTTTGTTCTTCAGTGTCACACCATGATCTGTTTTACATCCACTACTCAAACCTTCTTTCAAGTATCACATTCCCTCAGTTCTCATTCTTTTCATAATGACAAATCAACAGAGCATTTGCATGCTCAAAAAAAAAAAAAAAAATCCATGAGGCATTTATTTTCAAATGAAGTTTGTAAGGAAAAAAGAATTTGCCTCCACTGTGTAGATACAGAATGAAGGTAACAAGATTAAATGCTTCCACTGATGTTTGGACTTAAGTTTGATATGACTTGGATTCAATTATTTCACAGCACAGAATCACAGAATAACCAAGGCTGGAAGAGACCTCAAAGATCATCAAGCCCAACCTGTCAGCACAGACCTCACGACTAAACCATGGCACCAAGTGCCACATCCAATCCCCTCTTGAACACTTCCAAGGACGGTGACTCCACCACCTCCCTGGGCAGCACATTCCAATGCACTATGCAGCAGACTGAATTTTATGTATTCGAACCACAGTTCATAGAATTAGAATTAACCAGGTTGGAAAAGACCTTTGAGATCGTCAAGTCCAACCTATCATCCAACACCATCTAATCAACTAAACCATGGCTTCAAGTGTCATGTCCAATCCCTTTTGAACACCTCCAGGGACAGTGACTCTACCACCTCCCTGAACAGCACATTCCAATGGCAAATCACTCTTTCTATGAAGAACTTCTTCCTAACATCCAGCTTAAACCTCCCCTGGTGCAGCTTGAGACTGTGTCCTCTTGTTCTGGTGCTGGCTGCTGGGGAGAAGAGACCAAGGCCCAGCTGGCTACAACCTCCCTTCAGGTAATTGTAGAGAGTAGTAGTCCTCCCCTGACCCTCCTCGTCCCCAGGCTAAGCAACCCCAGCTCCCTCAGCCTCTCCTCACAGGGCTGTGCTCCAAACCCCTCCCCAGCTTTGTTGCCCTTCTCTGGACACATTCCAGCAACTCAACATCTTTCCTAACCTGAGGGGCCCACAACTGGACATAAAAACAATGCCAGCCTTGTTCAACCTTATCCCACTGACCTTAGGCCATTGATCCAGCTTGCCCACGTCCCTCTGTAGAGCCTTCCCACCCTCTAAGTGGATCAACACTCTCTCATAATTTGGTGTCATCTGCAGATTTACTGGGGGGCACACTCATTCCCTTTGTCCAGACCACTGATACAGCTATTAAGTGGGCCTAGCACCGAGCCCTGGGGAACACCACTTGTGACCAGCTACCAACTGGATTAGCAAATTAACAAACAATTTAAAGGATTTGGGGAAAAAAAAAACCACCTTGTTCTCTGAAGAGGATTTCGAGAGGCTTCAGGGTTTGTTGCTGTTGGGGGTTGTTTTGGTAGTTTGGGGTTTTATTTTGATGGGTGTTTGCTCTTTAGTCTTCTTACATGCCCTTTCCTCTTCTACAAGATAGTGACTACAATCCATTCCTTTTCCTCGGGGATAACTCCTTGTGCCAAATAGGGCAGGAATCATTGCTTCACACAAGTGAGGACTAACTAGTCCTTATAGACACTGACAGGCCAGCAGACTGCTGTCAAAGAGACCAAACCAGTACTAAGGCTGCCTATTTTTGCCTCAGTTACAGTACTAATTAAGACTCTTTTATTCAAACCCCAGTATTCACAGAAAAAAGCAATAATCATCCTGTAATATCTTGAACATGTCTTAAGTTAGGACACCAGTTTAAAAGATGTTGGAGAGTAGGCCAGGAAGACAGAAAGGTGAACAGCTGGTTAACAAGTCTTTTCTTTAAACTAAAAATAGTGCATGAGACAATGTATTTGAAGGTTATCATAACCCAAGGGTATAGAGACAATGAATTAAAATGGTATGGGAAAGCCTAAATTTCTTGTGTTTGTTAAGCCTAAGCAATTATCTTTGCAGTCTTAATGATGTTCTTTTAATGCTATTCTGCAGTCTGCTATTCTTTCCCTATATTCTCACAAGAATACTTGCTCTGAGGCAGGATGTTGACCTTTTTTACATTTCAACTAGAGGGCTCTTAATTGCTTGAGCTAATATAGTAACTAAATATAGTCAGCTATCTTTCTCCATAGGGACCATCACTACAAGCATATAAAACACGTTGCCAGCTGTTTGTCAGATATTTGCTAGAAGACAAACACACCCAAAAAAACCAAGGAGGTGGGTAAGCAATGTTTGGGGGTTTTATAGATTCTAGAACATGGTCTGTCTGAACAGACACAGACAAGTTTTGGCCTGCTCCTTCACTGATTCACTCTTCTTTCTTACCTGTAATTTGTCACAACTCTTTATCTTTCACAAATTCAGCTTCTTACCTGTTCCCCAAACACTTCATAGTCATAACCTCACCATGCAGCCAGTCCCAAAAACTCCTAGTGTCATCAAGGCAATGCTATGTCATCTCTGCTGGTCACAAAATCTGCTTCTTCCCTTCCTCCTGCTACTCCTTAATTATCAGTCTTCCCTAACCACTTCCTGAGTTTGTTTTGATTCATTCCTCCCCCTCTCAGCTTCTCCATCTGGCCTTTTCAGGTCATCCTCTCCTTCACCAAGCTTCTTGTCAGGCCTGCCAACTACTACTTAATAGACTTCTAAGACACTTAATAGGACATACATGATACACATTGCTGCTTACTCTTTTTTTCCTTTTCCCTTTGTACAAGCTACTGTTACTCCTGTAACTCAAACAGCTGTAGTCCTCCTTCCTCAAAACCTGAGATTTACCTAGTAGGCCTCCATTCTGTCCAGTTCTACTTCTCTCCAGACCTTGATCTGCTTTTGGCTCATCTGTATTAACGTAAAAGAAGTCAAGAGCCTCAATGCCTAGGCTTCAGCTTGTAGTGCTGACCACAGGGCAAAAAAGAGCAACCGCATATAACTTCAGAACTGGATCAAAATGTTCTGCTGCTTTGCTAGGCTGTCATTCATATAACCTCAAAATCTAGTACACCCAGTTACAGGATTCTTACAAAATCATCTGCCTACACATTTGGGGGGTTCAGTTTCACAAATCCTACAAAGCACAGCAATACCATCTTGCAATGTCACAGCTGTTTTCAAGACCAGAGTGACTGAATTCCAGAATGACAGTAGGGGGTACAGATTTTACAGCCAGGAACTTGCAGCATTGTTCACATTTACTATCCTTCAACCTCCTATACTGTTTCAAGCTAAATCATTTTCTATCATAGCTGCAAAACATAAACACATATATAAATTTTCAGGGTATGCCAAACCTCAATAAAATTCTCTTGTTCTTCCTGACTTAGGCACTCCTCTGATGACACATTGCATAATTCTTTTCTGCTGTGTAGCAGTGACTTCATAGAATGCAGCAGACCGTCACCAAACCTCTGAAAAACAATGAAAAAACATAAGGGAATTAAAAAAGCTTTCCCAGGATGGATACTTCCCCTGCCCCCAAGGGTTTCCCTATCCTAAGTACTATTTCAAATTACTTTGTGTATAAAATCATCAAGTTTGAAAGTTAAATGTACTTCAAGGCACAGAACTGAAACACCTAAGTTGTTTTATTTAAGCAATACTTCCATTCCAAAATAAATTGACCATTCTGTATTGAAAAGAGAAATAAAAAAACAAGTGAGAACATGCAGACTTGGAAAAAAAAACAAACATATGGATCCATGAAGAAATCCAGTCCCCACCTATTCTGGCATTAAAGCTTTTATCTGGAGCTTTTCCATCAGCTTTTTTCTTAAAACGATGAAAAGCAAATTTAGGCAGTAAAAGTAATGGAGATGGCTTGAAAAATTCAGAGGGGAAGAAAGCAAACTATTCCAACAACAAAATCTAGCAGATGGAATGGAATGGAAGAGACCAGGTTGGAAGAGACCCTCGAGATCATCAAGCCCAACCTATCACCCAACATCATCTAATCAACTAAACCATGGCACCAAGCACCCTATCAAGTCTCTTCCTAAACACCTCCAGTGATGGCGACTCCACCACCTCCAGTGATGGCGACTCCACCACCTCCAGTGATGGCGACTCCACCACCTCCCTGGGCAGCACATTCCAATGGGAAATCACTCTTTCTGGGAAGAACTTCTTCCTAACATCCAGCCTAAACCTCCCCTGGCACAGCTTGAGACTGTGTCCTCTTGTTCTGGTGCTGGTTGCCTGGGAGAAGAGACCAGCCCCTGTCTGGCTACAAGCTCCCTTCAGGGAATTGTAGACAGCAAGAAGGTCTCCCTGAGCCTCCTCCTCTCCAGGTTAAGCAACCCCAGCTCCCTCAGCCTCTCCTCATAGGGCCTGTGCTCCAAACCCCTCCTCTTTGTTACCCTCCTCTGGACATGTTCCAGCAACTCAACATCTTTCCTAAACTGAGGGGCCCAGAACTGGACACAGGACTCAAGGTGTGGCCTAACCAGTGCTGGGTACAGTGGGAGAATGACCTCCCTGCTCCTGCTGGCACACGCATTCTCCTCTCCCATTCCATCAAGAATATGAGACAACTCCAGTTCAGTCCCATATAAATACTACTTGCCACGTTTCTAGTGTTTACACTTATGGTGTCATGCAAGCATCCAGAGAGGGCTAAAAAGGTTTAGGAATCTAAGTCTTTCTCCCAGCGTAACAATGTGCTGCAGAACAAAAGAATTATCACTGGCATCTGAAGGCAAATAAAACAAAATGACAAAACAACAAAACCTGATTTACTCAGCATGTAAAAACCAGTGTCCTCACACTTGTTTTAGGAAGTTAGCAACCTTTTTTTGGTGGTGGTTTTTTTTTGAGGCTTTAAAATGATTTCTTCATTTTTGTTATCTCTAGTAAGTGGCATGGTTAAGAAGAAAAATAAGATCACTTCATGGTTATAAATTGTTAATATAGTTATTTATTCTCTACATAAGTGTCCTGTTAACAATGAAATTAGGAAAGGCATAGAATAGGGAAGGCATAGAATAGGGAAGGCATAGAATAGGGAAGGCATAGAATAGGGAAGGCATAGAATAGGGAAGGCATTAACCAAGTTGGAAAAGACTTCCAAGATCATCAAGTCCGACCTAACACCCAACACCATCTAATCAACTAAACCATGGCTCCAAGCACCCCATTCAGTCTCTTCTTAAACACCTCCAGTGATGGTGACTCCACCACCTCCCTGGGCAGCACATTCCAATGGCAAATCACTCTTTCTGTGAAGAAGCTCTTCCTAGTATCCAGTTTAAATCTCCCCTGGTGCAGCTTAAGGCTGTGTCCTCTTATTCTGGTGCTGGTTGCCTGGGAGAAGAGACCAACCTCCACCTGCCTACAACCTCCCTTCAGGTAGTTTTAGAGAGCAATAAGGTCTTCTCTGAGCCTCCACCTCTCCAGGCTAAGCAACCCCAGCTCCCTCAGCCTCTCCTCATAGGGCTTGTGCTCCAAGCCCCTCCTCTGGACACCTTCCAGCAACTCAACATCTTTCCTAAGCTGAGGGGGCCCACCTTATAACAAGTTATTTCATATCTGTGTAGCTCCCTAAATAATAGTAGAAATGCTAGATAACCAAATCTAGCCAGAGAATGCATTGTGTTTTTGTTATTCCCCAGCAAAAATAATCCCTTTATGGTAAAAGGTCATCTTACATATTACAGTTGAACATCAGGACAGATTTTGGTTTTTTCCCCTGTAGAAAATATAGGACCAAGGACCACTACTTGGACCACAGTCTCAGGCTGCGCCAGGGCAGGTTTAGGCTGGATGTTAGGAAGAACTTCTACACAGAGAGAGTGATTGCCCATTGGAATCGGCTACCCGTGGAGGTGGTGGAGTCACCTTCATTGGAGATGTTCAGGAGAAGACTTGATGGGGTGCTTGGTGCCATGGTTTAGTTGTTTAGGTGGGCTGGATTGGTTGATGGGTTGGACACGATGATCTTGAAGGTCTCTTCCAACCTGGTGTATTGTATTGTATTGTATTGGAAGGCAAATTATTATAGCATAACCAGCATCACCCATGCTTGTGCTCATGGCAATAAAAAACATTAGCAAAACATTTATACAATAAACAGACAAAGGCAAAATAGAAACTTCACTTCAGGATCCTTGAAATTACTACAAATACATTTCAGAATGTTAGCAAACAAGGCTCAAACTACCACCCTCACAGCCAAGGCCAAGTGTCTAGCAGTCAAGACAGTAACCATCCCTGGAGGTGTTCAAGAGGGGATTGGACATGGCACTTGGTGCCATGGCATAGTCATGAGGTCTGTGGCGAGAGGTTGGACTTGATGATCTTTGAGGTCTCTTCCAGCCTTGGTGATTCTGTGATTCTAATTTTTTATGGAGAAGTAACAACTATTTAAAAATATATTTTAGGCAGGTATTGGCCATTTGAAACAGATTAGTGAAGTGTTATTTTCATTTGCACTTTCATCTATTCCTTTGTCTCCATATTTAGTTGAAATTTACCTCCACACTTTAATGGTCTATCTTTGTACTTTCCAAAGTATGATGACTGTGTCTTTCTCTTGGAATGTCTGGAGAATAGAATAGAATAGAATAGAATAGAATAGAATAGAATAGAATAGAATAGAATAGAATAGAATAGAATTAACCAGGTTGGAAAAGACCTTTGAGATCATCAAGTCCAATCTATCACCCAACACCATCTAACCAACTAACCCATGGCACCAGGTGCCTCATCCAGTCTCCTCCTAAACACCTCCAGTGATGGTGACTAGGAGGTGACAAATCTCCCAAATTTACAGGTGGCTGCAATACCAATATTGCTCAAAGACTCTTCCCCAGTAATTCCTCCATGCATCTTATACACAAGTCATTTGTGAAGTCAGGCAAGCATGCTGAAATGCCTAATTTTCAGCTTCTACAATTATCAGTCATAGCACTCAAAACAATAATTAAAAGAAAAAAACCATCATGCAATGTGAGCTGCTCATTTTCTGCAGACCACTAATAATCCAGTTAGAGAAGGGCTCAGCATTATTCTCCAGCACTTAGGTTTTCTAAGGCTACAAATTATTAGATATATCTGACTTGTAAGCAAGTACTTTTCCCTGAAAGGTGGGATGGATGACTAGAACAGGAGTATGGTATAAAGAATTACTGAAGTGATGGAAGATTCAGATTTTGGAGAATAATACTAAGTTGAAGTGGGAGAAGAAAGATGCAACAACTGGAAAAGTCTCCCTCAGGTCTGAAAGAACCATCATAGGAGACTATACGAAGGTCTGGTATCATGCTGATGGCAGCATAACATAACCAAAAAGAGAATATACATGTATTTAAAAAAGAGGAGAAAGTGATGCATGTTTGTAAGATCACACTAATGAACAGGAAAAAAATTCTGAACATGGAAAGAATAAAGATATGGAAACTGACAGGCAGAACACATAGATAAAGATCTCCTCTATCTGGACAGCCATAGATTAATTCATCAAAATAAATGAAGTGTTAACAAAACCAGAAAAAGGTAGTTTGATGAAACATTTGTATCTGGAAGAGAAAAAAATTGCCTGAAAGGAGACAGTAAAGTGGTGGGTTTTTTGAGGATATAATAGATGTAGGTCACTAACCGAATACCCAACTTCCCCAAAATTTATCTTGAGACTCAAGTCCAGTTCTGGAGCCCCTATTACAGGAGGGATGTGGACATGCTGGAGCATGTCCAGAGAAGGGCCACGAGGATGATCAGAGGGCTGGAGCACCTCTCCTATGAGGACAGACTGAAGGAGTTGGGGGCTGCTCAGTCTGGAGAAGAGAAGGCTCCGAGGTGACCTCATTGTGGCCTTCCAGTATCTGAAGGGGGTCTACAAGAAGGCTGGGGAAGGACTTCTCAGGATCTCAGGTAGTGATAGGACTAGGGGGAACGGAATGAAGCTGGAGATGGGGAGATTCAGGCTGGACGTGAGGAGGAAGTTCTTCCCCATGAGAGTGGTGAAGCCCTGGAATGGGTTATCCAGGGAGGTGGTTGAGGCCCCATCCCTGGAGGTGTTTAAGACCAGGCTGGACGTGGCTCTGGCCAGCCTGATCTAGTGTGGGGTGTCCCTGCCCATGGCAGGGGGTTGGAACTAGATGATGCTTGTGGTCCCTTCCAACCCTGACTGATTCTATGATTCTAAGTATTACCAATGGAAACATGTAGATGACATGACATAAGTCAAGGTAGGCAGAAGTGATCAGTTAAGAAGAAAAATAGCAAATCTTACAGAAATAACTTGCTCAATGTGAGAGTATTTTAAAATGCAACCAGAGGAAGTACAAAGTTTACACCCTTAAAAACTAAAATCAAGCTTTAAAATAGAACTGCAAATTAACAAGTTCAGAAATAAAAGACGTACGCTGATCTCTTGAAAAATACAGAGGAATGGATGGGCAGCATGATACAGCACTGAAAACAGCAAACACTACCCTGGTATGCAGCCCTCTGTGAATGAACTGACACAGAATGTCCTTCTCAGTGACTCTCATGTAACTGCACATACAGTATCACCCACATGCAAAAAGAAGATTAACTCCCAACAAGCACAGAAAGTAGGACTATGAAGGATAATCGCTTGAATGCAGAGGCTCACGTATGAAAGCAGACTAAAGCCTTAGTTTACACAGTTTCCAAAACCCAAGACTAACAGAGGACAGACCAACTGTAAAAACATCACAAGGGAGAACATCAATGAAACAAAGGAAAAATAATACCTATTGAAGCTGAAGAATAATGGCACCCCTAAACTAACAAGGTATAAATATGCTGTGAATACCTTCAGTCCGGAATTAAAAAGATTCTTTACTTTTACGTTAGTGTGGTTAAAAAAGACTTGACAGCAGTAGGGTGCTTTCTTTAATCTCCTCTTATTGTGAGGTTATATTTAATAACTTTTTCATCTTCTCATGAAAATTGTGCTTGTGATGGCAAAGAACTGGACTCCATTTCAGATTCGCCTACAAATTCTCCTACATAACGGACAAGGAAAGCAAGTTCGCTCTAAGAGACACACAAATACATTAAAAATGGAAACTCACAAAGATCCCAAGACTACTGGCTCAGTTTAGGTAAGGACAAGAGGTCACCTTCAACAAATAGAATAGAACAGGAATAGAATAAACCAGGTTGGAAAAGACCTTTGAGATCATCAAGTCCAACCTATCATCCAACTAAACCATGGCTCCAAGCGCCCCATCCAGTCTCTTCCTAAACACCTCCAGTGATGGTGACTCCACCACCTCCCTGGGCAGCACATTCCAATGGCCAATCACTCTCTCTATGAAGAACGTCTTCCTAACATCCAGCCTAAACCTCCCCTGGCACAGCTTGAGACTGTGTCCTCTTGTTGTGGTTCTGGCCACCCAGGAGAAGAGACCAACCCCCATGTGCATGCAACCTCCCTTCAGGTAGCTGTAGACAGTAAAACTACTTTCAAGATATACTACTTTCAACATAGGGGCAAAAAAACACAAACAATCTGTAAAGCTCTACTTGCTAGGCCTGTGAACTCCTTCCTCACAACAATTCAAAAGTCATGTGAGTTGCAAGATATCCCACTTCAATCATAAGCAAAGATTTTGAACTTACTGACTTACACTACACAAAAACATGATTATCCTCAAATATGCACAGAGGCAGACAGACCTGAACTATGAAAATCATTGTTAAGGTCTGCCTCATGAGCAATTCAAAGTTTTGCATTTTGTGGCCAGCAAATCAAGATGTCATTATCCATGGATCCTTTACAGTACACTAGAGGAAATTCTATACTAATCAGTGTCATGAACTACTTTAAACAAATGCTAATATTTTCAATAACCCACAAACCTGTAGGATGTCATGATCTGCAGAGAAGCTCAGTGCTGGAAAGTCATGTTTACTCTGCTCTTGAACAACAAAGCAGCTCTTTGATTTCATGTGCCATAAGATTTAAATGGACTGAGTATTTTGAAGTCATTCTTTAAAGCTGGAAACTTAGGCTTTAAAAGAGCATATCACAACCCTGCACTGCAACAACTCCGGTCAAGTGTTATGAAATATTACAAAGAAGACATGAATCAAACCACAAGCTGTGAATCAAGAGAAGACGAAACACAGGAACCACTCTGGCCACCCTACTGCCCAGCTCTGAGAAAGAATGAAAGTTCCACACTCTAATAATCCAAGTACCTGTCCCTCAGGGAAACATGAAGAGGCAGCCTCAGATCAAAACACTGGAGTCTGGCTGAACTCTGCAATACACCCAAGAAAGGCCACATTCATGTTCCTGGAACTACAGAATGCTCAAAGGTAATTAACAGAGCAGTTCAAAATGCTAGTATTTTTGGCAAGTAATAGGATCAGTGAGGTACTGGTCCCTCTCATTACTAGAAAGATGTTTCTGCAACCCAAAGCTCTAAAAACCTAGGGGAGAGTGCTGGTTTGTTCGTTCTGGTTTGCTTTTTAAATTGAAGAGGAAAAGCAAATAAAGGGCACACTAAAAGAAATCTTCTAAAAATCAGTTTATGTTCAGGTTTATAACTTGACTGTAGATGAAGAACTCTTTGAGCTGGAGATTCCTCATAAACCAGTAAAATAAAATCTTTTATACAGTGTGTCTTGAAAAAATATCACCCATAATTAAAGATGCTTAATGTATGGTGGTTAATATTCCACAGCAGGGCCTGAAACAACTATTAACTGCCTGGCGGTCCCATGTCTACTTTTGCCTTCATGCAGTTTCTACAGGACCTATACCACCCACAGACATTGTCTCCTTAAAACAACAAAATCTGCTCATGGAATAAAATAATGCAATTTCCATGTGACAAAATACTTCCTTGCTCAGTTTCTCTTCTTAATCATTGCACACTTTTAAGTAAAGGAGGTATAAGCAACCAGTGAAGACCTAGAAGTATATTCATTGCTACTCAACTACTTTGAGAAATATGGTTGGATAACTAAATTTGTTCTTACAGGATGAACTGCAACTTTCATTTGAGTAAGTGCTTATGGAACTTGAAAGACAATTTGAGGAAGAGTGTTTATGTTCTCCAAACTAAAATAACAAAATTTAAGAGAGTAAGTACTTAGTACACTAGTATCTTACATAAGCGTTAGAGACATTTCCTTTTTCACCAAAGCACTGCCTCCAAGTTCACGTAAACAAAAGGCAAAAGCATGCATCCCCTCCTAAATCGTTCTGTCTCCTAATTCAACTGTGCTAAATATACCAAAGAACAAAGCAAAGGCAGTTTCTTTGCCTCCCTGCAATGTTAAGACACCAAAATCAAAATACAGGAAGGAAAAAACCCAACCAATCAACAAAAACCTCAGTCAAAGTATCAGTTCCCATTGTTCATTACTAGGCTGTTGCGATAAACATCTGTCAGGTCTGAAACATTAAAAAAACAAACAAACCAAAAGACACTTACCTTTTTCACAGATATTCTTGGTTTCATTCGACTGCCCTGGGCCCTGCTGTACACATCCATGATTTCACCAACCTCAGTATTTGATGGAAGAACTCCGCTCAGAAATACCTACGGAAAATATTTACATTCAATTATTTTCTGCTTCCTTCTTTGGTCTGTATACATCTTGAATAGCCAACTAGACTAAACAAGAACCAATAAAATACAAATTTAAAGGCATTTTAAAACTGAGGAAGATTATCCAGCACACCATCCACACTGCTTGTTGCCTTTAAATAAGTACTGCCTTAGCAATTTTTAAAATGATGTGTGAAATGCAGAACAGTCTGTTCCAATATTTTCCCTTAACTATATTTCAAGGCTGCATTGTGGTTGGGGAGGAACATGATGTGAAATATTGCTTCACAATCACTGATATTCTGGTGAAATTTATCAGCTAATTTCTCTACCATGCAATGCATTGGAAATACACTTCAATGATCTTGAGAGGAAAATGCACTACTTATCAACTGAACCAAATGGACTCTTTATCTCTGTCAACTCTAAGTACTACAGACAAACATATGTGACTTCTGTTTAGGCTAACATGTACCAATAATCTTGTTCTCTGGCACCAGTCTGGGCAGTCCTGTCTCTGCTCACAAAGCACAAGGGACCGAAGATGTATTTACCGGCATTCTTACTTTGGCAAAGCAAAGTTTCTGCTCAAGCCATCTACCCTTATTGATCTTAAGTGTAACCAACAACAGTAATAAAAACCAGCAATGGCACCAAAAGAAATGATGTTCAAAGTTTCCCCCTTTAAGGAAGGGAAAGGGGGGAAGGGGAAGGGGAAGGGGAAGGGGAAGGGGAAGGGGAAGGGGGGAAGGGGAAGGGGAAGGGGAAGGGGAAGGGGGGGAAGGGGAAGGGGAAGGGGAAGGGGAAGGGGGAAGGGGGAAGGGGAAGGGGGAAGGGGAAGGGGAAGGGGAAGGGGAAAGGGAAGGGGAAGGGGAAGGGGAAGGGGAAGGGGAAGGAAAGGAAGGGAAAGGGGAAGGGAAAGGAAGGGAAAGGGGAAGGGAAAGGGGAAGGGAAAGGGGAAGGGAAAAAGGGGGGAAAGGGGAAGGGAAAGGGGAAGGGAAAGGGGAAGGGAAAGGGGAAAGGGAAAGGGAAGGGAAAGGGGAAGGAAAGGGGAAGGGAAAGGGGAAGGAAAGGGAAGGGAAAGGGAAGGGAAGGGAGGGGAAGGGGGGAAGGGAAAGGGGAAGGGAAAGGGGGAAGGGAAAGGGGGGGAAGGGAAAAGGGAAGGGGAAGGGGGAAGGGAAAAGGGGGGAAGGGGAAGGGAAAGGGGGGAAGGGGAAGGGAAAGGGGAAGGGAAAGGGAAGGGGGAAGGGAAAGGGGAAGGGAAAGGGGAAGGGAAAGGGGAAGGGAAAGGGGGGAAGGGGGAAAGGGAAGGGAAAGGGAAGGGAAAGGGGAAGGGAAAGGGAAGGAAAGGGGAAAAGGGGAAGGGAAAGGGGAAGGGAAAGGGGAAGGGAAGGGGGGAAAGGGAAGGGAAAGGGAAGGGAAAGGGAAGGGAAAGGGGGGAAAGGGGAAGGGAAAGGGGAAGGGAAAGGGGAAGGGAAAGGGGAAGGGAAAGGGGAAGGGAAAGGGGAAGGGAAAGGGGAAGGGAAAGAAGGGAAGGGAAAGGGAAGGGAAAGGGAAGGGAAAGGGAAGGGGGGAAAGGAAAGGGAAAGGAAAGGGAAAGGAAAGGGAAAGGAAAGGGAAAGGAAAGGGAAAGGAAAGGGAAAGGAAAGGGAAAGGAAAGGGAAAGGGAAAGGAAAAAAGACCAGGTCAGAAGAGACCTTCAAGATCATTGCGTCCAACCTATCAACTAACCCAACCCACCTGATCAACTAAACCATGCAACCAAGCACCCTATCAAGTCTCCTCCTGAAAGAATAACCTGTTTTGTTTTGTTCATCTCTAAATCTCCAAAACCAGACAATAAATACAGGGTATTAACAAAGACAGAAAGCATGTGCTGGGCTTTTAAGTTCTATGCAAATTTTCATAGTTCCTCTTTTCCCGTAGTCACACAATGTAGCCAGGAAAAGGAACTCCCAGGCTGCTCAAAATAAACCAGGTATGGAGACAATACATTTAAAAAGTGACTGCAAAATAAATAAAAGAAAAAACCAAAACCAAACACCAAGACATCACTGTGTAGGTCTCCTTTGCACAACTGTCTGCCTTGGTTTTCTCAGTCTCAGCTCAAGAACATGATGCTGTTTAACCTTTGCATGGGAAAAGAACCTTCACATGGGTTTGTTCTTGAGCATATGTAATTCAAATAAAATGAGCAGTGGTATCAACTAATTGTATTCTTCATTTCCCCCCTCCCCACCCCAGCACCTAGAAAAGCAAAACTTCTTCAAGAATACAATAGCATGAAATTGTTAGCTACATCTATTCACATTCCCATCTTTCTGCTTCCCTTCATGAGATGAACTTGCTAGAACCTTTGGAAAAAAACCCATACCACTCAGGCAAATAATTTGCAACACAACATCTGACTTAACCGAATAGATAAGGTTTGGAAAATTAAGACATTAACATGAAGAAGTTAGGCATATGCATTATATCATTATATATGTACTATATGCATACCTATTATATGTATTATATATACATGCAACAAATGCAAATAAAAAAATCAAATCATAGCCAGCTTCTGTGGATGGATGATTAAAAAACACAAGGATGCTTCTATTGAGGCTCCTGTTTAAAACAAAACACCATTGAAGCAGCATGAAGCAAGAGAACGGAATCCTCCTCACTTGTCCCTACTGCTCTATCTAATGTGGCTAATCCACTCTGTTAATCTAATCACATCAGGGAAATACTCTCAGACACATCCTTGTCCTAAGAGCCATCTAAATGAAAAACTGGTCTTTTTCACATAGGGTCATGCTAATTATTTGCACTCTGCATTTCTGAAGTGACCACTCCTTGCAGCAATTTTAATAAAGCCCAGCATAGCAAAATCGTGGAGATGACTTTGCAGCCACCTTGGGTCCCCCAGTATTTAATCAGGTACAGCAGTCCACAGTTCACACTGATTTCAGGAAGCTTTCAGGAAGTACTTCCCTATGACATCACATAGTAAACTCTGGAGGCCGGAGCAACAACACAGAGTCACCTGTAGTGTCACCTGCCTCATGAAACCAAAAGACTTGTAAATCATAATACAAAGACTCTGAAAGATGCTGGACTACAACTGTACTGGTTTATCAATGTAAAACCATAACCATTGTGTCTTGTTTGCCTCCTGCCCTTCAGCATTTGAATTATACAACTTCTCCCCACCACCTATAGCTCCTCAGCTCTATCATCCAACTTAGCCAACAACAAAACAAAACCTCAAAGTGTCTTTTTTTTTTTAATTATTACCCATTTTCAAAAGAAAAATGTCTCAATCATCCAAGTACCCAAACTCTACAACTAAGTGGACAGGAAGTGAAAGCACTGACAAACAAACAGCCTGGAAATAGCTCATTTCTTGTGTAAATAAAGCCTACCATCTAAAATTATTTTTACTTCTGCACATTGTATTTGACTATTAAAATTTAATTTCTTCCTACTGTAAATTAAGAAGAAAAAGAAAGGTATAAATGGCAGAAATATCAGAGGTAAGAGAAACAAGACGCTCCTGTTACTCTTCTGAATAAGTATCAACAGACATCCAAACAAAAGGAAAAAACTGACTGTGTGAATAGCTGAAGAAGATCCCCACTGAGTTTAACTGTGGCTACATTTCTAGCAAGTTGGATCACCTTGAACACACACAACATGAGCAAGAAACGAGAAGTTGCAAGCTACAGTGCTACTAGAAAGCTATGACTTGGTTTAGGATAGAATAGAATAGAATAGAATAGAATAGAATAGAATAGAATAGAATAGAATAGAACAGAACCGAACCGAACCAGGTTGGAAGAGACCTTCAAGATCATCACGTCCAACCTATTATCCAACCCACCTAATCAACTAAACCATGCAACCAAGCACCCTATCAAGTCTCCTCCTAAACACCTCCAATGGTGGTGACTCCACCACCTCCCTGGGCAGCCCATTCCAATGGCCAATCACTCTCTCTGTGTAGAATTTTCTTCCTAACCTCCAGCCTAAACCTCCCCTGGTGCAGCTTGAGACTGTGCCCTCTTGTTCTGGTGATGGTTGCCTGGGAGAAGAGACCAACCTCTGCCTGTCCACAACCTCCCTTCAGGTAGTTGTAGAGAGCAATAAGGTCTCCCCTGAGCCTCCTCTTCTCCAGTTTCCATCACTTAAACTTGGTGGGACGAATCCCATGACTGGAGTGTGGCCTTTGATGGCTACAGGTTGTTCAGAAGGGACAGGTGAGGAAGGTGGGGAGCAGGCATTGCCCTCTACATCACAAAATGGATAGATTGTGAAGATGTCTCTGAAGAACTGCCATAACCAGGTTGAAAGCTCGTGGCTAAGAATTAAGAGACGGAGGTAACAGAGCAAACTGGGAGGTCATCCAGAAGGATCTGGACAAGCCTGACAAGTGGGCCCATGTGAATCTCATTATGTTCAACAAGACCAAGTGCAAGGTTCTGCACTTAGGTCAGGGCAGTCCTTGGTACCAATACAGGCTGAGGGCTGAAGAGATCAAGAGCAGCCCTGCTGTAAAAGACTTTGAGGTACTGGTGGAAGAAAAGCTGACATGGGCCGATAATGTGTGCTTGCAGCCCAGAAAACCAAGGTGTGTAGCCAGCAGGCCAAGAGGAAATTCTCCTCCACTACTCTGCTCTGGTGAGACCCCACCTGGAGTACTGAATCCAGCTCTGGAGTCCTCAGCACAGGAGTTAAAAAATAAATGAACCTGTTGAAGCAGTATTAGGAGGCCCACAGAAATGATCAGAGGGCTGGAAAGCCTCTCCTGTAACTAAAGGCCGAGAGAGTTGAGGTTTTTATCCTGGAGAAGAGATGGCTCTGGGTACACCTTATTGAGGTCTTTCAAATTATAAATGGGGCTTAGAAAAAAGATGGGAACAAATTTTTAGAAGGTCCTGTTGTGACAGGACAAAGGGTAATTATTTTAAACTATGAGGGCAGATTTAGACTAGATAGAAGCAAGACACTTTTTACAATGACAGCAGTGAAACACTAGAACAGGTTGCCCAGAGAGGTGGTAGACCTCCACCCCTGGAAACATTCAAGCTCAGGCTGGACAGAGCAACCTATCCAGTTGTAGATGTCCCTATGCATTGCACGGGGGATGCTTCCTAGATGACTTGATGGGGTGCTTGGTGACATGATCTAGTTGTTTGGGTGGGTTGGATTGGTTGATGGGTTGGACGCGATGATCTTGAAGGTCTCTTCCAACCTGGTTTATTGTATTATTATTATTTTAAGTGTCCTTCCAGCCCAAACTATTCTATAATTCTATAAATCCATCTTGTCAGTGATTTTATGAAGAACACCTTCCTCATCAGAACATGATACAAGCATTTATTTAGCTTCCACAATCTTGTCTGAATATATGTAAGGGGCAAAATTAATTAATCAGCCTATGGGAACACAACAGGAATTTTGCCACGGATTTATTCTCTTGGCATAAATTTAGCCTATGCCTAAATTTATCAAAAATCAGTATGCACTGACAATCACTAGCTGACAGAAAGGAGGAAAATTTATCATTTTTCTGTCAAGTGCTAACATGCTCAATGAATCTCTCAAACAGTTACAGGGGCATACATATCTATGTGTGCACACATTAAACACATAGAAGGACATCATAATTTTTAACCAGGCAATAAATCTGAACTCTATGCAAGACATTAAGTTGAATTTCCAGTAAGCAATTCTAGATGATGAAAACAGTGCATCTATTTTTTTTTAAAGGTATTTTTTACTGGGGAAGGGAAGGGAAGGGAAGGGGGAAGGGAAGGGAAGGGAAGGGAAGGGAAGGGAAGGGAAGGGAAGGAAGGGAAGGGAAGGGAAGGGAAGGGAAGGGAAGGGAAGGGAAGGAAGGGAAGGAAGGGAAGGGAAGGGAAGGGAAGGAAGGGAAGGGAAGGGAAGGGAAGGGAAGGGAAGGGAAGGAAGGGAAGGGAAGGGAAGGGAAGGAAGGGAAGGGAAGGGAAGGGAAGGAAGGAAGGGAAGGGAAGGAAGGGAAGGGAAGGAAGGAAGGGAAGGGAAGGTTTGGGAAGGGAAGGGAAGGTTTGGGAAGGGAAGGGAAGGGAAGGGAAGGGAAGGGAAGGGAAGGGAAGGGGGAAGGTTTGGGAAGGTTTGGGAAGGGAAGGTTTGGGAAGGGAAGGTTTGGGAAGGGAAGGTTTGGGAAGGGGGAAGGGAAGGGAAGGTTTGGGAAGGGAAGGGAAGGGAAGGGAAGGGAAGGGAAGGGAAGGGAAGGGAAGGGAAGGGAAGGAAGGGAAGGGAAGGGAAGGGAAGGGAAGGGAAGGGAAGGGAAGGGAAGGGAAGGGAAGGGAAGGGAAGGGAAGGAAGGGAAGGGAAGGGGAAGGGAAGGGAAGGGAAGGGAAGGGAAGGGAAGGGGACCTTTGAGATCATCATGTCCAACCCATCACCCAACACCATCTAATCAACTAAACCATGGCACCAAGCACCCCATCAAGTCTCCAAACACATGTTTTAAAGAAAACACTTTGTCTTCAATACAATGACCTGAAGCAGCCAAAAGAACTTTGCTGGTGATTCGCAAAAAGCCGGGTTTAATCAAAACTGAGCTCTAAAAGATTCATTCCAAATATGAAATTTAAAAGCACCTTAAAAACAACATGTAACTCTTTTATAACCTTAGCAAAACAATTGCTGTTGAAAAGCAAATTCAGCAAGCCTACATTAACAGCAGGTAGAACAGTGTGATGGGTCCTTCTCTGTTTCTCATTTCTAATGACTTAGCATTTCCACTAATTAGGTGGGCAGTCTTGAAAGAGTCCATCTACAAAATGAGAAGCTGTCTTGACTGCAGCCACATCCACACTAAGAGGGTGTGTGCAATACATCATTGTTGGTCAGCATTAATAACAGCTATGAAAGGTTGCATCTTCTTTTTCTTCTCTGGTTCTAATAGTTCTACAGTGGTTTTGTAACATAGAAGCATGACATCAACATGAAGCTTCATCAATTCCAGAAGAACCCAACTTTCTCTGCCTATATCATTGCTAAAAATCATCACCCCACCACTTCCCTGCATTCTCCACAAGTCCTGGGTTTGGAATCTCAAATACATCCTGGGGAAGAAAATGTCACTCAATGCACCAGAAAAATCCATTAGCCTATAGATTCTGTGGTTTGTGGCATTAAGTTTCTGTACTTTATTATGTTGCTTATTTTGTATATACTACAACTAAACCAATTTAGTTGGGGGGGGGTGTTATTGTTTTATAAGCAGTAGCATTTTCTCAAGTGATCTTTTTCCCCTTACAGAAAACTTCACCAGACAATGCTTTGATTAGGAGGAACTTTTGGGGTTTGGTTTTTAATTTGGTTGGTTTTTTTTTTTTGTTTTATTTTTTTTTTAATAGATTATACCAAATTATCAACAGAAGTAACAACCTAATCTATTTTATTATTTTTCCACACTGAGTAAGACTTTCCACCACTGCTTCAGCTGCCAACAGATTGTAAAGAATCCCCAAAGGAAATGAAATTACCAAGCCATCCACCAAGATGGCACAATTCAATTACCAGGCCTCAAAAAATCACCTTGCCCCGCAGACCAAGAAACATCCCTGGGCAAGTGAGACCAATAGAATTTTAAAACACTTTATTTCTCAATAAATAAATATTGGCAGTATTTATCAGTAAAGGTTAATGGTACAAGTCTAAAATAATCTTGCAAATACAAGGCAACATAAGAGTCTTCTCAAGTGTAGCCTGGATAGTTTGAGTGCATTGTGTTACCATTGATTTTAATATCACAGATCTTTTCCACTTAGAATGGAATCTCTTTTTCCCCCCCCCCTCTCTATCTAACCCGGGCAATATATCAGGGCATCAATAAGAAGGCTGCAACAGCTGATCTACAGTTCATAACCTATTACATTTCTTCCGCCATTGGATATTGAGGGAAACAGCGAAATGTACTTCAATGATAATTAAAAAGCCCTTCAAAGGAGAAAGGAAACGAGCAATATTCGTTATTCCTTTTCCCTGAAGGGGTAAGGAATTGGAAGGGTGTGGGGAAAGAGATGGAGGAGACGCTTTTAGAAAGAGAAATGTCGAGAATAGGGTGAACTTATTTAACCCATATTCATTAATCACGAGCCAAACAGCGCAGAAGGTAACGCGAACTTCTTTAGCCTCCGTGCATCAACCGCAACAACACAGGCGTAAGTCAGCCTCCAGTCGAGACCGCAAACAACCGTAACCGAAGGGGGTTACTGGACTTCCCAGCGAGGCGGTCCACCGGCAGGCCTTCGGCGCAGGCCGCCGCGCCTACCAGGAGGCTATCCGGGAAGGAAGAAGGGATGCTGCAGGCACCACCGCTCCCGCTCCGCGGGTCAAGAGGCCAAAGCGCTGCTTTATCCCACGCCCGCGTTCCCCCTCCGTACTGCGGTTCAAAAGCGTCCCGCGCGGAGCGGCCCCCGCCAGCGCCCTCCCTCAGGTGTGTGCGCGGAGCCGCCGGGCCCGTGCCGGGCAGCGCTGCCCCAGGCCACATAGCGCTCGCTGGGGAGGCGCCAGCAGCGCCTGCTCCCTGGGGGAAGGGGCGACGGAGGATGCTCTGCCCGTCCTTTGCCACCCAGGAACGGACCACCTGTGAGAGCGAGCCCTGCCTGACACACCGAGCGGCTGCCCACTGCTCTGTGAGGGGCCGGGGTCGGGGGCTCCCTCGATTCCCCCAGCAGCGAGACGATTGGGGGAAGGAAGAGGAAGAAGAGCGGGCACCCCGTACCTGACTGCCTTCTCAGTACCCGGCACCCGCAGCCATTTCACCACCACAACAGCCCGGGACCGGGCCCAGCCCCGCTGCCCCCGTCACCGCCGCGGCTCAGCGACCCGCCGCCGACCCGCCCCCTTCTGCCCCGCCCCCGGCGCGCGCCTCCGCTCTCGCGACGCTTCCCCCGACCCCACCCCTCTCGCCTCACGCAGCCTCGCGCGCCTCCGGAGGAGAGAGAGAGAGAGAGTCACGTGGAAAACGCTGCCGTGATCCCATTGGCGGCAGTTGGAAGCCGCTGTGGAAGGAGGCTCCGTAGAGGGCGGGGCCGAGCTTGCGTTGGTGTCGGCGCGCGCCGGTGGTTCTTTCTGCTCGCGCTCGCTGTGTGCCGCGCGCACCGTCCGCGACCGTTACTCGGCCTCCGGGAGGGGGAGGCGTGGCCCGCGTGCAGCGCCGCCCTCATGGCAGCGCGAGTGCGACTTACACCCGCCCGCCCGTGAGAGTGGAGGTCCGCCTGCTCCCGCCAGGGCCGCCCCGATGGCTCTCTCAGTGGCGTTAGGTCAGCTGGAGCTGCTCGCCTTAGGCTCCGTTCCAACCAGGGAGCCGCTGCTGCCAGTCCTGCTCGGTCAGCCCTGTGGGTCGGCGTGGTGGGGACCGAGATCAGCTCTGTGGAAGAAAGCACGGCGGTTACAGCTTTTTGCATAGGTTCAGGAGGTGGTGCGCCTGCGAAGTGGTCGTGCCCGCCGGGTCAGAGTGGGCAGGAGGCCTACCTTCTGGGTGCTCGTTGAACGCTCTGATGCCAGCCTTACTTTCTGTCTGGCTGCGCAGAATGTGTTAGAGGCCAGAGTCTGGTTTTAGTCAGATAAGGCATTGGCTGTTAAGCCCTGTCTGGAGTTGCTGTGCAGTTCCTTGCTTTCCACTTCTTTTTAAACAATATTGCCAGGCTTCCTCCCACATTAGGTATGCTGTTTACCCTAGAAAATAAGCAATTGATTTTCAAATCTGCATAAGTTACGATGGAGATACGCTGCTGAGGCCTGGGATTTCTTTCTGCTTGGATGAAAACACTACAGCCTCTTGTAACTTTCCAACCCTCCATTTCAGCAGCAGCTCCTTCATAGAATCACAGAATCAATAAGGTTGGAAAACACCTCAAAGATCATCAAGTCCAACCTGTCACCCAAGACCTCAGGACTACTAAACCACAGCACCAAGTGCCACGTCCAGTCCCCTCTTGAGCACCTCCAGGGATGGCGACTCCACCACCTCCCTGGGCAGCACATTCCAATGGCTAACAACTCTGTGAAGAACTTTCTCCTCAAGACACTTCAGACACTAACCTGATAATAACAAGTAGGACACAAAGGAGGCAGAATGGTATGCACTGTCAGCTAATGACCGTCTCTCTGCAAAAGAGAGACTCAGAATCTGGTCAGGTTTTTCTGAGACTTGGCACGTAAGAGTGAGCTTCCAAAGGAGCAACAGAACCAGAGGTACGTTGTGGCAGCAGGTGCAGACAGGGTCACATGCAGTTGCAGCAGCTTCTGGGAGTCAGAAAGGAGTACATTCAAAGCTGAATTTAGCAGTAATACAAAACTTTTTACACTAGGGATGGGATGGGGATGAGGGTGTGGGTGGGAGGGGGATGGACAAAGTAATAAAAAGATGCTACCCTTGTAACTTTTTCAGTACTGGGGGATTTCAAAGTCGATCCTGTCTACTTTACAGACAGGCAGAGACAACCCTGACTGCCTTTTTCTCCTGGGTACCACCTGGGTGTCCTATGAAAAGGATATGGGAATTTTTGCTAATGGATCTGCATTACTTATCTGCATAATTCTTGCTTCTGCCTACCTTCTGATTTTACTTAAGCTGTGGTATTTATAACTGTTTACTCCTTGACCATAGGCTGTTTCATAAGCTGTTTCTGGGTTGTGCAATCAGTTTAGACCCTTTAAAAGTCAGAGGACACGTGTTCACTTGCTGATTTTGCCCACAGGTAGATAAACTCGATTTTCATTTACTCTAAAAACTAGTAAACTGTGTGACAAAGACCACAGACCATACACAGGATAGACAGATAAAAGAAACAAAGGATTGCTGGTTCTAAAGTTATGTCACAATGATAGCTAAGTAGGACAAATAAAAAGTTTCTCAAATTCCCAGGCACTGCAGGCCCCTGTGGGATGGGGAGAAAGTAAATGAATCATGGAATCAAGCTTAACTCCAGTAAGTCATCATTTCAGTGTCCACTGAGATCAGCTTGGCTTGGAAAATGCACTGTCATTTGAGTCAAAAAACATCATAACATCTTTGTAACTATTTGGTTAACAAAAGTAATATCTCTTTTGACCAAATCTTTCTTTCAAAATATTTTCCAGTTTTTATGATAACTAAAGTTTTGTGCTGTGTTTTTTCTTTTATGTATCAAGACCTTGATACACACCTTGAGTCCAGTTCTGAGCCCCTCAGTTTAGGAAAGATGTTGACTTGCTGGAGAGTGTCCAGAGAAGGGCAACAAAGCTGGGGAGAGGACTGGAGCACAAGCCCTATGAGGAGAGGCTGAGGGAGCTGGGGTTGCTTAGCCTGGAGAGGAGGAGACTCAGGGCAGACCTTCTTGCTGTCTACAGCTACCTGAAGGGCGTTCTATCCAGGTGGGCGTTGATCTCTTCTCCCAGGCAACCAGCACCAGAACAAGAGGACACAGTCTCAAGCTGTGCCAGGGGAGGTTTAGGCTGGATGTTAGGAAGAACTCGATGATCTCAAAGGTCTCTTACAACCTGGTCTATTCTATTCTATTCTATTCTATTCTATTCTATTCTATTCTATTCTATTCTATTCTATTCTATTCTATTCTATTCTATTCTATTCTATTCTATGACTATCAGTAAGTAAGAAGTTTTTCCTAGAAAGAGTGATTGCCCATTGGAATGTGCTGCCGAGGGACATGGTGGAGTCACCATCATAGTATCATAGTATCAGTCAGGGTTGGAAGGGACCACAAGGATCATCTAGTTCCAACCCCCCTACACTGGGCAGGGACACCCCACACTAGATCAGGCTGGCCAGAGACTCATCCAGCCTGGGCTTAAACACTTCCAGGGACAGGGCCTCAACCACCTCCCTGGACAACCCATTCCAGGCCTTCACCACTCTCATGGGGAAGAACTTCCTCCTCACATCCAGCCTGAATCTCCCCACCTCCAGCTTCATTCCATTCCCCCTATCACTCCCTGAAATCCTGAGAAGTCCCTCCCCAGCCTTCTTGTAGGCCCCCTTCAGATACTGGAAGGCTACAATGAGGTCACTTGGGAGCCTTCTCTTCTCCAGACTGAACAGCCCCAACTCCTTCAGTCTGTCCTCATAGGAGAGGTGCTCCAGCCCTCTGATCATCCTCGTGGCCCTCGTGGCACCATCACTGGAAGTGTTTAAGAAGAGACTGGATGGGGTGCTTGGTGCCATGGTTTAGTTGATTAGGTGGTGTTGGGTGATAGGTTGGACTCCATGATCTCAAAGGTCTCTCCCAACCTGGTTTATTCTATTCCATTCTTTTCTCTTCTCTTCTCTTCTCTTCTCTTCTCTTCTCTTCTCTTCTCTTCTTCTTCTCTTCTCTTCTCTTCTCTTCTCTTCTCTTCTCTTCTCTTCTCTTCCCTTCCCTTCCCTTCCCTTCCCAAACCCCTTCCCTTCCCTTCCCTTCCCTTCCCTTCCCTTCCCTTCCTTCCCTTCCCTTCCCTCCCCCTTCCCTTCCCTTCCCTTCCTTCCCTTCCCTTCCCTTCCCTTCCCTTCCTTCCTTCCCTTCCCTTCCCTTCCTTCCCTTCCCTTCCTTCCCTTCCCTTCCCTTTCCTTCCCTTCCCTTCCCTTCCCTTCCCTTCCCTTCCCTTCCCTTCCTTCCCTTCCCTTCCCTTCCTTCCTTCCCCTTCCCTTCCCTTCCCTTCCCTTCCCTTCCCTTCCATTCTATGACTATCGGGAAACTCAAAGATTTCCCCCCCGCCTTTGTTTCATAATTCCCCTCAGACTATTCAGAATAATGAATTCCTGTGGCTCCCTGCCAAAACCTTGGGAAAAAAAATTAGAGATCATGGTCATCAGGAAACTATGAAACATAAGCCACAGGACACCAATGTCAGGGGGAAAAAATGGTTTTATACAGTGATAAAAATGGGGGATGGGTTTGAAATAGCAAAGGTTAGAACAGAACAGAATAGAATAGAATAGAATAGAATAGAATAGAATAGAATAGAATAGAATAGAATAGAATAGAATAGAATAACCAAGGTTGGAAGAGACCTTGAAGATCATCGAGTCCAACCTGTAACCACAAACCTCACAACTAGACCATGGCACCAAGTGCCACATCCAGTCCCCTCTTGAACACCTCCAGGGACGGCGACTCCACCACCTCCCCCGGGCAGCACATTCCAATGAGGAATCACTCCCTCGGTGAAGAACTTTCTCCTCACCTCCAGCCTAAACTTCCCCTGGTGCAGCTTGAGACTGTGTCCCCTTGTTCTGGTGCTGGTTGCTAGGGAGAAGAGGCCAACCCCTTCCTGGCTACAACCTCCCTTCAGGTAGTTGTAGAGAGCAATGAGGTCTCCCCTGAGCCTCCTCCAGGCTAAACAGCCCCAGCTCCCTCAGCCTCTCCTCATAGGGCTTGTGCTCCAGACCCCTCCCCAGCTTTGTTGCCCTTCTCTGGACACGTTCAAGTGTCTCGATGTCCTTCTTAAACTGAGGGGCCCAGAACTGGACACAGGACTCAAGGTGCGGCCTAACCAAAGCAGAGTACAGGGGCACAATGACCTCCCTGCTCCTGCTGACCATACTATTCCTAATGCAGGCCAGGATGCGGTTGGTTTTTTTACAATTCACTTAACTACTGCCTATGTAAGACCACAGGAAGCCTCTCTGGCCAGCCAGCACATCTTAAAATTTGTATTAAATATGAAGAAATAGAGTATTGGTTTCTAGGCTGTGGTATTTTGTGTCCTATTCAGTTTTATACTTTTCAGGGCCCAGGGTCTGGCTAGCTGGGGCCCGCTGCACTGCCCCCAGACAAGGAGCAGTCAGGGGCAGCCCCAGCCCAGAACATCAGGCACCTCCCTTGGGTCAAGGATGGAGTCAAGGCCAGGCTGGGACATCAGCCCATGTGTTCAGAAAGAGGCTTGATGGGGTGCTTGTTTGCATGGTTTAGTTGTTTAGGTGGGTTGGATTGGTTGATGGGTTGGACACGATGATCTTGAAGGTCTCTTTCAACGTGGTGTATTGTATTGTATTGTATTGTATTGTATTGTGGGGGTGAGGATCAGGCCCACTGAGGGGCAACCAGCATCAGGTGAAACTGATGGAGTCCTTCACTGGCACTGTTTTCTGCCTGCTTTTTTCAATGTCAAAAATAGCTGTCTTCAGAATACTTCTTGTCAGAAATGCTGTCATGTCCCTGAAACTATCCTGAGTCACAGCCTGCACCTGACTTTTAAGCTTGATATTTTTTAGACTAGACTAGACTAGACTAGACTAGACTAGACTAGACTAGACTACAATACAATACAATACAATACAATACAATACAATAGACCAGGTTGGAAAAGATGTTCAAGATCACTGAGTCCAACCTATCACCCAGCACCATCTAATCAACTAAACCATGGCACCAACCACCCCATCCAGTCTCTTCCTTAACACCTCCAGGCATGGTGACTCCACCACCTCCCTGGGCAGCCCATTCCAATGGCCAATCACTCTTTCTGGGAAGAATTTCTTCCTAACATCCAGCCTAAACCTCCCCTGGTGCATCTTGAGACTGTGTCCTCTTGTTCTGTCGGTGGTTTGGATCAATGGATTGGAGGAACTTGTTGAAAGATTATCTTGGAGGGACTTGTATGTCACCTCTCTAAGGTACTGAATGCCAGTTCTATAAAAGAGGATGAAGAGCTCATCTGTGACTTCATGGCCATTTCCCATCCATTTTCTTACTCATCGCTTAGATTCTATTCTTCTGTACATGAAAACTATGCAGTTACATAACTGACAGTGGTTTTATGATGCTACCTCTGAAAAATGTCCCACTATAACATAAGCTTTATTAAGTTCAGGCAAGACTTTAAATTGTGTCCAATAAACTACACTGATGTAATTTTATAATAACACAGGCTGCCTTCTCAAAAGCAGAGAGGTAATTTGTAGTCTTTGTATTCCTGCCTCTGATGGGAGGCACAGCATGCACTTCTTGTCTCAAAACCAGGTAAACCTTTCCCCTTGCAGCAAGCTGGGAAGTATCTGCCATGCTTTATACTATATAAGCTCCCCCTCCAAAATCTGAAGCTCATACTGTAATTACTTCATGAAAGACTTCTGGTGGCTTATCTGTTTATAGCATCCCCTTCTGCTCCCCGGCCCAGCTACCTGCTTCTACATCTACACTGCTTCTGGACTGTGCCAGCACGAGCATTTGTGAAATTGAGCAGTAAATGAGACTGAGCCAAAAAGACTAGAAAGGAAACAACCTGCTTGCCTTCCTTTCTGCTGATCCACTTCACCAATATAATAAATGTGTCAGCATGGTACTGGGCATGGCACACAGACAGAATGGAAACAGCTTAAATGGGCTCGTTCAGCCACAGAGTACATAATACAATACGATACAATACAATACACCAGGTTGGAAGAGACCTTCCAGATCATCACGTCCAACCCATCAACCAATCCAACCCACCCAACAACTAGATCATGGCACCAGCACCCCATCAAGTCTCCTCCTGAACACCTCCAATGAAGGTGACTCCACCACCTCCACGGGCAGCCCATTCCAATGGGCAATCACTCTCTCTGTATAGAACTTCTTCCTAACATCCAGCCTAAACCTCCCCTGGTGCAGCCTGAGACTGTGTCCTCTTGTTCTGCTGCTGGTTGCCTGGGAGAAGAGACCAACCTCTGCCTGTCTACAACCTCCCTTCAGGGAGTTGTAGAGAGCAATAAGGTCACCCCTGAGTCTCCTCCTCTCCAGGCTAAGCAACCCCAGCTCCCTCAGCCTCTCCTCATAGGGCTTGTGTTCCAAACCCCTCACCAACTTTGTTGCCCTTCTCTGGACATGTTCCAGCAACTCAACATCCATCCTAAACTGAGGGGGCCCAGAACTGGACATAGGACTCAAGGTGTGGCCTAACCAGTGCAGTGTACAGGGACAGAATGACCTCCCTGCTCCTGCTGGCCACACTCTTCCTGATGCAGGCCAGGATGCCATTGGCCATCTTAGCTCCCTGCACACTGGCACACTGCAGGCTCATGTTCAGCCTACCATCAACCCTCTCTACCTGGCTGCTCTCCAGCCACTCTGACCCCAGCCTGTAGCACTGCCTGGGGTTGCTGTGGCCAATGTGCAGAACCCGGCACTTGGATGTGTTCAATCTCATGCCCTGGGACTCTGCCCATCTGTCCAGCCTGTCGAGGTCCCCCTGCAAAGCCTCTCTGCCCTCCAGCAGATCGACTCCTGGACATAGCTGTGTGCTGCCATTTAGATTCTGCTCGATGTCTCTGAAAACAATCTTGACAGACCTGAACCGACCACAAAACCAGAATGTTCTGTTTGAGTGCATAATTTCTGTAGTCATCCTGGAATCTTTGGCCTGGGCTGGACTGTGGCCTTTGTCTCCAGCAGGGATTTATCTTATTGCATAATCTGGTGGCGTTTTCTGGTTTCCTATTCACTGAGCATTTTGCCAAGCTGTTGTTTCCACTTCCATGGTTGAGAAGCCATTTTTATTTGTATTTTCACAGATATTTTAACTCCTTTTTTTGGTTGTAGCCAGGTGGGGGTTGGTCTCTTCTCCCAGGCTATCAGCACCAGAACAAGAGGACACAGTCCCAAGATGTGCCAGGGGAAGTTTAGGCTCAAGGTGAGGAGAAAGTTCTTCACAGAGAGAGTTGTTAGCTGTTGGAATGTGCTGCCCAGGGAGGTAGTGGAGTCACCATCCCTGGAGGTGTTCAAGATGGGATTGGACGTGGCACTTGGTGCCATGGTTTAGTAGTCATGAGGTGTTGGGTGACAGGTTGGACTTGATGATCTTTGAGGTCTTTTCCAACCTCACTGGTTCTATGATTCTGTGATTCCACAACAATATCCATAAAGGGCAGAACCCACAGACTATATACTGAATGCATCCCTCAGTTGGCCAGTTAGGCCCTGCTGACAAACAAGTTCTCAGAGCTGACTTAATAGGTCTTTTAATGCCAAATGGCAGGCGTCACAAAGTAACCTCATCAAAAAGATGCATTGTACTACACGGGGACGGCTTCAGATGCTCCAAGATTCTTATCCACGGGCTTGGAAGGCTCCCTGGATTCACATCCTTTCTGTGCATTGTGTTTACTTAGAGGATGCGATAATGCCGTCACTGTGTTACACAAGGGTGTACAATAATAACTGGAGCTGGCTGGGAAGCACAATCTTTATTCTAGAGGAAATTCCAGCTTGTCAATATTTTGTTTCATTGAGCGCTGGAACAAAATGCGTTGGCTCTGCAGCCTTTCTGGCAAAAATGGAACAATCTATTGCTTTGCCAGCTGACAAGCCTGGGGAGCCAAGAAACCAAGTGAGCAGTCGGCATGTTGCCAGCCAGCTAGATAGCCAGTCAGCAGAGCTACAGTAGGCAGCCAGCTTGGCTGGTTTCCTGGCCAGCAGACACAGCCAGATCATGGCTTAAGCTTTGTAGAAAGTTTTGGTGGAACTAGGATCATAGAGTCATAGAATCAATAAGGCTGGAAAAGACCTCAGAGATCATCAACTCCAATCTATCACCCAACACCTCATGGCTAACTAAACCATAGCTTCAAGTGCCACATCCAGTCCCTCTTGAACACCTCCAGGGATGGTGACTCCACCACCCCCTGGGCAGCACATTCCAATGGCCAGTCATTCTTTCTGTGAAGACCTTTCTCCTCACCTCCAGCCTGAACCTGCCCTGGCACAGCTTGAGACTGTGTCCGCTTCTTCTGGTGGTGGTTGCCTGGGAGAAGAGACCAACCCCCACCTGGCTACAACCTCCCTTCAGGTAGCTGTAGACAGCAATAACGTCTCTTTCAACCTGGTGTATTATATTGTATTGTAAGGTCTCCCCTGAGCCTCCTCTTCTCCAGGCTAAACAACCCCAGCTCCCTCAGGCCCTCCTCGTAGGGCTTGTGCTTAAGGCCTTTCCCCAGCCTCGTTCCCCTTCTCTGGACACGTTCAAGTGTCTCAATATCCTTCTTAAATTGAGGGGTCCAGAACTGGACACAGGACTCAAGGTGTGGCCTAACCAGTCCTGAGTACAGGGGCAGAATGACTTCCCTGCTCCTGGTGGCCACACTATTTCTGATGCAGGCCAGGATGCCATTGGGCTTCCTAGCCACCTAGACACACTGCTGGCTCATGTTCACTGCTGGCTCATGTTCATTGCTAGCTGCTTTTTTTCCAAAAGTTTAGATAATTTCTATTGTAGGATAAATCACACAATTTCCTCAGCCCCCAGATGCTTTGCACTCTGTACACTTCTCTCCTTAGTTTCCAACCAGATGCTGCATATATTTCCTCTTTAAAGTACAGAGAGGTCATACACCATCATTACTTCAACTGTGGTAACTCCAGGGAACAATAAATTCCCTTGTAAATGCTTAGCAGTAATTCAATTTTCTGCAACTTCATCTATGTAAGTAGTCTCTAATGCTACTGCTGTGAAATCAGAGGAACGACAGATGCTTTACTCAGATACATTTCAAACTTTGTTCCTTCCACATTGTAAATAAATCTGACTCTTCTCTTTCAAATTCAACTGCAGCTAAAATGCTACAGCAAACTTGGTGAATCCCACCCTCTTACCATCTGGATTCCAAATGAATTATATGGCAGTTGCTTTGCTTTTCACTGACCTTAAGATTTGCTGTGCAAGTCCCAGTTCATTGCCATTTTAGAAGAATAGAATAGAATAGGATAGAATAAAATAGAATTACCCAGGTTGGAAAAGATCTTTGAGATCATTGAGTCCAACCTATCACCTAACACCATCTAATCAACTAAACCATGGCACCAAGTGCCTCATCCAGTCTCTTCATAAATACCTCCAGTGATGGTGACTCCACCACCTCCCTGGGCAGCACATTCCAATGGCCAATCACTCTTTATGGGAAGAACTTCTTCCTAACATCCAGCCTAAACCTCCCCTGGCACAGCTTGAGACTGTGTCCTCTTGTTCTGGTGCTGGGTGCCTGGGAGAAGAGACCAACCCCCACCTGGCTACAACCTCCCTTCAGGGAGTTGTAGACAGCAAGAAGGTCTCCCCTGAGCTTCCTCTTCTCCAAGCTAAGCAATCCCAGCTCTCTCAGCCTCTCCTCACAGGGCTTGTGCTCTAAACCCCTCCCCAGCTTTGTTGCCCTTCTCTGGACACATTCCAGCAACTCAACATCTTCCCTAAACTGAGGGGCCCAGAACTGGACACAGGACTCAAGGGGTGTGACCTAACCAGTGCTGAGGACAGGGGCAGAATGACCTCCCTGTAAACAGTGTCTGAAATGTATTTCCAGAATATATCCACTTTAAAATACTGGGAATGATGATTCCCTCCATGTACTCCTGTGGTATGGAGGACAGCAGTGATTGGCCATTGGAATGGGCTGCCCAGGTAGGTGGTGGAGTCACTATCACTGGATGTGTTAAAGAAGAGACTGGATGGGGTGCTTGGTGCTATGGCTTAGTTGATTAGATGGTGTTGGGTGATAGGTTGGACTCAATCTCTAAGGTCTTTTCCCACCTGGTTAATTCTATTCTATTCTAAGTTTTTCAACAGTCAAACAGAGCTTAAAATTATACATCTTGGTAAGACCACACATTGCTAGGTACTTTCAGACTATGTACTGATGATGTTGTTAGTCATTCCTTCTAAGAATTAAGAAAAGGAATATTTTAAGTCTCTTTGTGGTCACTAATGCTTTAAAGCCATGGAGGTATACATATATATATATGCATATATAGAAAACAAATTAAAACATTAGATATAAAACAAACTAAAACATTGTCATTGGTTGAAAGGGGAATCATGCCTTCTCTGCTTACTCACTTGTAAGAAACTGCATGAGGAATATTTTGTAATGCAAAAAGGGTATATTCAAATCAAATTGTTTGTACTTTACCAGTGTGTTTTCCTTTACAACTGATAAGACACTGTCCTGTCCTTAAATGGATGGAAAACAAGAGCTAATGTTTGCTTTCATGTAATTGCCTAGGTCACATGCTGTGTAATAAAGCAGATGTGCTATAGGTAAGTTAGGATTTGATCCTGAAAGTTGTGTTGTAAAAGTATTACATTATTTTTGTCCTTATCTGCCAAAAACTTTCCACAATTATCAGCAGCTTTTTTTCATCAGCTTTAAATACATGGCAACCAGCACCAGAACAAGAGGACACAGTCTCAAGCTCTGCCAGGGAAGTTTAGGCTCAAGGTGAGGAGAAAATTCTTCATGGAGAGAGTCTTTCGTCATTGGAATGTGCTGCCCAGGGAGGTGGTGGAGTCACCATCCCTGGAGGTGTTCAAGAGGGGATTGGATGTGGCACTTGGTGCCATGGTTTAGTCATGGGGTCTGTGGTGACAGGTTGGGCTTGATGATCTTTGAGGTCTCTTCCAACTTTGATGATTCTCTGATTCTGAGATGTTGAGGCCTGTCCCTGCACAATGACTGGAATGTGCTGCCCAGGGAGGTGATGGAGTCACCATCCCTGGAGGTGTACAAAAAGGGATTGGATGTGGCACTTGAAGCCATGGTTTAGTTAGTCATGAGGTGTTGGGTGATAGATTGGACTTGATGATCTCTGAGTTCTTTTCCAACCTTATTGATTCTATGATTATATTGAGAGGTTGCAGTCCAAAGGTTTCTGAAGTGTTTTCTTGCTGCTGAAAGTTAGATCAGGATTGACCACTTGTGACTTTCTGTTCTTTAGGAGCAGGGAAGATGAGGTACAGGAAAGACAGAAGTAGCTGTAAGCCTCTAATATTCATATTTCTTTATGCTCAAAAGTCTGCCATAGTCATGAATGTAGAACCATCTGATCCTTTATGAGCTGAACTTAATAGTATAATAAAGTCACTGGAGGGTAAGTTACAATAATGTACTGAGGATGGATTCTTTAGCAATATACCCTCTAAAACACATAATAAAGGAGAAAAATGGAAATGGATTTCTGTCCCCCTAAAAGCCTAACTTTAGCATTTTTCTCTCAGAAAATGAAGTTACAGTAATCTGATTTAGTTTAATACTTGGAAAAATGAGGCTGATTTTTCAGGGCACCAAAAGTGTTTTCGTATGGTTGAAAGCCAAGTGACATGATTTGTGCGGAGAAGAACATCAGGGTTTGGGAAGAATCATGGAGGAGTTTGCATGCAGCATGTGTCAGGAGACAGTTTTAGCTTCCCATCCTAGTTCCCTGGCAAGGCAGGTTTGCCTGAATACACACTGCCCCCTTCGTCACCCAGGGAGGGGGAACCCTTTGGAGCTTTGCAGCTGTCAATGCAGATTTTCCTTATCATACACACACACACACAAAATGAAAAATAATAGACTTGGGGTTTTTTTTGGTTGTGTTTGGGGGATTATTATTTTTTCTTATAGTTTTTTAGTTCTTAAACACTTCAGTGATGGTGATTCCACCACCTCCCCAGGCAGCACATTCCAATGGACAATCACTCTTTCCGTGAAGAATTTCTTCCTAACATCCAGCCTAAACCTCCCCTGGCGCAGCTTGAGACTGTGTCATCTTGTTCTGGTGCTGGTTGCCTGGGAGAAGAGACCAACCCCCACCTGGCTACAACCTCCCTTCAGGGAGTTGTAGACAGCAATAAGGTCTGCCTTGAGCCTCCTCTTCTCCAGGCTAAGCAGCCCCAGCTCCCTCAGCCTCTCCTCATAGGGCTTGTGCTCCAAATCTGATCTTCTATCTAGTCTTGCTTACTTTTTAATTCTTTTATTAATGAAAGTAAAAACTCTGCACTTCTTTAAAAACAGACTAGGCTAAGAAATCTCTGGTTTTCACTTGAACTGAAAGGCAAAATATGAGAATGTTATCAAATGCATTGGCAGTCATGCAGGGCTGAACTGAGCTATGCTATACCATACACAGAGCTGAATATCTCAGGATATACCCTTCATATACATGCACAAAAAAGCACCAAACTCACCTACCTCTCACTTGAGATCACAGGGAGACCTGTCCAATCTATCCAGTGCAAAATTCAGTCAGGATCAACCAACACCAGAATTTAGACACACCATGAAATCTGCCATGGGATCTTTAATGACAGCAAATGGTTGTGTTTCTTCTCTGTCTCACTACAGGGAGAAGAAAAGCTCCAGCAAAATGCTGGGATAAAGTATCTTGCTGAGACACTGGTTGCACATCAAATCAGACAGCTACAGAATTAGTAACATCATCCCAAGCTAGGCTTTCAGCTTTCTTTGGAGATGTCACATTCCAGTATGGGAAACAACTTAGCTCATGATTTTTTAATAGCACTTGTAAAGGATTGGGAACTTTTATTTCCTCTAATAATGTATTGATGTCATTCTGGGGAGGGTGAAGTCCCTGCTGTTCCTTCCTTAATTCTTACCTACCTTAATACCTTAAGGACACAGTCTCAAGCTGCACCAGAGGAGGTTTGGGCTGGATGTTAGGAAGAAGTTCTTCACAGAAAGAGAGATTGGCCATTGGAATGTGCTGCCCAGGGAGGTGGTGGAGTCATCATCACTGGAAGTGTTTAGGAAGAGACTGGATGAGGCACTTGGTGCCATGGTTTAGTTGATTGGATAGTGTTGGGTGATAGGTTGGACTTGATGATCTTTGAGATCTTTTCCAACCTAGTTAATTCTATCCTATTCCTATTCCTATTCCTATTCCTATTCCTATTCCTATTCCTATTCCTATTCCTATTCCTATTCAAATTCTATTCTATTCTATTCTATTCTATTCTATTCTATTCTATTCTAATTCTATTCTATTCCTCTCTGGTGAACCTGAGGATGTAGTTTCTGTCAGCTTGCTGGTGGTGACAGAGGAGGCTCCTGCTCCCTTTCCCTTTTGTCATTCCTCTTTTCTCCCAATGCTACCTCCTTCTCGGACCAGTCCTGGTGCTAGATCCTTCTGCCACTTCACCTTGCTCATTCACCTAGCAGATGCCTACCATGTTGTTCTGGTCATTGCCTCCCCTTGACCATGGTAGGGAGTTAGGCTGGTTGACAGAAAGGTCTGACAAAAAACAGTGCTCTACCTAAGGAAGCTAAGCAAGACAGAGACCAGGTGTGTGAAATCACAACCTGAAATTTTTATTCTTTTCAGTTTTGCTAGAACATAGAATAGAATAGAATAGAATAGAATAGAATAGAATAGAATAGAATAGAATAGAATAGAATAGAATAGAATTAACCAGGTTGGAAAAGACCTTCGAGATCAAGTCCAACCTATCACCCAACACCATCTAATCAACTAAACCATGGCACCAAGTGCCTTATCCAGTCTCGTCTTAAACACCTCCAGGGATGGTGACTCCACCACCTCCCTGGGCAGCACATTCCAATGGCCAATCTCTCTTTCTCTGAAGAATTTCATACTAACATCCAGCCTAAACCTCCCCTGGTGCAGCTTGAGACTGTGTCTTCTTGTTCTGGTGCTGGTTGCCTGGGAGAAGAGACCAGCCCCCACCTGGCTACAACCTCCCTTCAGGAAGCTGTAGACAGCAATAAGGTCTCCCCTGAGCCTCCTCTTCTGCAGGCTAAACAACCCCAGCTCCCTCAGCCTCTCCTCATAGGGCTTGTGCTCTAGCCCTCTCACTAGGCTCGTTGCCTTTCTCTGGACACGTTCAAGTGTCTCCATATCATTCTTAAAAGCAGGAGAGCATCTCCGTGGTTTAAAGAGAGTGCAAACGAGTGAGAGAGTGCAAAAGCCAAGATGTTTGCAGCAGGCTTCTCATTGTGATGCAGCTCTGCAAGCACTAGGTGGCCTGCTTTGAAAGGAAATGGGAAATCCCACCCACTTCAGCCTCCACGAAAGGATTAAAGGTTTCATTTACATAAGATAGGTCTCCGTTTTGTAAACCATGCTGTTCTGTGACGAATTCGGAGAATGTCACTTTTTATTTATTGTGGTGCAGTGAAATCACAAAATACTGTACTCCCTTCTGAAATATTAGAGGTGATTTAGGAGATTGTTTCAAGGCCAGGCTGGCAGTGTGGTCTAGGGGAAGTTGCCCTTGCCATCGTAGAGAGCTTGGAACTAGATGACCTTTAAGGTTCCTTCCAACCCAAAGCATTCAATGATTCTATGGCTGTTTACCCGTGGGAGCAAGTGAATAAATGAATACTGCCTGTTGTTGCTTTATCTTAGTTTACACACAGAATCACACAGAATGCCAGGGGCTGGAAAGGACCTCAAAAAATCATCAAGTTCAACCCCACTGCCAGAGCAGGATCACATACACCAGATCCCACAGGAACATATCCAAGGGGGTATTGAATATCTCCAGAGAGGGAGACTCCACAACCCCTTGGGCAGCCTGTTCTAGTATTCCATCACCCTCACAGTGAAAACTTCTTTCCTCATATTTCCTTGGACCTTCCTATACTGGGACTTCCACCCATTGCCCCTTGGGCATCACCAAAAAGAACCTGACTCCATCCTCTGAGCACTCACCTTTTACATATTTATAGACATGAATGAGGTCCCCACTCAGTCTCCTCTTCTGCAAACTAAAGAGCCCCAGCTCCCTCAGTCTGTCCTCGTACAGAAGATGTTCCACACTCCTAATCATCTTTGTGGCTCTGTGCTGGACTCTTTCAAGCAGTTCCCTGAGCATCCTTCTTGAACTGAGTGGCCCAGAACTGGACATAATATTCCAGATGTGGCCTCACCAACACAGAGTAGAGGAGGAAGAGACCCTTTCTCGACCTACTAACCACATCCCTTCTAATGGCATTGGCCTTCTTGGCCACAAGAGCACATTGCTGGCTCATGGCCAGCCTCCCATCCACTGGGATCCCCAGGTCCTTTTCCCCTTCACTGCTCTCCAGCAGGTCAGTCCCCAGTGTATACTGGTACCTGGGTTCTTTCTTCCCCAGGTTCAAGGCTCTACACTTGCCCTTGTTGAACTTCAATTTCTTCCTGCCCAGCTCTCCAGCCTAAGTCCTGCTCAATGGCAGCACAACCCTCCAGTGTGTCAGCCACTCCACCCAGTTTGGTGTCATCAGCAAACGTGCTGAGAGTGCACTCTGTGCCCTCACCCAGGTCACTGATGGGGTCCCAATACTGACCCTTGACTGGCTCCACTAGATACAGCCCTCCAACTAGCCTCTGTCCCATTGATCACAACTCTCTGTTTCCTTCAACCAGTTCACAGTTTAAATTTCTTTCATAGTGAGGTACTTCATACTTACTGTGAGAGATGCAAGTAAGTCTTCTGAGGACAGGAGTCCTCTTTAAATGAAGAGAAAATATTTCTTCTTTCCACTTCCCCAGGGATTAGTCAGGATATCAGAAGCATTCAAACTGGAAATTAGAGTACCGGATGTAAAAGAACCACAAGGGTTTGTGTTCCAGGCTTCTCTCCATTTACTCCAGCAAGGGAAAATAATAAAACCCCAGACTGACTAGCCATCTAAGAAAACATAAGACATTGAATCTTGCTTTCAGAATACATACATTTGGAAAAAATATGCCCTGACCTGTTGTTGATCCTGGCAGCAAATGGTAGGGGTTAGCAATTTCACTTCTATTTTAAAACTTAATTGAGTTTAGTCAGTCATTGCTGATAATCCTTACTGCCTGAGAAGTAAACAGGAGGCTCGGGGGAGACTTGAGTGGAGTCACCATCACTGGAGGTATTTAGGAAGAGACTGGATGGGGCACTTAGTGCCATGGTTTAGTTGATTCAGTGGTGTTGGGTGATAGGTTGGACTCGATGATCTCAAAGGTCTTTTCCAACCTGGTTAATTCAATTCAATTCAATTCAATTCAATTCAATTCAATTCAATTCAATTCAATTCAATTCAATTCAATTCTATTCTATTCTATTCTATTCTATTCGATTTATTTCTATTTCTGTTTCTGTTTCTATTCTATTTCTATTCTGTGGTGTTGGGTGATAGGTTGGACTTGATGATCTCGAAGGTCTTTTCCAACCTGGTTAATTCTATTCTATTCTATTCTATTCTATTCTATTCTATTCTATTCTATTCTATTCTATTCTATTCTATTCTATTTATTTCTGTTTCTATTCTATTTCTATTCTGTGGTGTTGGGTGATAGGTTGGACTCAATGATCTCAAAGGTCTTTTCCAACCTGGTTTATTCTATTCTATTCTATTCTATTCTATTCTATTCTATTCTATTCTATTCTATTCTATTCTATTCTATTCTATTCTATTCCTGTTTCTATTCTATTTCTATTCTATTCTATGGTGTTGGGTGATAGGTTGGACTTAATGATCTCGAAGGTCTTTTCCAACCTGGTCTAGTCTAGTCTAGTCTATTCCTAGTCTAGTCTATTCCTAGTCTAGTCTATTCCTAGTCTAGTCTAGTCTAGTCTATGGTGTTGGGTGATAGGTTGGACTTGATGATCTCGAAAGTCTTTTCCAACCTGGTTAATTCTATTCTATTCCATTCCATTTCCATTCCATTCTATTCTATTCTATTCTATTCTATTCTATTCTATTCTATTCTATTCTATGGTGTTGGGTGATAGATTGGACTCGATAATCTCAAAGGTCTTTTCTAACCTCTTTAATTATGTATTCTGGAATTAGATGATCCTTGAGCTCCCTTCCAACCCTAAACTATTCTATGATGCTGTGATAAATCAGAAGCACATACTATCACAGAATCACTATCATACTGCTGTAGGCTCTTGCCTGAACATTTGGTGGCTTTGGTCTTCAGAGAACTGATGGCTCCAACAGCAGGTCAGAAGAGCTGTGCCCAGGAAGCCGCAGCAAAGCAGTGTCCGGGAAAGCAGGCTGCTCGGTGAGCAGCTCCGCCATCAGCAGATTGTCACGGATGGCACGTCAGTGATTCAGAAGTATGACATGTCTGATTTTTAGCTAATGAACTGATTCATTCATTCAGAGGACAGCCTGCCTGCCAGGAGAGCCTGTGTCTGCTGCTGCACCGCTGTTGCTAGGCAGCAGATACTTTTCGGAATGAAATTGAAGAAAGGAAATTGCACTTGGCGAAGGGTAATTGGGAAGTGACCGTTAGGCACCTGAGAAGGGCTCAAAGCTTTGAGACATGGGAGAGGCAAATAGCAGTTAAAGGGCAGAGTGGAGGAATGAGGGGCGAGTGCAGGCACAGCTGTCCACTGCTGTCAGGGAAAGGAAATGGAAACTAAACCCGAGCAACATTCCTGTTGCCTCAACGAGGCATCTGCCATGTCCCAGGATGTCCCGTTTCATCACCGTGACATCTATCCATCTCTCCCTCTATAAAAAGATTCACTTCCCTTCTCAGCTAAAAGAGGAGGACTGGGGCCAGCTGCTGCTCTCACTCATCTGCTGTGCATTTGGCCAGAACAGAAGCTGTGTTGTGTCATGCTTGAGAGTAGAGATTTGATCCATGACATCGTCCTGCCATGAGACGGCTGGGGACAATCAGGGCTGTTGTTCCACTGGCATAGGTTATTTTATTTCCTAAAAATAAGCTTGAAAATATGACCAGAACTGCAATTACATAATTACAAAATAGTCCCAAATCACTCCAGGGGAAGTGGTACAAACAGCAAACTAAATACACAACCAGTTTGAGCTTAACACCATAATCCCACATCTGGCTCCAGGACAGAGGGCTGATTTCAAGTTAAAGACAAACTTTCAGTAGCCTGAATGGCATCACTGTAAATTAATTTTCTTTCTCACTTTTTGCCATGCCTCCTGCTCTAATATTATCATATTCTAGTATTACAGCATATGAATAGTCTCATATTAGAATCATAGAATCAATAGGGTTGGAAAAGACCTCAGAGATCATCAAGTCCAACCTACCACCCAACACCTCATGACTAACTAAACCATGGCTTCAAGTGCCACATCCAATCCCTTTTTGAACACCTCCAGGGATGGTGACTCCACCACCTCCCGGGGCAGCACATTCTAATGGCTAACAACTCTCTCTGTGAAGAAATTTCTCCTCACCTCGAGCCTAAACTTTCCCTGATGCAGCTTGAGACTGTGTCCTCTTGTTCTGGTGCTGGTTGCCTGGGAGAAGAGACCAACCCTGGATACAACCTCCCTTCAGGGAGTTGTAGAGAGCAAGAAGGTCTCCCTGATCCTCCTCTTCTCCAGGCTAAGCAACCCCAGCTCCCTCAGCCTCTCCTCATAGGGCTTGTGCTCCAAACCCCTCCCCAGCTTTGTTGTCCTTCTCTGGACACATTCCAGCAGCTCAACATCCTTCCTAAACTGAGGGGCCCAGAACTGGACACAGGAATCAAGGTGCGGCCTAACCAGTGCCGAGCACTGGGGCAGAATAACCTCCCTGCTCCTGCTGGATGGATTTATCATATACAAGTATTAAAATATATATTGTTGAATGAAGTTCACTCATTTACCAAACTAAAAACTATTAAAAACTGCCTAAGTACATCTCCCAAGTTAAAGTTTATAAAGCAACCAACCACATTTTTTTTTTTCACATTCTCTGACTTACACAAATCTAATCAATGGGCAGGTTACACAAATCTAATCTATGTGAGGCCTGATATATTAAGTCTAACTGCTAGAAGTCTCTCCTCTGGAGAGTTCTCAGTGTCAACACACCAGCATAACCCTACTTTACCTCATTATAGAGTAGACTAGAGTAGAATTAACCAGGTTGGAAAAGACCTTCGAGATCATCGAGTCCAACCTATCACCCAACACCATCTAACCAACTAAACCATGGCACCAAGTGTCTCATTCAGTCTCTTCCTAAACACCTCCAGTGATGGTGACTCCAACACCTCCCTGGGCAGCCCATTCCAATGGCCCATCAGTCTTTCTATGAAGAACTTCAGGACAAAAGAATCTGAACCAAAAGATGATTGCCTTCATCAGCCACAAGATTATTGCTTTCATCAAATGACTTTAGGTTCCTATGCACTGTTTCTTTTAAGACCAGAACAAGAGGACACAGTCTCAGGCTGCGCCAGGGGAGGTTTAGGCTGGATGTTAGGAAGAAGTTCTATACAGAGAGTGATTGCCCATTGGAATCGGCAGAATTCATTGGAGGTGTTCAGGAGGAGACTTGATGGGGTGCTTGGTGCCATGGTTTAGTTGTTTAGGTGGGTTGGATTGGTTGATGGGTTGGACGTGATGATCTTGAAGGTCTCGTTCAACCTGGTGTATTGTATTGTATTGTATTGTATTGTCTGTGTAAGCCACTGACTGTAGTTGCTTCCACATCATGTCTTGTGTTAAGTACCAGCCCAGTAACTCACTGACCTACAAGTCTGTAGCTGATGATGGCCTGCAGAATTGCCCTCTATCTTTCAGTCCTGGCATGGATCAACTCAAATGAGTGCTTACCTGTGTTGGTGTTAGGAGAGGTGCAGCATATACTATTAGGGAGAAATGTGTTTGTTTTGCTGCCACTTGCCAGGGAAAAATGGGCTCTGCTGTATGTTGTGTTTTACCAACCACTGTTACTATGGGTGCAAATGTACACCTGCTTTTGCATGTAATACACTTTGTGCCAGCGAGACCCAGCAGAAGATCCCTGCAAATGTAAACATCTACATGTGCAGTGACCTACTTACATGTGGGCTTGCACATAGCCATATAAAGGATGTTTAAAAGCCACATTCAAAGCCTGCAATTTCAATCACTTCTGTTTTTTCAGGCAGTGTGTGGCAGATTGAACACAAATCATGCTTGAGAGTCATGCATCCAGATTTCATTGATTTTCAGCATAGAGATTTCTTTTAAATTACAAAGGCTTCCACTAAGCCCTCTGAGGAGAGGCTGAGGGAACTGGGGTTGTTTAGCCTGGAGAAGAGGGTCTTCTCAGGGGAGACCTTCTTGCTGTCTACAACTGCCTGAAGGGAGGTTGTGGCCAGGTGGGGGTTTGGTCTCTTCTCCCAGTCAACCAGCACCAGAACAAGAGGACACAGTCTCAAACTGCATCAGGGGAAGTGTAGGCTCGAGATGAGGAGAAAGTTCTTCACTGAGAGAGTTGTTAGCCCTTGGAATGTGCTGCCAGGGAGGTGGTGGAGTCACCGTCCTTGGACGTATTCAAGAGGCGATTGGATGTGGCACTTGAAGCCATGGTTTAGTAGTCCTGAGGTGTTGGGTGACAGATTGGACTTGATGATCTTTGAAGTATTTTCCAACATTATTGATTCTATGATTCCAAGGACTTGCCACTGCATTGTTTTCAATGGGGAATTTTGGGTTAGATTTCATGACGTTGGCAGCAGCCCACATTGTGAGCAGATAGCTTCCAAAATTCGGTGTCATGATAGAATTAACCAGGTTGGAAAAGACCTTCGAGATCATCGAGTCCAACCTATCACCCAACACCATCTAATCAACTAAACCATGGCACCAAGTGCCCCATGCAGTCCCTTCCTAAACACCTCCAGTGATGGTGACTCCACCACCTACCTCCATTCCAATGGCCACTCTTTCTGTGAAGAACTTCTTCCTAACATCCAGCCTAGACCTCCCCTGGTGCAGCTTGAGACTGTGGTCCTCTTGTTCTGGTGCTGGTTGCCTGGGAGAAAAGAACAACCAACATACTCATTGCATTCCATTCCATTGTAGAGTGTAGATTTGCTTGTAAAATACAGCTTTTCATTCACTTCTCCAGCTGAGTTTAGCTGTGCTTTATGTGGGTGCGGGTGGCTGAAACCATCATACCACTACACCCCACCTGGCTACAACCTCCCTTCAGGTAGCTGTTCAAGGATTTCCACTCATTCCAGACACAGAAAAAAATAGAATAGAATAGAATAGAATAGAATAGAATAGAATAGAATAGAATAGAATAGAATAGAATAGAATAGAATAGACCAAGTTGGAAGAGACCTTCAAGATCATCACGTCCAACCTGTCACCCAACACCACCTAATCAACTAAACCATGGCACCAAGCACCCCATCAAGTCTCCTCCTGAACACCTCCAGTGATGCTGACTCCACCACTTACCTGGGCAGCCCATTCCAATGGGCAATCACTCTTTCTGGGAAGAACTTCTTCCTAACATCCAGCCTTAACCTCCCCTGGTGCAGCTTGAGACTGTGTCCTCTTGTTCCGGTGCTGGTTGCCTGGGAGAAGAGACCAACCTATGCCTGGCTGCAACCTCCCTTCAGGTAGTTGTAGAGAGCAGGAAGGTCACCCCTCAGTCTCCTCCAGGCTAAGCAACCCCAGCTCCCTCAGCCTCTCCTCACAGGGCTTGTGTTCCAAACCCCTCCCCAGCTTTGTTGCCCTTCTCTGGACACCTTCCAGCAACAACATCCTTCCTAAACTGAGGGGCCCACAACTGGACACAGGGCTCAAGGTGTGGCCTAACCAGTGCAGTGTACAGGGGCACAATGACCTCCCTGCTCCTGCTGGCCACACTCTTCCTGATGCAGGCCAGGATGCCATTGGCCCTCCTGGCTGCCTGGGCACACTGCAGGCTCATGTTCAGCCTCCCATCAACCAGTACCCCCAGGTCCCTTTCTGCCTGGCCGCTCTCCATCCACTCTGACCCCAGCCTGTAGCACTGCATGAGGTTGTTGTGGCCAATGTGCAGAACCCGGCACTTGGATGTGTTCAATCTCATGCCCTTGGACTCTGCCCAAGGAATAAAAAAACCCAGGCCTCAGGTACATTGAATGCATTCTGTTTATTCGAGGAGGAAGATCTCATACGAGTGCCCGTTGCGGAAGGCATCTCTTATCATGTACAATAAAATCACCCATTGCTTCCAGCAGAATACAAAAATACACATCTCAGTGACTCCCATACAATAATAAATATGTAATCATGCATCCAACAATAAAAAGGCACGGAAAACTGGTCACTTAGTAGTCATAAAAATTACTAACTCTATTAAACAAAGCCACCCAAATTATCTGTACAAGGAAATGTAACAATATATTCCAAAGGTGAAAACACATAAAACATCTTTAAAATAGTATATGCAATAAATACCTCAATTGTTTTGTTTTTGGTTTTTCTTTTTCTTTCTTTTTTTTCTTTTATATATTAAAAATAAAACTGTGCCATTGTAAACAGTATGTAAACAAACCAAATTCACTGTTCCTTACCGTTATTACAAGTAAATAAAGCCAAAAGTTACACCCCTGCTCTGTTAAGATATACTTCATTGGCAAGTTTTGTCAGGCAGTTTGAAGTTTGACTCTTTTTCTGCAGCAAACAGAGCCTCTATGTGTGTCTTACTGTAACTAAGTACTAGAGTGATCACTAAGCCTCAGGCCTGACTGCTCAGAAGGTCATCAAAGAGTCAGAACTGAAACCAGGAAAAGCCATTTTTGCACTGTTATGGACAAATGTCATTTTATTTATACTACATACAATAGTGTCAGTAAAACTTAGCCACTTATATACCACTGCTCTCCTACAGATCTTTGGGGCAGGGAGGGGGCTGTACAAAGGTGACAAGCATCCTTACTCCCTTGGGTGGAGAAAGTGAGGCACACAGAGGTTAACCGAGTTGCCCTCAGTCTTGCACCAGCTCCACAGCAGGAAGCTAAAGGCAGAATCCAGACCTCCAGCCACTTCCTTCTCATTTCCTCTCATCTCCTCTACTCGTCCTGGCCTCTCAAACAGTAGTGTGTCCTGAACCCTGCACCTGATTAAAATTACAGAAAGATAACAAGCATGCAGAAGAAAAGTTTCCTGCTCACTTGGGTGCCCATCTGCTCCCGCTAAGAGCCAGGTTCACCACTGAGCGCCGCAGGAGCACAATAGGAGCTTTTTCCCTCCCAAACCTGTAATCAGATCCACATCAGCAGACTGGTGAGCCCTGTGCGTCCTCCACAAGCCTACTGATTGCCTCAACTGTTTATACTTTTAGGTCTGTTTCTACAGCCAACAAACTCCTGGAAAGTTCAACCAAGGTGCATACTTCCTTCCTTATTAGCAAGGGGAAGAGAAGGAATCTGATATGATCCTTTCTTTAAATCACAGCAAAAAAGCTCGTGGGAACTGTTGGCATTCTGCACAGATGCCTTTAGAAAAAAGCCTCACAGGGGGATATGGCTGGCTTGCTGTTTCTTCAGCTTTTGATAGCATTGGCATAACTACCTCACTTCAAAAATCCTACTGTATCCCTGGGATGACTACTACCATGAATACAAACTTACCTGTTCCAGACATAAATATTTCAAAGTGCATGATAGCTCTTGTTTGATATAGTTAGCCTTATTGGGGGGGGGGGTATAAAAATGCATCTATCTAGCTGTTTCACAGCCTTATGTCTTTTTACAGGAAGAATACACTTAGAACATACATAATCAAAAGTTACCCTGGAATGGGATTTAGGAAGGGCTGCATTGAGATATCTTTCCTCCCTGGAGAATAGAATAGAATAGAATAGAATAGAATAGAATAGAATAGAATAGAATAGAATAGAATAGAATAGAATAGAATAGAATAGAGAGGGAAGGGAAGGTTTGGGAAGGGAAGGGAAGGGAAGGTTTGGGAAGGGAAGGGAAGGTTTGGGAAGGGAAGGTTTGGGAAGGGAAGGGAAGGTTTGGGAAGGGAAGGGAAGGTTTGGGAAGGGAAGGTTTGGGAAGGGGGAAGGGAAGGGAAGGTTTGGGAAGGGAAGGGAAGGGAAGGGAAGGTTTGGGAAGGGGGAAGGTTTGGGAAGGGAAGGTTTGGGAAGGGAAGGGAAGGTTTGGGAAGGGAAGGGAAGGGAAGGGAAGGTTTGGGAAGGGAAGGGAAGGGAAGGGAAGGGAAGGGAAGGGAAGGGAAGGGAAGGGAAGGGAAGGGAAGGGAAGGGAAGGGAAGGGAAGGGAAGGGGAAGGGAAGGGAAGGGAAGGGAAGGTTTGGGAAGGGAAGGTTTGGGAAGGGAAGGGAAGGTTTGGGAAGGGAAGGTTTGGGAAGGGAAGGGAAGGTTTGGGAAGGTTTGGGAAGGGAAGGTTTGGGAAGGGAAGGGAAGGGAAGGTTTGGGGAGGGGGAAGGGAAGGGAAGGGAAGGGGAAGGGAAGGGAAGGGAAGGGAAGGGAAGGGAAGGGAAGGGAAGGGAGGGGGAAGGGAAGGGAAGGGAAGGGAAGGGAAGGAAGGGAAGGGAAGGGAAGGGAAGGGAAGGAAGGTTTGGGAAGGGAAGGTTTGGGAAGGTTTGGGAAGGGAAGGTTTGGGAAGGGAAGGGAAGGTTTGGGAAGGGAAGGTTTGGGAAGGTTTGGGAAGGGAAGGTTTGGGAAGGGAAGGGAAGGTTTGGGAAGGGAAGGGAAGGTTTGGGAAGGTTTGGGAAGGTTTGGGAAGGAAGGGAAGGGAAGGGAAGGGAAGGGAAGGGAAGGGAAGGGAAGGGAAGGGAAGGGAAGGGAAGGGAAGGGAAGGGAAGGGAAGGGAAGGGAAGGGAAGGGAAGGGAAGGGAAGGGAAGGGAAGGGAAGGGAAGGGAAGGGAAGGGGAAGGAAATCAGACCAGACCAGGTTGGTGCTATTAAAGGTCTGATCCTTCTGTGTCTAAAAAAGTGATTTCTCCAAGGTCCAGCAGTTGTCTCTGATTTTCCTTACCATTTCACATTTTCCTAATTCTATTCATCTGTGAAATATTAAAAGACTCACTCCACACACTGGCTCTAAAAACACCTCCATGCCTTGATAAGAAGTTTAAAGCCACACAGTATGTAACTTTCCTGGTTTTTCCTCCCCTGATAAAGTATTTTTGGATAAGGTAGTTTAAATTGTCTAATTCCAGATCTGCAGTCAGATGACCTGGATGAAAGCAGTAGCTATACAAAATAGATGGGCTGGGACTACTTTTTGTTAAGCCATGACTAATTCTTCATCTTCACCTGCCACGCTGCGTGCCCTCTTTGTGTGAGGTATGAAAGGTGATTTGTTTCTAGAAGATTCTGTACTAAACCTTACAAAAGTTACTTTAGAAGGCATTTCTTTAGACATAATCAAGGAGCAGATGAAAACAGAATCCTATACAGTCTGAGACAGGTTACTTCCACTCCTGTTGTAGTTTGTAGGTTTCTGTAGAAAAATAATAATAATAATACAATACACCAGGTTGGAAGAGACCTTCAAGATCATCACGTCCAACCCATCAACCAATCCAACCCACATAAACAACTAAACCATGGCACCAAGCACCCCATCAAGCCTCCTCCTGAACACCTCCAATGAAGGTGACTCCACCACCTCCATGGGCAGCCGATTCCAATGGGCAATCACTCTCTCTGTATAGAACTTCTTCCTAACATCCAGCCTAAACCTCCCCTGGCGCAGCCTGAAACTGTGTCCTCTTGTTCTGGTACTGGCTGCCTGGGAGAAGAAACCAACCTCTGCCTGGCTACAACCTCCCTTCAGGTAGTTGTAGAGAGCAATAAGGTCACCCCTCAGTCTCCTCCTCTCCAGGCTAAGCAACCCCAGCTCCCTCAGCCTCTCCTCATAGGGCTTGTGTTCCAAACCCCTCACCAACTTTGTTGCCCTTCTCTGGACACACTCCAGCAAGACAACATCCTTCCTAAACTGAGGGGCCCAGAACTGGACACAGGACTCAAGGTGCAGCCTAACCAGTGCAGTGTACAGGGGCAGAATGACCTCCCTGCTCCTGCTGGCCACACTCTTCCTGATGCAGGCCAGGATGCCGTTGGCCCTCTTGGCTGCATGGGCACACTGCTGGCTCGTGTTCAGCCTACAATCAACCAGTACCCCCAGGTCCCTCTCTGCCTGGCCACTCTCCAACCACTCTGACCCCAGCCTGTAGCACTGCATGGGCTTGTTGTGGCCAATGTGCAGAACCCGGCACTTGGATGTGTTCAATCTCATGCCCTTGGACTCTGCCCATCTGTCCAGCCTGTCGAGGTCCCTCTGCAAAGCCTCTCTGCCCTCCAGCAGATCAACTCCTGCCCAAATCCAAATAGCAACTGCAGATTTCACATTGGGGGGAAAAATACCTCACCCAAATAAATACATTTCACTCATTAAAACAAAACTATCACAGTAGGAAAATAGCCAGTAAACAATAGATTCAGAGGGGGATTAATCTTGGCCTCAGTGAGATCAATGGGAGCTCTGCCAAGGATTTCAACAGAGCCAAAATTGCACCCAGGATCGTATGCAGTTCTTCAGCCGACAACAATCATAAACATCCTGCCCCTCCACTGTATAAGTGAAATATCAGTCAGCATCTGTAAACATCCTGCAATTCATCTGATATAAAAAATATTGTCATAAAAAACAATGCAGCATCTCAAGCACTGTGGAGGTTCAAAGGGCTTGGCTGGCTCTACACAGGAGTTGGCATCATTACGTTGGGCAAAGCCAGGGTATGTACGTACAGATACAGACACAGGCGTGCGCACGCAGGCACGCTGCAAAACAAGCGCTCCGAATACACACGCGTGCTCCAGGCAAACACTGCCAAGAGAACAGCGTTCATAGGCATGGCATTTGACGTCCATCAATGGCCAATGTGAGGATAACTTTCATGTGAGGAAGTGTTGCTAACTCCTCAGATCCTTTGTACCGCAGAATCACAGTATCACCAAGGTTGGAAGAGACCTCGAAGATCATCAAGTCCAACCTGTCACCACAGACCTCATGACTACACCATGGCACCAAGTGCCACGTCCAATCCCCTCTTGAACACCTCCAGGGATGGTGACTCCACCACCTCCCTGGGCAGCACATTCCAATGGCAAACGACTCGGTGAAGAACTTTCTCCTCACCTTCAGCCTAAACTTCCCCTGGCACGGCTTGAGACTGTGTCCTCTTGTTCTGGTGCGGGTTGTAGGCTTACAAAAAACGCTAGAACTAAAAGCAATCTCCAAGTGGCACCGAGGTGCTGCTTAAAACCAAAGCACATGCTCAAGTCCCAACAGCTGTGTGTCTGCAAGGTCAACCAAATTTCCCTATGGAGTGAACAGGAGAAATGAAGGCCTGAAACCCAAGGAGTTGGGGCTGTTCAGTATGGCGAAGAGAAGGCTGCGAGGTGACCTAATTGTGGCCTTCCAGTATCTGAAGGGGGCCTACAAGAAGACTGGGGAGGGACTTCTCAGGATCTCAGGGAGTGATAGGACTAGGGGGAATGGAATGAAGCTGGAGGTGGGGAGATTCAGGCTGGACGTGAGGAGGAAGTTCTTCCCCACAAGAGTGGTGAAGCCCTGGAATGGGTTGTCCAGGGAGGTGGTTGAGGCCCAATCTGTGGAGGTGTTTAAGTCCAGGCTGGATGAGGCTCTGGCCAGCCTGATGTAGTGTGGGGTGTCCCTGCCCATGGCAGGGGGTTGGAACTAGATGATCCTTGTGGTCCCTTCCGACCCTGACTGATACTATGATACTATGAACTAATAAGCATGCAGCAGTTTTTAGCAAAACTACTACAAATGTCATTAGGTGTTTGCATTCTCTATGGAATTTGGGTTTGAATGTGGTGTCAATTGTGTTTCAGCTTTGTACTACACAACTTAATTCAGGTGTAAGCTATGCATTAATGTATAGAGTGTCACATCTCTGCAACACTTCCACATTGCACATTATGCATCCACTCATGAAAGTCAGAGGATCTTGCCACATGTGTGGGGACTGGAGGGGCACTTGCTGCCATGGTTTAGTTGATTAGATGGTGTTGGGTGAAAGGTTGGACTTGATGATCTTTGAAGTCTTTTCCAACCTTACTGATTCTGTGATTCTATGAATTAGTTAAGAGCTGTAGTTGACTGGAGTTTAAGTGACATGCCTGACTAATGACAGAAATGGCCTGTGTTGGGCCAGGAACACCATCAGAATAACTTTACATTATATTTGACTTTTTAAATGCCAGGAAACGCACTGCAAGTAGGCTCCTGCAACTCCACAGTGCTCTGTATTTAAAGATACCTGCTCTGGATGTACACTTGTGACAGTGAAGTTCTGTCATCGCTAACTGGTAAGTTAGGTATGTGGATGCCCCCTCCCTGGAGGTTAGATGAGCAACCTGGTCTACTGGAAGGTGTGCCTGCCCATGGCAAGGGACTTGGAACTAGATGATCCTTTAGGTGCCTTCCAACCCAAACTATTCTATGAATCTATGTTTGATGTCACCATGAATTAAGAGAAGACACTGCAAGAAGTAGATGTCATTAAATGATTTGTGTGTGGTGACAGCAATGAAGAAGCCCCTCTTTACCTTTAAAAAGCTGCTCAATGACTTGTAGTCTACATACAAATCCCATTTGTTGCACATCTCAGCTTCTGCTGTGAACATTATCTAGACCCTCAACATAGAAGCTTCAGCAAACTAGATTACCAGGCAGATCTAGGGAGGTCCCAGGTTTCATATGTTTTAGGATATGACATGATGTAAGGGAGTGGCTAATGAAATTAATTATTTCAAGGCAAGGTGCCTCTTTAAAGGGAAAAATGGCAATTTTTGTCATATAGGGATGACTACATTGTTCAAGGTGCATGCTTTATCCAGGACAGAAAGGATGGACACAAGTGACAGATGCATGTAGGATATCCTGAAATGTAAGGAGTACAGTCCAAAAGCCTATTTCAATATACAGACAGCACCTTGTGAGAGGACAGTGCCACCAGACAATTTCATGGCGAGTATCTATATGCCAGTGTTCTAGTTGTAAACTTTCACAAACTGTCTCAGTAGCAAATCTTAGTCTTAAAAGTCTCATTAAGAGACTCCAAGCCCTGTTTGTCAACATATCTGCTTCTCCCTCCCTGAAAAGCAAGACCAAAGCAGCTTTGAATAGTTTTTCTCAACTCCCCCATACAAGTAATCACAGAATCAATAAGGTTGGAAAACACCTCAAAGATCATCAAGTCCAACCTGTCACACAACACCTCATGACTACTAAACCATGGCACCGAGTGCCATGTCCAATCCCTTTTTGAACACCTCCAGGGATGGTGATTCCACCACCTCCCTGGGCAGCACATTCCAATGGCGAACAACTCTCTCTGTGAAGAACTTTCTCCTCTCACCTCCAGCCTAAACTTCCCCTGGTGCAGTTTGAGGCTGTGTCCTGTTGTTCTGGTGCTGGTTGCCTGGAAGAAGAGACCAATCCTCACCTGGCTACAACCTCCCTTCAGGTAGTTGTAGACAGCAAGAAGGTCTCCCTGAGCCTCCTCCAGGCTATGCAACCCCAGCTCCCTCAGCCTCTCCTCACAGGGCTTGTGCTCGAGGCCTCTCCCCAGCCTCGATGCCCTTCTCTGGACTCAAATTAACTGCAAAGAGAATTAGTCCCAAAGAGAGCTTAATTCAACTAAGGTGCAGAGAAAACCCAACAGTCCTATCTGTAACTCTCTCCCTGTTAATGACATTATGAAGTTACTAAACTCAAAAGTTTTCCATCCAATCAATACATTAGTTTAATAAAAACAGTACTTAAAATGTTAAGTGTTCATAGGAGAGATTTGGGGCACTGGGGAGGTTTTAGCTTTAGATATTCATTTGACTTCTACAATAAAAACGTATTATCCAATTTTAGTTCATTTCTTCCTGGCTTCATCTTCCAGTTCACATGCTGTCTCTCCCAAAGAGAAATCTCTTTGTCCCTGCCAAAAGAAATTTACACTGGGATGTTGTATAACTGTAATTCAGACAAGGGGAATTGATTTTATTATTAGGCTGGATGTTAGGAAGAAGTTCATCATAGGAAGAGTGATTAGCCATTGGAATGTGCTGCCCAGGGAGGTGGTAGAGTCACCATCACTGGAGGTGTTTAGGAAGAGACTGGATGGGGCACTTGGTGCCATGGTTTAGTTGATTAGATAGTGCTGGGTGATAGGTTGGACTTGATGATCTCAAAGGTCTCTTCCAAACTGGTCTATTCTATTCTATTCTATTCTATTCTATTCTATTCTATTCTATTCTATTCTATTCTATTCTATTCTATTCCATTCCATTCCATTCCATTCCATTCCATTCCATTCCATTCCATTCCATTCCTGGATCATACACACCATCATAAGATAACTGTTTCCAATTTATTTGGAAGAAATTGTAATATAAAAGTACTTCAAACTTTGTACTATGTTGATTTCAGTATCTTCTCAATTGTAACACTGATCTTGCAGCTACACTGCAAATATTCCTCCAAGCTGTTTGTTCCATAGAATAAAATATGGATAAATCACTTGCATACTTGTCCCACTAATATGTACCCCAATTTCTAGTGTTTTCCAAAGCCTGTGTAAGGCCTCTGGAGTGTAAGCTGTGTAAGCTGTTGGAGTTAGCCAAAACACCTCTCTTCCCAAGAGCATTCCGGTAGCTAGTGTTAATTGTTAGTGGTATGGCAAACTAAATACAGCTTTTATCAGGGATTGTGAGAGCATAATTTAAAGGATTTTAATCCACTGTGATTATGCTCAGGGGAGACCTTGTTGCTCTCTACAACTACCTTAAAAGAGGTTATAGACAGGGGGGTTGGTCTCTTCTCCCAGGCAACCAGCAACAGAACAAGAGGACACAGTCTTAGGCTGTGCCAGGAGAAGTTTAGGCTTGAGGCAAGCAGAAAGTTCTTCACAGAATGAGTTATTTGCTGCCCAGGGAGGTGGTGGAGTCACCATCCCTGGAGGTGTTCAAGAAAGGACTGGACATGGCACTTGAAGCCATGGTTTAGTTAATCATGAGGTGTTGGGTGATAGGTTGGACTTGATGATCTCTGAGGTCACTTATTGATTCTATGATTCTATGCTAGACTTCGTAACTTGAAGCCCTGGTCAGTATAGATGTTCTGGAGCATCCTGCAGCTTTTTCCAGCTCTTCAGAACAGCAATGCAGAAAAGACATGAAGGTGTCACTTTGCTAAGCAGCTGGGCAGTCATCCAGACACAAGAGCTGGGAAGCAGTGTGGGAACATTAGTGGAGACATGACCTGTGTTAAACCTAAATTGTGCACCAGCTTCTTCTGCCCTGGCTAATAAATGCAGCAGGTCATAGGAACTCAAAATCCCATCAAAGAGCTTATAAAAAGAAAAGTGCTTGTGGCAACTGGGAGGCAAGGCCTTCAATCATTTAAAGCAGATGTTTATAATTCTACCAAGTCAACAGATGAATTTTGTGTGGACTGCTGTGGATGTGGTAGGTCTTAAACCGCTGCAGCTCAGTATTCCTGTCCAGGAACACTCTCAGGTCTGTAACTGCCAGCACCCTTAGTTTGTCAAAGTGTTCACAGCAGTAACACTTTACTTACTTATTTATTTTTTAAGAGGTAATGAAGGGATGATGTTTTAACTTTAATTCTACAGGCTGGAAAAAAGCAACTTCCAAGAACACTATTATTGTTATTTTGTTTAATTTCAGTTAAAATACTGAGGGCAATCACTATTAAGCCTACAGAAATTGCTAGGAATCTCTGGATCAGCTCCAGCTGGCTACAGGAATAGAATAGAATAGAATAGAATAGAATAGAATAGAATAGAATAGAATAGAATAGAATAGAGTAGAGTAGAGTAGAGTAGAGTAGAGTAGAGTAGAGTAGAGTAGAGTAGAGTAGAGTAGAGTAGAGTAGAGTAGAGTAGAGTAGAGTAGAATTGACCAGACCAGGATGGAAGAGACCTTCAGGATCATCGCGTCCAACCTATCATCTGACCCCACCTAATCAACTAAACCATGGCACCAAGCACCCCATCAAGTCTCCTCCTGAACACCTCCAATGAAGGTGACTCCACCACCTTCCCAGGCAGCCGATTCCAATGGGCAATCACTCTCTCTGTATAGAACTTCTTCCTAACCTCCAGCCTAAATAGTGTCCTGAATAGTGTCCTGGAAGTTTCCAAGTGGCTTCCAAATGAGATATCATTTCTGAGAAACAGCCTGGGCTTCTGTATGGCAGCAATGAGCATAAGCTAACTAACCAGTAGCAGAGCTATTAAACCTTAGGCAACAGTAGTAGAAAAGAACTAACTTTTTTTTTTTTTTTCCTTTTGTAAAAAAAGATCAACTTCCACACTATATTCTACACATAAACACAGAAATTCATACAACCAGTAAAGATCTTCTGTTGATAATTACCAAGTGATGCCTTAGCAATCCTGCTGGCATTACCATTCATCCCTGAAGGGTCTCCAGAAATATTTTTAAGTCCTGTCCAAACTCCTCAGCTTCCTCAAGTCATCAAAAACTCCTCCTTTTACTTAGGACAGAAGTATAGTCGTGTACAGATCCTGCAAACATTCAAATCTTTGCAGCTAGAACAAGCAGCATCAAAGCTGGGTGATAGGAAAACCATAGCTCAAAACATACAACCTATGAAAAGAGAATAAAGAAAAAAATACATGGGAGGGCCCATGGTACAAAGGTTACACAGAGGACATGGCAGCTCGGAGTTACTTACATTGTTGGGGTGAAAAAAGAAGTTTATAATTGTTCATCTAATTATCTATGGCTCCCACTTATTGACATGAGTGACAAGATCATATCCTGCTTGTGAGCTAAAGGTATTGCTCCAGCTTGGTTATCTTCAACAACAGGCATGGCTTGTGACTCTACAAAGGCTTCTTGCACTGTTAGTTGTTGGCTTCTAGAGCTGTCAGACCTTTATGCAAGAACTTAATTCTTAGGGGCACAGAGAGAACAATGTAGCAAGAGTAGGAAACATCAGTAATGCAATCACTAATAGGAAGCATCAAGCAAAATGGAATCACTGGGAGCGGGGGGAATTTGTCTTGTGTGTCCATTGTGGCATTATCTACGCATAACAGGTATTTCTACATCTGTTTTAAAAGCAAGGCTATGGAATATCCTCTCATGTTTGCCACAAACATTGATTTTCCATTACCTGTGCTAAAGGTGTCATGCCAGGCTTCCTGAAACGAAGGCTAGATGTATTGGAGAACACTGATAATTCTACCCTTGAATTAAGAGCTGTTCATAATAAGGCAATATGAAATTTTACATCTGCTTCAAAAGCAAGACTGTGGAATATCAAAGAATCACCATGGCTGGAAGAGACCTCAAAGATCCTCAAGTCCAACCTGTCACCACAGACCTCATGACTAAACCATGGTCTCTCATATTTGCCACATATATTAATTTTCCATTACCTGTGCTGAAGGTGTCATGCCAGGCTTCCTGAAATGAAGGCTAGATGTATTGAAGAGCACTGATCATTTTACCCTTGAATTAAGAGCTGTTCATTATCATGGCAATATGAAATTCTCATTAGGGGAATTAGCACTGATGAGTCAATTAAAAAGTCAAAACTGGCAGGTTATCTACTTCTCTACAAAAAAAGTAGAGGAAAATATGAAATGGGCTATTATAAAATAAAATCATAGAATAGAATAGAATTAACCAGGTTGGAAAAGACTTTGGAGATGAATCAAGTCCAACCTATCACCCAACACCATCTAATCAACTAAACCATGGCACCAAGCACCCCAGCCAGTCTCTTCCTAAACACTTCCAGTGATGGTGACTCCACCACCTCCCTGGGCAGCCCATTCCAATGGCCAATCACTCTATCTGGGAAGAACGTCTTCCTAACATCCAGCCTAATAATAAAATCAATTCCCCTTGTCTGAATTACAGTTATACAACATCCCAGTATAAGTTTCTTTGGGCAGGGACAAAGAGATTTCTCTTTGGGGAGAGACAAAGATGATTTCTCTTTGTCATTTACAGGACCAAAAATGTTTAGGCTCATCCCACAGTAAGAAGCAGCAGATTGAAATATCATGGAAGAGATTTTGGTCACATGCTTTACCTTTCGCTGTTCTTCCAGGTTTAAAATCTTTTTGTCTTTGAGAAAAACAAAAGGAGATGTTCAGGAGAGAAAAAAACAGCAGTTCAAGGGAAACAGATAAAAATGCATCACAAAGGAAATTTGCAGTTGCCAGCATGTGCAAAAAGTTCATTTTTGAGCAAGTATTGGACTTGATGATCTCTGAGGTATTTTCCAACCTCATTGATTCTATAGTTTTCAGTACTGTAAAAAAAAAGCCCAATACCTACAACCATGAATTTGACAGACTTCACTCTAAGAAGGTAGCATTAGGCATTATAAAGGCAATAGCTGCATGACCCAAAACAGAGGTTGCTACAGCAATTGAATACAGTGAACTGGAACATTCTGTTTGGTATGCACATAGCAATCTGCTTCCACTTTAAAACATGCATTTCTCCTCTTCCTCCTTCTGAGGGGTAGGGCATTTCATCTATATGAACACTAGCTACTTCAATAAAATGTATTCCTTTCAGGTTTTAAGGTATGCTGAGGGACTGCAGAAATTAAGTGCATTGGACTGGGAAAAAACGTCAGCCAGCAAACTTTGTGGTGACGTTTTTGTCTTGATGAATCTAGCACTTTGAATCAGGCTCCACAAGGTCTATTAGGATAGCTTGTTTCCTAAAAAAACTAACTCCTTTTAGGGGATGTGTTTACCTTGCTTTTTGCTGCACTTTGGCCACAACAACCCCATAAAGTGCTACAGGCTGGGGTCAGAGTGGCTGGAGAGCTGCCAAACAGAGAGGGACCTGGGGGTGCTGATTGACAGCTGGCAGAACATGAGCCAGCAGTGTGCCCAGGTGGCCAAGAAGGCCAAGGGCATCCTGGCCTGCATCACGAACAGTGTGGCCAGCAGGAGCAGGGAAGTCATTGTGCCCCTGGACTCAGCACTGGTTAGGCCACACCTTGAGGACTGTGTCCAGTTGTGGGCCCCTCAGTTTAAGAAGGACATTGAGACACTTGAACGTGTCCAGAGAGGGGCAACGAGGCTGGGGAGAGGCCTTGAGCACAGGCCCTATGAGGAGAGGCTGAGGGAACTGGGGTTGTTTAGCCTGGAGAAGAGGAGGCTCAGGGGAGACCTTATTGCTGTCTACAACTACCTGAAGGGAGGTTGTAGCCAGGAGGGGTTTGGTCTCTTCTCCCAGTCAACCAGCACCAGAACAAGAGGACACAGTCTCAAGCTGCACCAGGGGAAGTTTAGGCTCGAGGTGAGGAGAAAGTTCTTCACCGAGAGAGTCGTTCGCCATTGGAATGTGCTGCCCAGGGAGGTGGTGGAGTCACCATCCCTGGAAGCGTTCAAGAGGGGATTGGACAATACAATAATACAATACACCAGGTTGAAAGAGACCTTCAAGATCATCGCATCCAACCTGTCAACCAATCCAACCCACCTAAACAACTAAACCATGGCACCAAGCACCCCATCAAGTCTCCTCCTGAACACCTCCAATGAAAGTGACTCCACCACCTCCACAGGTAGTCAATTGCAATGGCAATCACTCTCTCTGTATAGAACTTCTTCCTAACATTCAGCCCAAACCTGCCCTGGTGCAGCCTGAGACTGTGTCCTCTTGTTCTGGTAATGGCTGCCTGGGAGAAGAGACCAACGTGGCACTTGGTGCCATGATTTAGTCAGGAGGTCTGTGGTAACAGGTTGGACTTGATGATCTTTGAGGTCTCTTCCAACCTTGGTGATTCTGTGATTCTGTGAACATTGGGATGTCTGCTTTGAAACACTTTTAACATCAGGGTTAAATTATTAAGAATTCAGTTCGTTAAAAACGCAGTTAGGTATGTCCTTAATTCTCGGAGCCAGGGCTTTTACAGCAGTAAGGGAAAACCCCAATGCTTGGAAATGACAATAAATAAGAGACAGCTACACTGTGTTCAAAGGCCTTTTAGAAAAGCTGCACAACTAAACACAGTCATGACCCAGAACCTCAGCAGAGGATCCGCCTCGAGGATTTTGAGCCTCCTCGTCGGACGCATTTGGATTTGATAGCCAACATTTGTCTAAGGCATAGAGTTGCATAAAATTTGCTCTCCTGGGCATCTAATAAATACAGCACAAACGATGCTTACTTCCCCCCACCCCACATGCACACTTTATAAAACCTTTCTGCTTAGGGCAATCAAAGTTAAATTCTTTGGTGGTCATCAACAAACCCCCAAACTGTACAAAGACAATCGATCAGTTGTCCTACACTGAGGTACTTTGAGAAGTGTCATAAGAAAGTTGTGTTACACACGACATTTGCCCATTTTCCCTGCCTACAGGCAGCTCCCATCTTTTAATAGTATCCATGTGGACCTCGACAGTGGCCTGAAGAGATCCTGTTCCATAGCCTTAATGCACTGCATATAGCAAGGCGTAGCTCTACAATCAGGAAAGCAAAGGAAGTTCTTCCATGTATTACGTCCTTGAATCCACCAAGAGGACTGACTACATAGTCTCCCATAACAGCAATATATTAGAATGCTGCTGCACATTACAGCACAGCTTACAGAGAAACAAAGAGTAAAGAACGTAACAGCCTGTTAAGACTTGATGGATGCCACCCGAACGTCATTAAAGGGGTGAATGTCAAGTACATGACAAACAAGAAACAAAATCTTTCCACTGTTTGCATGCACAGCAGCATGAAAATCATGTCACTTGGCAAAAGGAGTTTGATTTGGGGGTGGGGTTTTTTTGTGGTAAACCTAACCAATGTACTCTTTCGCTTCTGTTTGTTTACCAGAACAACCGCTTTTGTCCACAGAGCTCCCAGAGCGGTGTCTGTTTAACCTGCAGCAGCAAGAACACTGTGATTGGATATACATGAAGTCTGCCTTGCTCCTTTTGAATTTTTTCCCCCAATGAAAACAATGAGGGGAACAGGTTTTACTTTCCAAAGGACGACTGCCATCTACTTGCCATGGGACAGCTCCGATCATACTCCCGAAGGAAGGGACGGCAAAACCAGGAGGCGGTACTTGACATTGGCCCCTTTGAACAGGAGAAACAAAAAACAAGTGAAAGAGGAGGAAAAAAACAGGCGAAAGAGGAGGGAAAAAACCAGGTGAAAGAGGAGAAAAAAAAAACAAGTGAAAGAGGAGAAAAACCCAAGTGAACCTTTACTTGGCTGCCTACAAGGAAAACACAAGTAGATATTAAGGTACTCTTTAACCTGTAAGAAATGTCCAAGCTACTCCATTACGCAAGAGTCCGATGGTTCCTCGTGCCGGTTTGAGGAACAGCAAAGGGACGGCGATTCTGTGCAACATCGTCTCCCCTCAAACAGTTAAGGTTGGTTGTGTGTTGTTGTTTTTTCCAGACAACATAATTAACTTTTCTACTAGATAAATATTTCTGCAAAAAAAATAATAACCAGGAGATGGAATTCTGAGGCCATGTTTCATTTAAGTCAGCCGCAAAGAGCCGTATAAACTCTGGCGCAATGCAGTTCCCGAGCAAAGATGGTTTCCGTTTTTCACCCTGTTTGCACTCATGGGTTAATGCCTTGCACGTGATTCATCTTTGCATGCACAGTGTAAAACCTCAAGAGTCTGCTTGTTGGATTTTAGTGAGCTGCTGATGTAGGAGTGCTGACAGGAAACAAATCGATGCCTTTCCGAAGAAATGCGTACGGAGACGCTTTTAAATTAACAGTTAATTAGTAATGAGCAAAAAGCTTACCCCACAAAAATCAAATCAGCCACTACACTTTCAAACTCTCATGTATGATAAATAAAATTAATTATCCTGTTTAAAAAAAAATAATTTCATTAATCTTTCAACCTTCTGTTTGAACAATAGAATAAATAAAACTATTAGTGCCTGAAAGTTCAGGTATGCTACAGGTGTTTAAGGTAACTCAAGAGCTACTTGCAAATGCACCATGAGAAATCCTCTGTGATTTTCCATGCAGGAAGCCAATTGATATTTTTGTGAGGTACCAGTCTTTCAAAAAAATACTCTTAAGTTAGCTACCTGATACACCTTCTGTACATGGTATAGTTCAAAATCTAACTGTACAGTGTTCCAATCCTATAGAATGCATATAATCTGCTGAATATGGCACAAATGCTAAATTTCCATACCCACACGTCCTTTGCTGCAAGAACACATTTTAGGCGTAATACAACACTGAAGAATAGAAAAGTGCCTGAAACTGGAGGAGAAAAATAAAGACACTCAAGTAGTAATAAATTAAATCCCATTCAAACCCATATAAAAGTTGTTCAAGTGTTTAAAGTATCAGATGTGTCATGCAACAGAACAACAGACGATTCAGGCAGGCACACCATGCATTATAGTTTGCATTCATGGTATCTCAAGATTATCTCTCCCCTTTTCTGCGTGGCCAGCGAGTGCTGGGTACCTGCAGCACTGTTAGGCTTGTGTCTTGAACCTCATAAACCTCTTGGTCTCCTGCACAGGAGGTTTTATGGAGCTATGCCTTGGAAGGATAACTGGACAACCTCATGCTGTACAGTGGTATCTTGCTGCAGCATATAGAGAGGCATACTGAGCTGTATGTAAGCAAAGCAATCATTTCTTGAATATATTTTCCAGTCACTGCAGTTCACCATAAACCAATCCCATTGACCACAATGTGCTTCTCTGAACTGGCCAAGTTTGCACACCAACACGGCATCTTCGCAGAACATACCACCCTTCTTTTGGCACAAATCCTTCCGCGCTCTTGTAGCAAGCTCTTCACCATACCAGAATCCACAGAGAGTAGCCTGTACAAACACCACTGCTTATTCTTCCATTGAGCAAACCACACAGACAGCAAAGTGCCTGCAACAGCTTTGCTTCTCCAGCAGCTTCCTCATCTCTCTCTAAGGGAGAGCACTAGCGTAATTACACTTCAGACAAAGGGGTGTTTTTGCCAAGCTCTTTAATTCCCTGGAGAATTCGCTTCATATGACCCACTTTCGTTATCCCCAGGTCCTACAGAAATTAAAAGAAGAAGAAAAGGACATTTATTTACAAAAAGGAAGGGACAAAAAGCCCCAACCCAACCCAACTGTTTATGATCTAGCCATGCAACACCATGTCTAGAAATCTGCTCACCTCAATCAATATTAACCTGGAAGAAGATCCTATGGAACTAGCAAAGTGGTGCCTAACAAAACGCTGCTTAGAGGACACAATGAATTCCTCTCTGTCCTGCAGACAGCAGATTACTTACCTCAAATAATTACCACCCAAGGCACTGCAATAGCTGTCAAAAAAACACCTTTTGCTTGACTTAAAAGTACCAAAACCTTTCACAGTTTCTCGCAAAGAGACAAAAAAAAACAAACAAAAAAATAGAACAATCTCCCCCTCCTCTCTAATACAGCAATCAAATGTTTGGTAGGATGTGGTGGATTAGGGCTTCTGTCCAGCAATGTTACTTGATCTGAGGCCCTATGATGTCTGCTTTAATCATCAAACACGCATATCCCTAGTTTCTCAAGGAGAAGTGGATGGAACAGCTACAGGCATGTAGGACAACTTCCCTTAAGAGAGCAATAGTGAAGGCAAGCATTTGCTTTTCATTCAGAGAAAGAAGTTCTGTCTCCAATCATGGATCTTCCTGATAAGCTGCAAGAAAAATTCTTAGAGACATGACAGTCATATCCCGAAAGAAAACGTTAAGAGCACTAGCATAGACCTCCTTGTAGCCACCACTAAAGCAATCCCACCAGCTGAAGTGCTCCTAATATTGATTGCTGGGACAACTCTGCATGAGTGACAACAGACAACCTTTTGCAGCAAACTCCTCCCAGTAACAATATAATAACAGCTTTAGCAGCATCCTTTTTCAGTTTTGACTGGTTCAGTGGTCAGATGAGAAGATTGGGATGCCTGGCTGTGCCAATGCTCCCCAACTGTGCTAAGGACTTTTCCGTTCAGTTTGGTGGACACCTGGTTCCCTTATCTGCTTGGAAACCCAGCTTTGAAAAACCCTTTAAAATCTTTGTGTCAGTGGTGCTGACCAAGTGCCAAACAATACTTATTTATGCACTAATCACAACCTATTTACCCAAGGTTTAAAATAAATAATTGTACTCCAAAATTTAGTACAGTTTCACTTTCTGATTTTCTGAAATAGGAATCCTTTCACTCTAATCAAAGACTTTGCATTGCAAAGACATTGAAATGAGTGCAGTTAGGCAGCTTAAACTAATCATTCTCATGCAGAGAGAACAATGAAACAATGTCTAATATTCTATAGAATAAAACAGAACAGAACATAATAGAATAAAACAGAATAGAATAGAATAGAATAGAATAGAATAGAATAGAATAGAATAGAATAGAATAGAATAGACTAGAATAGAATAGAACAGAACTGAATTGAATTGAAATGCATTACTTCTAGAGTGAGGCTTACTTAAAAAATAGAAAGAATTAGAATAGAATTAGAATAGAATAGAATAGAATAGAATAGAATAGAATAGAATAGAATAGAACAGAATAGAATAGAATAGAATTAACCAGGTTGGAAGAGACCTTTGAGATCATCGAGTCCAATCTATCATCCAACACCATCTAATCAACTCAACCATGGCACCAAGCACCACATCCAGTCTCTTTCTAAATACCTCCAGTGATGGTGACTCCACCACCTCCCTGGACAGCCCATTCCAATGGCCAATCACTCTTCCTATGAAGAACTTCCTAACATCCAGTCTAAACCTCCCCTGGCACATCTTGAGACTGTGTCCTCTTGTTCTGGTGCTGGTTGCCTGGGAGAAGAGACCAAGCCCCACCTGGCTACAACCTCCCTTCAGGCAGTTGTAGAGAGCAAGAAGGTTTCCCCTGAGCCTCCTCTTCTCCAGGCTAAGCAACCCCAGCTCCCTCAGCCTCTCCTCATAGGGCTGTGCTCCAACCCCTCCTCAGCTTTGTTGCCATTCCCTGCACACATGCTTTGCTTTCCCTGGTACCTAGATACTCTACATAATCTGTCCATATTTAATTGCTATCTAATTACCAAAAATTCAATTTGACTAAAATATGGTTTTGAAAACAAGACTCTTGCTACAGTCTGAGGAAGAAAATAACTTTGCCCCCCCACTAGAGTCTTAAAACTACAGGATCCCTTCTCCTTTTGCTATCCCTAACCAATTTGCCATCTCTAAGCCATCCTACTCCCATTCCTATTCTATTCTATTCTATTCTATTCTATTCTATTCTATTCTATTCTATTCTATTCTATTCTATTCTATTCTATTCTATTCTATTCTATTTCTATTTCTATTTCTATTTCTATTCTACTTCTATTCTTCAGCAGGTAAGGCTCAGAAAATTCTGAAAAGCAACACACACAAAGAAAGGTGTGCAAAAAAATGCTGATAAAAATTCATAGAATCATGGAATCAACAAGGTTGGAAAAGACCTCAAGGATCATCAAGTCCAACCTGTCACCCAACACCTCATGACTACTAGACCATGGCACCAAGTGCCACATCCAATCCCCTCTTGAAGACCTCCAGGGACGGTGACTCCACCACCTCCCTGGGCAGCACATGCCAATGGCTAACAACTCTCTCTGTGAAGAACTTTCTCCTCACCTCGAGTCTAAACTTCCCCTGGTGCAGCTTAAGACTGTGTGTCTTGTAACAGCTTTCAAGAGTTCTTCATCTGCATTATATCATGGTGACTATGCTCCTGTCTGCTTAGCCAGGAACCCATTCATTCCAGGTTTGCCCCACACATTTGGGCCAAACATATCACTAATGTAATATTAGCAAACAACTTATATAAACATTCCCTAATATTAGCATCTTCCAGATGAGGAGCCTACCCTGCTTGCATTCCTCATGTCGAAAGCCATCTAGCATGCCAGAAGTCTAACAACTCTTAGTGTGGCAGTTTTAGGCTATGCCTTTAAAATTTAGCTGCAGATTTTGAGCAGGGAGGTAGAAAAATAGAAATAAATCACTCTTGGGTGTAAAGAGGAAAAGAAAAGATTATCCTACACAAATTCATTGGATGGAAGTCTGGGGCAAAAAGAAGCTGTATCAACATTCCAGTCCCAGTCCTTTCCTTTTCTCTTCCTTGGCTGTTCTGCCAACGCTTCTGGCTGGCCTTGAGAAGATAAGCTAACCTGGTTTTCTCTCAACTTCTCTCTCTGGTACAAAGAAGAGGGGGAAGGAGGTTTGGGGGGGCAGTGGAGCAGCTTCCCTGGTCTCCAAAAGAGACCAGGGGGATTCTGTGCTATTTGCTAATTGTAACTATCTGTATAATATCTGTGTAATAATCCTGTGTATTTTGTACATATTCATTGCATTCCATTGCAATGTTTTTGCTTGTAAATACACCTTTCATTTGCTTCTAACTGAGTTAGTGTGGCTGGAGTTGAAAAGAAAAGAAAAGAAAAGAAAAGAAAAGAAAAGAAAAGAAAAGAAAAGAAAAGAAAAGAAAAGAAAAGAAAAGAAAAGAAAAGAAAAGAAAAGAAAAGAAAAGAAAAGAAAAGAAAAGAAAAAAGAAAAGAAAAGAAAAGAAAAGAAAAGAAAAGAAAAGAAAAGAAAAGAAAAGAAAAAGAAAAAGAAAAGAAAAGAAAAAAGAAAAGAAAAGAAAAGAAAAGAAAAAGAAAAGAAAAGAAAAGAAAAGAAAAGAAAAGAGAAAAGAAAAGAAAAGAAAAGAAAAGAAAAGAAAAGAAAAGAAAAGAAAAGAAAAGGAGAAAAGAAAAAAAAAGAAAAGAAAAGAAAAGAAAAGAAAAGAAAAGAAAAGAAAAGAAAAGAAAAGAAAAGAAAAGAAAAAAAAGAAAAGAAAAGAAAAGAAAAGAAAAGAAAAAGAAAAAGAAAAGAAAAAAGAAAAGAAAAGAAAAGAAAAGAAAAAAAAAGAAAAGAAAAGAAAAGAAAAGAAAAGAAAGAAAAAAAGAGAAAAGAAAAGAAAAAAAAGAGAAAAGAAAATAAAAGAAAATAAAAGAAAATAAAAAAAGAAAAGAAAAGAAAAGAAAAGAAAAGAAAAGAAAAGAAAAGAAAAGAAAAGAAAAGAAAAGAAAAGAAAAGAAAAGAAAAGAAAAGAAAAGAAAAGAAAAGAAAAGAAAAAAGAAAAGAAAGAAAAAAGAAAAGAAAAGAAAAAGAAAAGAAAAAGAAAGAAAGAAAAGAAAAGAAAAGAAAAGAAAAAGAAAAGAAAAGAAAAGAAAAGAAAAGAAAAGAAAAGAAAAGAAAAGAAAAGAAAGAAAAAGAGAAAAGAAAAGAAAAAAGAGAAAAGAAAATAAAAGAAAATAAAAAAGAAAAGAAAAGAAAAGAAAAGAAAAGAAAAGAAAAGAAAAGAAAAGAAAAGAAAAGAAAAGAAAAGAAAAGAAAAGAAAAGAAAAGAAAAGAAAAGAAAAGAAAAGAAAAGAAAAGAAAAAAGAAAAGAAAAGAAAAGAAAAGAAAAGAAAAGAAAAGAAAAGAAAAGAAAAGAAAAAGAAAAGAAAAGAAAAGAAAAGAAAAGAAAAAGCCAATGGGATGGGAAACTTCAACCACACTTAGACAACATTTTCCATGCAAGAACTGTTTCAAAATGCACTACTCCAAAACACAGAGGTGAAAGGCTGCAGTCCTCAGCACAGGCTCCAGCTCGATTGGCACTGCTCATGAAGCTGACATGAGCCACAAAAACCGTTTCTCCAAGGAAACCAACACTGCTGTGGAGTTCCAAGGGGACAGCATCCTCATCCTACCAAACGTGGTGTGGTCCTGATTATTACTATGTTGTGTGCATAGGAACATCTTTATCAATGCTAAGAGTGCCAGCACTTAGTTCGAAAAATTAGGCTAGTTTTCAGTGGGTTTGCTTGTGAAATAGGGTTAGAAACCAGAGTCACAAACAGGCTCTCTTCTGCACTTTCAACAGCACAGTGGAAATTCACTACCCAACCTTTCCTCAAGGGAAAGGAAAATCACATGGATGTTAAAGTCTGAGGTTCCTCTAAATCAAAACAGGCATAGAGGGCTGGAAAAAGATTATTTTTGCAGGGGGTGGGTGGAGAAAGGTACCTCATACCTTTTGGAGATGCTCTCCTTTGCCAGTTGCCACACAGAGCTAACTGAGGAAGGAAGCCACAAGCTATGCACAAATATAATTAGAGGTGTCCAATTATACAGTCAATGTATTGATCTATTTCAGTAGTGCATGCAAAGGAAGAGGTGTTCATCAAATTCTTTTCTGTACTGCTTTTTATCTCTACTTTTGACCACAGATGGAAAGGTGGGTCCAGAGGATTCAGTTAAAACAGGCAATGATTTTTCCTCTTGTGTACAGGAGAGGTAATAGAGCTGAATCTGTTGCACATGTACTGCACATGAATCGATGTCAAGCCCATTTAACTTGGCAGGAAGCACAAGCCTTATACTGGAGGTGAGGCTGCAGGCAGATTATTGCTCACAGGAACACCAAAACCTCATCTGCACAGCTTGATAGCCAAAGGGAGGTAAAAATTAACAGGACAACTTACGATGTGTTCCTCTTTTCTAGGTACCACATTACCAACTCAGGTCACTGGGCAGAAAACTGCAGGCTCACTGAGCCATCTTTAATTGGCTCCCTGCAGAGATCACATCCCACAAGTAATGAACAGGACAACTGCTAAATTCTGTCCTTCAAATTCAGTGCTGCTGCAGAGAGTACAAGCTATGCTTGGTCACAAGCCTGGCCTACCTTACAAACAGTGCTGCTTTGGAAGCTCTCCCTGTCTGTTAATGAGCAGGTGGCATGATTCTAGAGCATGACTTCTATCAGCACAGGAGAGGAACTCTATCAGGAAGCACAGTGACAAGGCAAGAGGTAACAGTTTTAAACTGAAAGAAGGTAGATTTACATCAGACATGACAAAGAAAATCTTCACTGTGAGGGTTGTGAGGCATTGGAACAGGTTGAATGGAATGGAATGGAATGGAATGGAATGGAATGGAATGGAATGGAATAGAATAGAATAGAATAGAATAGAATAGAATAGAATAGAATAGAATAGAATAGAATAGAATAGAATAGAATAGAATAGGTTGAAAAAGACCGCCAAGATCATCAAGTCCAACCTATCATCCAACACCATCTAATCGACTAAACCATGGCACCAAGCACCCCATCCAGTCTCTTCCTGAACACCTCCAGTGATGGTGACTCCACCACCTCCCTGGGCACCACATTCCAATGGCCAATCACTTGTCCTGTGAAGAATTTCTTCCTAACATCCAGCCTAAAGCTCCCCTGGCACAGCTTGAGACTGCATCTCTGGCTGCCCAGAGAAGGATGCCCTCTCTGGAAGTGTTCAAGGCCAGGCTGGATAGGCCTTTGAGCAGCCTGGTGTAATGGAAAATGTCTCTTGCCCATGGCACTGGGGTTGGAAGTAGATCTCTTTAAGGTTGTCCCAGTTTCAGGCCAGGCAGATTCTCTCCTGCCCCCACTGGGGCTAAAAAAGTGACACTTATACAAATGGATTGCAGAAGGGAAAGTTTAAATGGAAAAGCAGTAAGTGTTTTACAGAGAGCTACAAGCATAGTGACAAAAGAAACCCGAAGCATACAGAGTCCCTTACAGCACACCCAAAAGCCTCCCAACATTTCCTTTCTCCCCACCTGAGGGTACACCCAAAACCCCCAGGGCTCTGCCTTCCCCTGCTCCACTGCTAGGCTAATCTCAGCCATCCAGATCTGAGAGCGCCTCTCGCCCTTCTCCTCCTGGCATTAGGCCTAGACAGGCCTAAGAGGCCTTGAGATAAGTCCCCCTCCATTACCGGATAGGGAGCATCTCCCAGGGGAGCAGGGAGGGAAGAAAGAGGAGGTGCATGGCTTTGCCAATAGATTTATAGGGCACAGGATATTATGGGTACGAAATACACTGTGTCCTGTGTCCACCCACTGGGCTGAGCACACACCAGAGGTGTATCTTGTGTGGCAGCAGCAGGATGCACCCAGCCTGAACTGCCACAAAGGTCTTTGCCAATCCAAATAATTGAGACACTTGAAGGTGTCCGGAGAAGGGCAACAAGACTGGTGAGAGGCCTAGAGCACAAGCCCTATGAGGAGAGGCTGAGGGAGCTGGGGTTGCTTAGCCTGGAGAAGAGGAGGCTCAGGGGAGACCTTCTTGCTCTCTACAAATACCTGAAGGGTGGTTGTAGCCAGAAGGGAGCACTGGATCTTATAGTGGTGCAGAGAATTCTGGTAGAAATACCCAATTTCCTGTGTCCACCCACTGGGCTGGACCTCTGGACACAGGAAGCAGGGGGCACCCAGTCCAAACTGCAACAGTCTCTTCTCCCAGGCAACCAGCACCAGAACAAGAGGACACAGTCTCAAGCTGTGCCAGGGGAAGTTTAGGTTGAAGGTGAGGAGAAAGTTCTTCACTGAGAAGAGAGTTGTTCGCCATTGGAATGTGCTGCCTGGGAAGGTGGTGGAGTCACCATCCCTGGAGGTGTTCAAGAGGGGACTGGACATGGCACTTGGTGCCATGGTTTAGTCATGGGGTCTGTGGTGACAGGTTGGACTTGAGGATCTTTGAGGTCTCTTCCAACCTTGGTGATTCTGTGATTCTGGGTGATTCTGTGATTCTATTCCCATGGCAAATGGTATACAGAGCGACTCCTCATCCAGCTATGGTGAGCAATTTAAAACCTCCTGTGTGCTTCCAGGCAGCACTAGATAGAGGGGAAAGTTAAAATCTGTCTGTTTTATGCTCCAAGACAAACTTTTAGATATTTCAGGGCATAAGTCTTTGTTTTGGAGGTTTTATTTATGCTGAATCAGTATGGCTCTTAGCAACAGTTTGAGGATTACCCTGCTTAGTTGAAGCGCCAATCATCCGGGCACGCAGTCAGATTGGTACCAGAAGCCATGTCTAGTTTAACACTGATCTTATCCACCATCATTTAGTCCAACAAATTTGACATCTTGATTGATTTTTGTTGCTTTAAAGGTTTTGGCAAACCTTTGTGGTGATGCTGACATCCCCCATTAAGATTTTAAATTTGCTCAATGCCCCTTCAAAACACAGACTTGCAACATCCATCACTGGAACATTTTGGTGGACTGCTTGGACAGTTTGCTGTTTCTACATTTTTGGAGGAAGGGACTGCCCTTAAATTGTCCCTCCATGTCAGGAACTATCCTGATAGAATGGAATTTAATTTCCATGGAAAGAAGCTTAGGCAATCTAATACAGAATACAGAATTAACCAGGTTGGAAAAGACCTCAAAGATCCTCAAGTCCAACCTATCACCCAACACCATCTAATCAACTAAACCATGGCACCATGTGCCTCATCCAGTCTCTTCTTAAACACCTCCAGTGATGGTGACTCCACCACCTCCCTGGGCAGCACATTCCAATGGCCAATCACACTTTCTGGGAAGAACTTCTTCCTAACTTTCAGCCTAAACCTTCCCTGGCACATCTTGAGACTGTGTCCTCTTGTTCTTATAGAATCGTAGAATTGTTAGGGTTGGAAAGGACCTATAAGGCTATTCCCCTATTCCCTCCATGCTGTGAAGCACCTCTAACACAGTCCTCTTTCCCCCAATTGTAGCACTGATTTTTGCAGAGCTGAAAAACAGGTATCATAGTATCATAGCATCAGTCAGGGCTGGAAGGGACCACAAGGATCGTCTAGTTCCAATCCCCTGCCATGGGCAGGGACACCTCACACTACAGCAGGCTGCTCAAGGCCACATCCAGCCTGGCCTTAAAACCTCCAAAGATGAGGCTTCCACCACCTCCCTGCACAACCTGTTCCAGTGTCTCACCACCCTCACGGGGAAGTATTCTGTCACAGGTTGCCAAAGGGTATGCCAAGTAATACCAAAGGGTAAAATAACACAAAAGAGCCAAACAGAGAGTCTGCAATACAGCTACCTTCAACAACTGCCTTCTGCTGCAAGAGTCACACAATGCAAGCACCACTGTATAACACCAGGATTTCATACTATATAAGAAACTACAAAGAATAGCACACTTGAATGAGAATATTGCCTTTACCTGGAGACTACTGCACTGGGGCTAGAGCAATGACTTGTACTCTAGATGTAAGTGTTTGCAATTGATACAATCTCCTATTTCCTCTCTTATGTGCTAAAAGCAGTTGCAAAACATATTATCAAGAGCTCATTACTATTGAGTTCCCAGAAAAAGATCACATAATGAATCCCCAAAGATAGAGTCTCTATTACATATAATGGATGCACTTAAGTCATTCTTGAAAAAGACCAGCAGGCTCAAATAACAGCCTCAGACTGCTAGGTAATGTTTCTCCCTGCAAAACTGACAGTATCACCAAGGCTGGAAGAGACCTTAAAGATCATCAAGTCCAACCCATCACCACAGACCTCATGACTAAACCATGGCACCAAGTGCCACGTGCAATCCCTTCTTGAACACCTCCAGGGGTAGTGGCTCCACCACCTCCCTGGGCAGCACATTCCAGTGGCCAATCACTCTTTCCGTGAAGAACTTCTTCCTAACATCCAGCCTAAACCTTCTCTGGCACAACTTGTGACTGTGTCCTCTTGTTCTGGTGCTGGTTGCTTGAGAGAAGAGACCAGCTCCTTTCTGGCTACAGCCTCCCTTCAGGTAGTTGCAGAGAGCAATGAGGTCTCCCTGAGCCTCCTCTTCTCCAGGCTAAACAGCCCCAGCTCCCCCAGCCTCTCCTCATAGGGCTTGTGCTCAAGGCCTCTCCCCAGCCTCGCTGCCCTTCTCTGGACATGTTCAAGTGTCTCAATGTCCTTCTTAAAAATCAATCAGAGGAAGAAAGTTTTACAATTTTGGAGCCAAAAGGAAGTGCTCTTTTTTAAATCTGTGAGGCTAAACATCAGGCAGAGTTTGGCCAGGGACAGTAGAAGCTACCCTGAAGGTCTCTCAACACACAACCACCACCAGGGTGCAAATCCAATGCTGCAATTTATTAGACTGCTTATCTTTCTCACACCCACTCCCTCCAATACAAATAATAATAGAATAATAGAATAGAATAATAGAATAAACCAGGTTGGAAGAGACCTTCAAGATCATCAAGTCCAACCTATTACCCAACACCACCTAATCAACTAAACCATGCAACCAAGCACCCCATCCAGTCTCCTCCTGAACACCTCCAATGATGGTGACTCCACCACCTCCCTGGGCAGCACATTCCAATGGGCAATCACTCTCTCTGTGTAGATCTTCTTCCTAACCTCCCCCTAAACCTCCCCTGGCCTGAAGCAGCTGCTCAAAGCTGCTGACCTTGCAGTAGATGCTAGATGGAAAACTGTTATCACCACCTCCAACTGATCCATGCTGATCCCGTTTAACGGAAACAGCGAACTCCTGAATTATATTACACTGATGTCAGTAAGAGATCAAATGTGCTTTCGCTGTGCCTTCTGAAAAGCTGTAATGCTATCATCCTACAGAGAGTGCAAATACAAAGGAAAAGGAAAAAGAAAAGGAAATTTCAGATCACACAGGTATTCTTGGTTGCCAGTACAAGTCAGCACTCCAGAAATTCAGGCCAAAGGGCAGCGCGTATTAATTGGTTGCACGTTTGCACAGTGTAAGCCAAGCTACAAGCACATAACAAGTGCAGGGAAAGAAGAAAAACTGGTGGTTGTTTTGTCAAAGAAAATGGTCAATAGCAGAAAAGTAGCACAAAGGAAATACCTTAAGATCTCGCCTTTCCAGATGTAAAAGCTCAGAGCCTCGGATGTCATGGCTGATGAAGATTTCTTTGTACTCTCCCAAACTGAGCAGATCCAGCCAAGCAGCAACTTCATCTGTGCCCCATTTTTGAACTACCAAAGTTAAGAGCAAAACCCCCTTAATTTCTACATGCTCAAATGCATCACAAGCAAACGTTAGGCCAAAGAGAGTGGAAAACAGAGTAGAATTGCCGTGCTAGCAAAGGGAAAGGTTAGAGGTGTCATTTCCACAAGAAAACTGACAATTTCCTTTTTCACATGCAGGTTACAGGTTAGCAGTCAACATGAGAAAGTATCTAAACAAAGCTGGGGTTCATTGCTTTGCAGCCATGCTTTCAGCTTTACTCCTTTCTTCAGTAAAGCCCTTTAAAACGTGACGTCCCAACAAGTTCCCATTAAAAGCAAAGACCAATGTTCTGCTTTACTCTATTAATTCATTAGTGGTCCTCCAGCAGGGAGAGCAGAAGCCTTCAAAACTTAATTAACAGGTAAAATTAAAATATCAACCATTTCTCAGATGTAGCAATGGCAACAAGCAAGCCCAGCTTTAATTAACAGGATCTAGCATTCTTAATGCAACAAGTACTCTTTAAAGCTACTGTGTTACACAGGCCACTAAGAAGCTCTCTGTAAAACATTGTTCTCTAAGGTTAGTTGCCCACATTAGTCCTAATAAGATCACATTTACTGGGGGGAAAAAAATGAGTTATGCTACTTATTACTGTAATTTTGCAACTTTCAATGCTGATCAGTGAAATCTGAAGTCTAGTCTGAAATCCTAAAGCCTGATCAAGGGCTGCAAGATTTTGCAGGCTATGACCAGCTGTCCATTAAAAAGACAAAGATGTAGAAACAGTTTTAGGACCATCTGATCGCTGATTAACTCCTGGACATAATCTTAAGGAAGCAAGTTCATGGATAAGAGTAGAAAGAGAGGAGAGTGGAGTTTGTTCAGCTGCTTCTAATTAAAAAAGGAGTATCATCTATAATTTGCATTTGATTTGTCTCAGTGAACTCAGAAACCATCTGAAATTTAAGGATAACTGGTTAATTAAACCAATGTGATAAAAGCTATTGTGCACCTTCTGAAACGGCCCTGGAAAACCCACATTGGAGCTTCACAGGAGGCTTGTATTGCTACCAGTTAATCAAATGTAACCACCAGCACAGACACAGGTCCTGTTGCATGATAAAACTAGCTAAGTACTGTAGCAGTAGCTCCTTGGTTCACTTGGAATTCTTGGGGCCCTACTGAATGCTTTCCTAAAGAAGATGTCATTTAGCTCACTGCTTTGCACTTCGCCTTTACCCTTAGAGTGCATCATGCCACCCTTTATCAAACACAACCACAAAAATCACACTTCCCCTAATTCTACTATTTTTCTTGCAATGTCAAAACACATACCAGGCTGAGGGCTGCTCTTATGCTTCTGAACTTTCTCTTTCTTAAACTTTGGCACTATGCGAAAGACTGTGCTTCTGTTGTTTCTTTTAGCATAATCCAGAGGGGGATCCTGCATGAAAGAAGAGATATATTCATCTTTTAACTAACAGAAGACGAAATAGAATAGAATAGAATAGAATAGAATAGAATAGAATAGAAGAATAGAATAGAATAGAATAGAATAGAATAGAATAGAATAGAATAGAATAGAATAGAATAGAATAGAATAGAATAGAATAGAATAGAATAGGACAGGGCAGGGCAGGGCAGGGCAGGGCAGGACAGGACAGGACAGGACAGGACAGGACAGGACAGGACAGGACAGGATAGGATAGGATAGGATAGGATAGGATAGGATAGGATAGGATAGGATAGGATAGGATAGGATAGGATAGGATAGGATAGGAATAGAATAGGAATAGAATAGGAATTAGAATAGAATAGAATAGAATAGAATAGAATAGAATAGAATAGAATAGAATAGAATAGAATAGAATAGAATAGGAATAGAATAGAATAGAATAGAATAGAATAGGCCAGACCAGATTGGAAGAGACCTTCAAGATCATCGCGTCCAACCTATCATCCAACACCATCTAATCAATTAAACCGTGCAGCCAAGCACTCCATCAAGTCTCCTCCTAAACACCTCCAAGCATTTAATTAAATGCTTGAAGTGGTAATTGATTCAATCTCAAAAAAATAAGACCAGATTTTACTGCCAGAAAGAATAATGTCAGGATTTAAACCCCTACATAGAATCATAGAACTGTTAGGGTTGGAAGGGACCTCAAGGATCATCTAGTTGCAAACCCCCTGCCGTGGCCAGGGACACCTCACACTAGATCAGGTTGCCCAGAGCCACATCCAGCCTGGTCTTAAACACCTCCAGGGATGGGGCTTCCACCACCTCCCTGGGCAACCTGTTCCAGTGTCTCACCACCCCCATGGTGAAGACCTTCTTCCTAACATCCAATCTGAATCTACCCATTTCTACTTTTGTTCCATTCCCCCTAGTCCTATCATTACTTGACACCCTCAGAAGTCCCTCCCCAGCTTTCTTGTATGCCCCCTTCAGACACTGGAAGGCCAGAATTAGGTCTCGTCGGAGCCTTCTCTTCTCCAGACTGAATAGCCCCAACTCTCCCAGTCTATCCTCATAGGAGAGGTGCTCCAGCCTTCTGATCATCCTCATGGCTCTTCTCTGGACACACTCCAGCACCTCCAGATCCTTCCTGTAATAGGGGCTCCAAAACTGGACACAGTACTCCAGGTGGGGTCTCACCAGAGTGGAGTACAGGGAGATAATCACCTCCCTTGACCTGCTTCATCTACCGACATGTTTCATCTGTTGTCCTAATTTTGAGCCACAAGCTGCCCAGAGCAAAAGCACAGGAAAGATATTTTACCCCTCTCCCAGGAGAAAAATAAAAACACTCCACAGATTAAATGGAAATTCTATTTACAAATATATACTAAAGGCATTCAGGTGAAAGGAATACACCTGGCCAAAGCCTTCCAGATCCTTCCAGAAACCTTCACCCCACTCAGCCTCAGCAGGCCCAAGAGCAACCAAACTGCCACCCCCTACTAGACCCATGGCTACTGCAGGCTTTGACAGAACAAAGTGGCATAGGTGGAAATCCCCTGCCAGCCAAAGCCAAGAGATAAACCTCGCCCCCACAAAAGCTGATGGCACCTGCTTCCCGAGATGGGGAGAAGAGGGAGAGAAATTTGGCTGTACACTCCCTTAAATAGAGAAATACAGGAAAACAGAATAGAATAATACATTAGCATACATAGAATAATCTAGTTCTGGGCCCAGAACTGGACACAGTGCCCAAGGTGTGGCCTAACCAGTGCTGAGTCCAGGGGCACAATGACTTCCCTGCTTCTGCTGGACACACTATTCCTGATGCAGGCCAGGATGCCCTTGGCCTTCTTGGCCACCTGGGTGCACTGCTGGGTCATGTTCAGCCTACTATCAACCAGGACCCCCAGGTCCCTTTCTTGATTTCCCTTAACCTGCAACATCTATTAAATAACAATTCGAAACCATTACATTAAAAGAAGGGAACAAAACAAAAAACCCTAAGCTTTAGATGCTCATTCACAAAAAAGGACCAACATCATTACTGAAATTGCCTCTCCAGATCATGACAGATTCTCACTTAACCTTCCTCATCAAAAGAAAACTGATTTCAATTAGAAACAGAAAGCATTCATCAAACTCACCTCGTCGTCGTTTGGCTGAAAAACATAATAAAGCCATGGGATCTCAGCAAGTTTTCTCAACTCTGTTTCCACACTGTGCAAAGCATCAGACAACAGCTCTTCATGGGGAGACTCTAACTGCTGTTTATAAACAGGCCAGAAAAACAGTATTTTTAGTTTTATTATGATACAGCATTTAAGTCTAGAGATGTTGTTACCACACACAAACAGTGATTACACTACTTCATAGTGAGTGTAAACAAATGGTGCAAACAAATTATCTTCACAAGTTAGATTTTCCTTCAGAGATGGAATGGAATGGAATGGAATGGAATGGAATGGAATGGAATGGAATGGAATGGAATGGAATGGAATAGAATAGAATAGAATAGAATAGAATAGAATAGAATAGAATAGAATAGAATAGAATAGAATAGAATAGAATAGAATAGAATAGAATAGACCAGGTTGGAAGAGACCTTCAAGATCATCGCATCCAACCTATCAACCAATCCAACCCACCTAAACAGCTAACCCATGGCACCAAGCACCCCATCAAGTCTCCTCCTGAACACCGCCAATGATGGTGACTCCACCACCTCCCTGGGCAGCCCATTCCGATGGGCAATCACTCTCTCTGTATAGAACTTCTTCCTAACATCCAGCCTAAACCTTCCCTGGTGCAGCCTGAAACTGTGTCCTCTTGTTCTGGTGCTGGCTGCCTGGGAGAAGAGACTAACCTCTGCCTGTCTACAACCTCCCTTCAGGTAGTCGTAGAGAGCAATAAGGTCACCCCTGATTCTCCTCCTCTCCAGGCTAAGCAATCCCACCTCCCTCAGCCTCTCCTCATAGGGCTTGTGTTCCAACCTTTAAGGATAAGGTAAGGCAGGCAGCTAATCCCTGGCAAAGTTGTTTTGGCTTTACCTGGGGTCACTAAAACACCATTTTGAGGTAGAGCTGAATCCCGAAATGAGTAACTTGGAATCATTAATAAAGCAATCAGAGCATCTATTTTTCTCTTTGAAATAGAAGTCCCAAAGCAGTGCAGAACATGTTTTTGAAAGGATATAATCAAGCTGCATCTTAGTTAATATATTTTTGAAATGGAGATGTAAGAGAGTCTTTGATCTCTAATGCTGGGAAAAGATTTTGATGTTGTTGGGGTTTGGTGATAAATTACAAGTCCCTATTAATTACTAACAAAAACCACTTTCCTTTGCTTCACTAGTTGCATATGTTACCACCTTTCAAAGGAGACACTATCTTCAGTGAGATGTTGCTGTTTAGCACAGTAATACTGGAAACAGAAACTCCCTCTTGCTATGATGTTATTTTATCTTGTAAAGCTCACAGAATTGTGTGCCCACGTGCAGACTCCAATCTTTCTTCTGCCTTCCCATTTCTCCCCCCACTTTGAACAGTCCAGTTAATTTAGAGTACAGACCACTTGCCTCTGAAGAAGTGACATTGTATTTTCATTTTAAGAAATCAAGTCATCTGTTTTGTATAGATGAATGAAGCAAAGAGTTCTATAGAATGGAATGGAATGGAATGGAATGGAATGGAATGGAATGGAATGGAATGGAATGGAATGGAATGGAATAGAATAGAATAGAATAGAATAGAATAGAATAGAATAGAATAGAATAGAATAGAATAGAATAGAATAGAATAGAATAGAATAGAATAGAATAGAATAGAATAGAATAGAATAGAATGAAGAGATTAAACCAGGTTGGAAGAGACCTTCAAGATCATCCAACCTATTATCCAACACCACCTAATCAACTAAATCATGGCACCAAGCACCCCATCAAGTCTCCTCCTGAACACCTCCAATAATGGTGACTCCACCACCTCCACAGGCAGCCCATTCCAATGGGCAATCACTCTCTGTATAGAACTTCCTCCTAACATCCAGCCTAAACCTCCCCTGGTGCAGCTTGAGACTGTGTCCTCTTGTTCTGGTGCTGGCTTCCTGGGAGAAGAGACCAACCTCTGCCTGTCTACAACCTCCCTTCAGGTAGTTGTAGACAGCAAGAAGGTCTCCCTGAGCCTCCTCTTCTCCAGGCTAAACAACCCCAGCTCCCTCAGCCTCTCCTCATGGGGCTTGTGTTCAAGGCCTCTCCCCAGCCTTGTTGCCCTTCTCTGGACACGTTCAAGTGTCTCAATGTCCTTCTTAAACTGAGGGGCCCAGAACTGGACACAGCACTCAAGTCATATCAGTTCCTTCAATTAAAATGAACTTTTCCCAGAATCACAGAAACATCAAGGCTGGAAGAAGACCCTCATGATCATCAAGTCCAACCAATAACCCTACTCTACATGGCTCACCCCTGAAACATGTCCCCAAGCACCACATCCAAATGACCTTTAAGCACATCCAGGGTCATAGTTCACCCTTAATACACTGTAAACTTGTAAACTTGTTCTCAGTTCCAGGCTGGAACTGCTTTTTAAAAAGTCAAAATGGAAATAGTGCCTTCAGAAGGTCCCTAGACAAAACAGAGTTCCTTACAGCATGCCAACAATCCCAGCTGAAAAAAACCCAGCAACAAACAAATCACAGAGCAGCTGAATGGGGGAATACAAAAAAAGGTGTTTTGTGACCTTACCAAAGGAACTCTTCCTACTAGCAGAGATTCTGTTTCATTATGTAGGGCCTTCACATTGACAGCTATCTCCATGGCAGTGTTTCTGGTAAGGCTCTGGGGAATAAACATCATAAAAAATTATTGGAAGTGATGGAAGTCAGACTGACAATAAGTACTTGGGCTTACAGCACAGATCTTAAGTGTCTTCTCCAAGGAGAAACACATCAATTCACTGACAACTTCAGCACTGAAAATAGAAAACAGAAATACAGCCTCTGTTTACTGTCATCTCCTCAATTTCATTTAATATGACTATAGACAATACTGAAGATCAGCAAGTGACCAGCCACCTGTGAGATGAAATCACAGGTTTTATGGATGACAAAGACTAGCAGGCAAGTTGTGGGCCCATTTAACAGTGAGTGTTGATCTGAACTGTTCATCTTATGATTAAGAATTAAGCTCTTAGGCATATTTTAAGAAGTAAAAGTTAACTAATGTGTTTACCATACATAAATTTACATTGGATACAGACAGCCTCTACCCAATTAACCTTTCTTGAGTTTAATCATAGAATCATAGAATCAGTCAGGGTTGGAAGGGACCACAAGGATCATCTAGTTCCAACCCCCCTGCCATGGGCAGGGACACCCTACACTAGATCACGCTGGCCAGAGCCTCGTCCAGCCTGGTCTTAAACACCTCCAGGGACTGGGCCTCAACCACCTCCCTGGATAACCCATTCCAGGCCTTCACCACTCTCATGGTGAAGAACTTCTTCCTCACATCTAGCCTGAATCTCCCCATTTCCAGCTTGATTCCATTCCCCCTAGTCCTATCACTACCTGAGATCCTGAGACACTCATGACTGTCTAGTGTGAAGAGAGAAATCAGGAAACTCATTTCCTCTCACCTCCTCTGCATTCTCTGCCTAACACCTGGACAACAATTAAGCATGAAAATTTCTGTAAATGCATCCAAAAGAACTGACCTTTATGTAGCAAGAGCACTTTTCAGCTGCTGTCATGCTTCCAACCCTCTGCCTGGGGACATGCCTACACAGTTGTCTGCAAGCAGATACGAGCTTACTTTGCCTCTTGTTTGTGCTGTTTGCTGACTCGAGTTTGGTTTACTTGTGCTCAGAACGGCATCGCCTCACTTGATTTAATAAGCACTGCTGCATCACTTCAGGATGAGCGTCCCTGGCTCTAGACCACTGATGCTAATGGAGCAAATTCTTTACTGCTTCCAAAAGGCAACAGACATACTTTTACCATGCCCCTGATCCAAACTGCTTATCTCCCTTTCAGCTGCTCACTCCTCCTTGCAACACCATCCACGAGGTCTGCATTTCAAGTGTCATTTAATGTTCCTTTCTAACATGCACCATTCACAGAAGAGTGTCAGCTGGGGAGGATGCTGATGAATGCAGAAACTGCATCTACTGCCTTCTCAGACATCACAGCAATCTAACACCAGGATGGGACTTTGCTTTTAAATACTCTCCTGTAAAAGGACAGTTATCCTGACTCCCATTCCTGGTATTACTAATAAATTTCAGAACCACTGACTATGATCTCTATCAAATTCATCAGCTATTGGGTGCTTCCCTATGCATATGATGGACTGAGGCTCCATGCTGCTATAGAAAGCAGCACCTTTACAATCAGAACTAATTTCCCCTTGACTCTCACCTTAAAAAATGATTGCAAAAACCAGGGAGAAGATTCAGCATCCATTCATCTGTTAAGCAATTTCATTTAAATCTGAGCATGTGTGTGTATGTTTAGGAGTCTTGTTTAGCAAAAGTTTCAAGAATTATCATCCAGCTGCTTTTACTGTGGGGACATCTCACTAGCACATGCACACAGATATTAGAGCTTATTTACTTATATGTAAAACTCTGTTCTTCCTTTACCTCAGGAAACCTTGGGTTGGCTTTATTTAATGCATGTGAACATGCATTGACAGCATGAGCAAGCTCCTGCTCCAAGAGGCCATGTATTTTTGCTGCTTCACAGATCCTACAAAAATATGTAAAAAGAAAGACAAAATTATTTCTCACCTTCTTGAAAGAGCAAGTCTTAAGAGTGCACAATTTTATCAGATGAGAAAACATGCAACTGCTTAAAAAAAAAATACAGACCTTTAAGATAAAATTTGAAATGCAAGTATCTTTTCAAGCAATGCAGCACCTCATACAAATTATATCCATAACACAGATTATCTGTTCTGCTCTGAAATGTAAGACACATTTAATTGTCTTGAATGGAATGGAATGGAATGGAATGGAATGGAATGGAATGGAATGGAATGGAATGGAATGGAATGGAATTAACCAGGTTGGAAAAGACCCTTGAGATCACCAAGTCCAACCTATCATCCAACACCATCTAATCAACTAAACCATGGCACCAAGTGCCTCATCCAGTCTCTTCCTAAACATCTCCAGTGATGGTGACTCGACCACCTCCCTGGGCAGCACATTCCAATGGCCAATCAATCTCTCTATGAAGAATTTCTTCCTAACATCCAGCCTAAACCTGCCCTGGTACAGCTTGAGACTGTGTCCTCTTGTTCTGGTGCTGGTTGCCTGGGAGAAGAGACCAACACCCACCTGGCTACAACCTCCTTCAGGCAGTTGTAGAGAGCAAGAAGGTCTCCCCTGAGCCTCCTCTTCTCCAGGCTAAGCAACCCCAGCTCCCTCAGCCTCACCTCACAGGGCTTGTGCTCCAAACCCCTCAGCAGCTTTGTTGCCCTTCCCTGGACACGCTCCAGCCACTCAACATCTTCCACATCTATGCATGCATTTGCATGAATAATTCAGTCTTATTGTGTAGGTTTGCAATCCAAACTTACTAATTTTATTGTACCTGGTAATAAGTTCTTCTGCAGCTTGTGAGCACAGCTGGATCTGTGCAACTTCTTCTTCTGTAGCCAAATCAACAGCCTGCTGAGGGTACAAGGGAGATCGAATGACAGGTTTACAGGAATCAAACTTCTGTTTGTCTTCCCAAGACTTCAAGGTGTTTTCAAAGGCCTAATCAAAATGAATTATGCATTCAGTTCACAGCACTTAGAAGCATTCTTACCTATTAAGAATTCTAATGTTATATACATTTTAGTTTATATAAACTTTCAGTTAAAATCAGTTGGACAAATGAACTTCTAAATTTAACATGAGTAATATCACATAACAAAATCACATGATTAAAAACCTCTTTATCTCCTTCTCATTCTCAAAGAATGGAATGGAATGGAATGGAATGGAATGGAATGGAATGGAATAGAATAGAATAGAATAGAATAGAATAGAATAGAATAGAATAGAATAGAATAGAATAGAATAGAATAGAATAGAATAGAATAGAAAGAATAGAATAGAATAGAAAGAATGGAATGGAATGGAATGGAATGGAATGGAATAGAATAGAATAGAATAGAATAGAATAGAATAGAATAGAATAGAATAGAATAGAATAGAATAGAATAGAATAGGTTGGAAGAGACCTTCAAGATCATCAGGTCCAACCTACCAACCAATCCAACCCACCTAAACAACTAAACCATGGCACCAAGCACCCCATCAAGTCTCCTTATGACAGAAATAACTGTAAGTAACTACAGGAGTTAAATAACTGGTTGTAAAACAGCTTTGTAAGGACTATCTTTGTAAGGACTATCAGTTATAACTGAATCAAAGTATTACAGAACCCTCTGCTAGTAACAGTTTCTCTTGACACACTTTCTGCAACATACTCTGTCTCGTGTTAGCATCTGAGCTCTGTTTTTATGTATGATCTTAATAACTCCTGGGGCTGGATCCATGCCTCTCCATCCACTTGCACTGGAACCCCTTCATCACCAAGTATGGTGATCTTCACCGACCGACACTGGAAAAGAACACACACATTATGTGACAGAGCAATAAATACTGATGAAACTGACAGGCCACCTGAAATATGTTGATTACTAGGGGCTTGTGGCTTCCTTCCAGGGCTGTCTCAAGGATGAAACCCTTTCATACTTCATTCATCACCAAAGACAATTTGTTACCCGTTACAATTAAAACAATGTCAGCACTTCATTAATGCATAGGGCAGTGGCCATCAGGAGTACCATCGCTTGCCAGCAGCCCCAACTGATGCCAAACATGTTGCATGCTTTCAAGGAAGAAACAAACCTGAGCTATTCTGTGGTGCTGGAGTTTGATGACTCTTGAAACTGCCATCTGCATGCTGCCAAACACTGCAACAACTTCTAAGATTTTGTCATCAAAGGATGGAGCCCCAAAGATCTGAAAGGGAAATAAAACATTCCATTTGTCAAATGGTAAATCTGGTGCTCAAGATTGTATGTTCAGTGAAACACAGGTTCATTTTCAGGATGTAAATACTCTTCTATACAACTTACATACAACTAACTGAAGGGAGATTGGCCAGATTGGTCTCTTCTCCCAGGCAACCAGCACCAGAACAAGAGGACACAGACTCAGGTTTAGGCTGATATCAATTGGCCATTGGAATCTGCCCTTCATCAAGGTGTTTAGGAAGAGACTGGATGGTCTTGGTGCCATGGTTTAGTTAATTAGATGGTGTTGGATGATATTCAATGATATCAAATTCTTCCAATTCTATTCTATTCTATTCTATTCTATTCTATTCTATTCTATTCTATTCTATTCTATTCTATCTTCTATTCTATCCTGTTCTATTCTATCCTGTTCTATTCTATCCTATTCTATTCTTTACTGTAGAATAACTCCACTGTCTCTCCAAATTCATATGAGACAGCATAGACAATGGGCAAATATTATTTGCCCATTGGAGTGGAATGAAGCTGGAGGTGGGGAGATTCAGGCTGGATGTGAGGAGGAAGTTCTTCCCCATGAGAGCGGTGAAGCCCTGGAATGGGTTGTCCAGGAGGTGGTTGGGGCCCCGTCCCTGGAGGTATCACAGTATCACAGTATAACCAAGGTTGGAAGAGACCCCAAGGATCATCAAGTCCAACCCGTCCCAACAGACCTCACAACTAGACCATGGCACCAAGTGCCATGTCCAGTCTCCTCTTGAACACCTCCAGGGACGGCGACTCCACCACCTCCCCGGGCAGCCCATTCCAATGACGAATGACTCGCTCAGTGAAGAACTTCCTCCTCACCTCGAGTCTAAACCTCCCCTGGCACAGCTTGAGACTGTGTCCCCTTGTTCTGGTACTGGTTGCCTGGGAGAAGAGACCAACCCCTCCTGTCCACAACCACCCTTCAGGTAGTTGTAGGGCAATGAGGTCACCCCTGGTCCTTCTCTTCTCCAGGCTAAACAACCCCAGCTCCCTCAGCCTCTCCTCATAGGGCTTGTGCTCAAGGCCTCTCACCAGCCTTGTTGCCCTCCTCTGGACACGTTCAAGTGTCTCGATGTCCTTCTTAAACTGAGGGGCCCAGAACTGGACACAGTACTCAAGGTGTGGCCTAACCAATGCAGAGTACAGGGGCACAATGACCTCCCTGCTCCTGCTGGCCACACTATTCTTAATACAGGCCAGGATGCCATTGGCCCTCTTGGCCACCTGGGCACACTGCTGGCTCATGTTTAGGCGGGTGTCGATCAGCACCCCCAGATCCCTCTCTGTTTGGCAGCTCTCCAGCCACTCTGACCCCAGCCTGTAGCTCTGCATGGGGTTGCTGTGGCCAAAGTGCAGCACCCGGCACTTGGACTTGTTGAATGTCATCCCATTGGACTCCGCCCATCTGTCCAGTCGGTCGAGGTCCCTCTGCAGAGCTTTCTACCCTCTAACTGACTAACATCTATTCCCAACTTGGTGTCATCTGCAAACTTGCTGATGACTGACTCAATTCCCTCATCCATATCATCAATGAAGATGTTAAAGAGGATGGGGCCCAACACTGATCCCTGGGGGACACCACTGGTGACTGGCCGCCAGCTGGATGTGGCACCATTCACCACCACTCTCTGGGCTCGGCCCTCCAGCCAGTTCCTAACCCAGCGCAGAGTGTTACTGTCCAAACCATGAGGTGTTTAAGACCAGGCTGGATGAGGCTCTGGCCAGCTTGATGTAGTGTGGGGTGTCCCTGCCCATGGCAGGGGGTTGGAACGAGGTGATCCTTGTGGTCCCTTCCAACCCTGACTGATACTATGATACTATTTGAAGACAGTAGTGTTGACACCATTTTTAATATCTGAATGATGAGCTGTATCTTTTAATAGGAAAGACAGCATGTTTCAGCCTGCAGACTGCTTTGCAAAGCAAGATGAAAGGCCAATTCAAAAATGCTTGGGTAAATGTGCTTAATATCGAAGAGATTCTTGAAGTTAAGAGGCAGAATGGTGTCTTTTTTTTCTTAGAAGTGTTCTGAATTCTCTGGAAAGCAACATCTGAGTCCATGCTCAGCTCTGTTAAACATTCAGCATTCATACTGAAGAGGATCTTGTTTGCACTGTATACAATTATCCACTGTAAACACAAAAACTGCCTCTGTATGGAACAGATATTTTGATATCCAGCCAAGATGTTGTATTTCCATGAGCTTATGCAAAGCACAGAAAGTCTGGTGTGTGCCATTGCCACCTGGTGTCCTACAGGGGAATCCAGCCATGCCACAAGACAAGTCTTAGTCTGGCGTTCAACTGGGTCTGGCAGGAGATACTAAGGGCAACTGAAGATAGACTGTTTCATCTTGATATGCAATAGGGAGCAATGAGGAGGGAAAGTCAGTGCAGGAAACCATGCCAGTAACAGTTTAACAGGTAGAGAGGTCACCTGTGAGTGGTGTTCTACCTCAGCTGGCACCATGGGCAGAATAAACCATCAGGGACACCCAAGACCAGACCAGAGAAAATCCCTGACAGGAGCTCAAAAGTCACAGCCAGTCAGGACCTGTCTTCTGATAGAGGATTTTGTGAGGTGAAGAATAAGAGGGTGCAGATCCAAGACTGTCTAATCTAGCCTGTCTGCAGCAATGGCTCAGGGAAGGAGATGACAGGGAACAAGTTGAGTGACATGACAGGGAATAAATTGAGGGACTTTGGTCCGTACTAACCACCGAGCCAGGGGAAGCCTTCACTCCAGTGCATTAAGCAGTGGCTTTGGCCAGGAGGCTAACATGGGCTTTCTCAGGGAAAGTGCTGCACAGCACAATTGCTGTAGTTTCATGCCACATCCAGGTGGCACTTCCCTTCAGAGCATCCCAGGACTGCTGAATGGCAGCAGTTAAGACTGCTCCAAGTTGTAAGATATTAAGGTATCTGTGTAATATATTAAGGTATCTGTGTCCAGTTCAGGACCCCTCAGTTTAGGAAAGATGTTGAGTTGCTGGAGCATGTTCAGGGAAGGGCAACAAAGCTGGTGAGGGGTTTGTAACACAAGCCCTATGAGGAGAGGCTGAGGGAGCTGGGGTTGCTTAGCCTGGAGAAGAGGAGGCTCAGGGGAAACCTTCTTGCTCTCTACAACTGCCTGAAGGAGGTTGTAGCCAGGTGGGGTTTGGTCTCTTCTCCCAGGCAACCAGCACCAGAACAAGAGGACACAGTCTCAAGATGTGCCAGGGGAGGTTTAGGCTGGATGTTAGGAAGAAGTTCTTCACAGAGAGATTGGCCATTGGAATGTGCTGCCCAGGGAGGTGGTGGAGTCACCATCACTGGAGGTGTTTAGGAAGAGACTGGATGGGGCACTTGGTGCCATGGTTTAGTTGATTAGATGGTGTTGGGCGATAGGTTGGACTCGATGATCTCTGAGGTCTTTTCTAACCTGGTTAATTCTATTCTAGTGAAGCATTTCTTAGGCAACATGAGGAAGGGGGAAAAAGGCATCTTAAAATATTTTAGAAGCTTATTGAAAAGAATATTTAAAAACCAGAATACTATCCCCACTAAATTATCAGTCACTAAATGTCACTTTAGCCCTCATTTACAGAATCATCTCTTAGATAACAATTGTTTGAAGAACAAGAGACAAAATTCAGGTATAAGTTGTGAGTGATTATCCTTGTCTACCTTACTTTACTGTTAGACTGTAACAAATGGGGATATATGCCATAAGAAACCTCATCCACAGGAGTTTGTAAAACAATATAAAGAGAAATCATTTGTGTTTGTTAGTTTCTGGAAATACTCATAGAAACATTAAAGAAAAAAGAAAATCCTTAAGCCTTATTATGAACATCTTGCTGGAATGGACACAAAAGAAGGCAAAACAGTCTCCCTGAATAAGAGCTGCTATCCAAAGTACAAGCTCCTATTTATTGCTGAATTTGCCCAGAAGATTACTTCTTTTAAATGCTACTCACATCGTCTTCTTTGGTTCCACCCCAGAAATTAGTCCCACCAGCATAGCTGGGAATGTTTAGCACAGCTATGCCCTGCAGGCTTGGAAGAGGGATGTACTGTCCATCACACTGCAATGGATAAAAGCTCATTCAGTATACAGATAAAGGTGACACAAGTAATCAGACATTTTTTTGGCACATGAGGCTTCAAAGGAGCTGGCAGGGGAGGACAGTCATTAAAGGTTTAACATAAGGCTATTCCCCTATTCCCTCCATGCTGTGAAGCACCTCTAACACAGTCCTCTTTCCCCCAATTGTAGCACTGATTTTTGCAGAGCTGAAAAACAGGTATCATAGTATCATAGTATCAGTCAGGGTTGGAAGGGACCACAAGGATCATCTAGTTCCAACCCCTGCCATGGGCAGGGACACCCCACACTACATCAGGCTGGCCAGAGCCTCATCCAGCCTGGGCTTAAACACCTCCAGGGATGGGGCCCCAACCACCTCCCTGGACAACCCATTCCAGGGCTTCACCACTCTCATGGGGAAGAACTTCCTCCTCACGTCCAGCCTGAATCTCCCCACCTCCAGCTTCATTCCATTCCCCCTAGTCCTATCACTACCTGAGAGCCTGAGAAGTCCCTCCCCAGCCTTCCTGTAGGCCCCTTCAGATACTGGAAGGCCACAATGAGGTCACCTGGGAGCCTTCTCTTACTGCATGCTGGAGCATGCACAGCAGAGGTGTTCCATGACTCTTTAAATAAACATTTTCACATGCCTTACTCTGAGCTCTCAGACCACACTCTATCAGGGATTAAAAATCTTTTTGCAAAGAAGAAAACTGTCTTCCTGAATTCACACAACAAGCTTCCTGTGGACATTACCAAAAGCTTCATTTACCCATTCAGTAACTAGTCTTCCACCCCTAATCAGCAGTCCCAAAAAGGCATTGCATTTGTTAGTTAGATAAATTCATTAAGTGGAGTAAAAACAACATTAAAAAGAAATAAAGTATTGCTGGCATAGGCACAAACATGTCATTAAATATAAGAAAGTCCTTCACAGAGAGAGTTGTTGGCCATTGGAATGGGCTGCCCAGGGAGGTGGTGGAGTCACCGTCCCTGGAGGTGTTCAAGAGGGGATTGGATGTGGCACTTGGAGCCATGCTTTAGTTAGTCATGAGGTCTTGGGTGAAAAGCTGGACTTAATGGTCTTTGAGGCCTTTTCCAACCTTATTGATTCTATGATTCTATGATTGTATGCTTGCCTTCCTGTAAAAATAACTTCCCTCCCCTCCTGAAAGTGCAAAGGCAAATCTAGAACTGAGCCCCAGAGTTACCCTGGCTGTGGCTAGGAGTTGTGGATTTTCTGGTTAAGAGGTCACTCCTATGACTGATCATTCACAGCCTTTTTGTCTCACTGCTTTATCCTCCATATCCTGCTCAATATGATCATGGGATGATGCAGGTCAACCACATCCTTCTTATGGCCAAGAGTAAATTTAGAGACAGCAGCGATATCACTCTTGACATACAACTGCCTGCAGGTGTGAGCCCAGTGCTCTCAAACCATTCAGTCTAGAGTCAAAACTGTAGTCCTGCAGCAGTGCTGCAAGTGTGGATTTGAGGCAAGTTGGAAATACAAGGTCATCAGTGCTGGATGCAGGTGTCACTTTGTGGATCATGTGGCTTTGTGGAACAAGGGCGTGAGATTTAACACATCTAAGTGCTGGGTTCTACACATTGGCCACAACAACCCCATGCAGTGCTACAGGCTGGGGTCAGAGTGGCTGGAGAGCGGCCAGGCAGAAAGGGACCTAGGGGTGCAGATTGATAGTAGGCTGAACATGAGCCTGCAGTGTGCCCAGGTGGCCAAGAAGGCCAGTGTTATCCTGCCTGGATCAGCAACAGTGTGGCCAGCAGGAGCAAGGAGGTCATTGTACCCCTGAGTCTCAGCACTGGTTAGGCCACACCTTGAGTCCTGTGTCCAGTTGTTGGCCCCTCAGTTTAGGAAGGATGTTGAGTTGCTGGAGCATGTTCAGGGAAGGGCAACAAAGCCGGGAGAGGTTTGGAGCACAAGCCCTGTGAGAAGAGGCTGAGGGAGCTGGGGTTGCTTAGCCTGGAGAAGAGGAGGCTCAGGGGAGATCTTCTTGCTGTCTCCAACTCCCTGAAGGGAGGTTGTAGCCAGGTGGGGGTTGGTCTCTTCTATCAAGCAACCAGCACCAGAACAAGAGGACACAGTCTCAAGCTGCACCAAGGGAGGTCTAGGATGGATGTTAGGAAGAAGTTCTTCCGAGAAAGAGTGATTGGCCATTGGAATGTGTTGTCCAGGGAGGTGGTGGAGTCACCATCACTGGAGGTGTTTAGGAAGAGACTGGATGAGGTGCTTGGTGCCATGGTTTAGTTGATTAGATGGTGTTGGGTGATAGACTGGACTCAGTGATCTCAAAGGTCTTTTCCAACTTGGGTAATTCTATTCTAATTCTATTCTATTCTATTCTATTCTATTCTATTCTATTCTATTCTATTCTATTCTATTCTATTCTATCCTACCCTATCCTATCCTACCCTATCCTATCCTATCCTATCCTATCCTATCCTATCCTATCCTATCCTATCCTATCCTATCCTATCCTATCCTATCCTATCCTATTCCATTCTATTCCATTCCATTCTATTCTGTCATGAATTTGCAGGTGAAGTTGCCTTTAAGGAGATCGTGATACAAGTTACTAGTCCCTTAAGAGGATCTTAAAATGATACAAATAGAAATCCTCCAGAAACAAGGATCAAATCCACAGAATTTTATCAGGAGGTGAAAGAGAGGCAAAACTATTCCCCGAATCTGCTTGGTGCTCTGATTTGATCTCGGTCACAAGACAGACTTTAACAATTTCAATCAAAATGTCACAGCATCCAAAATATGCAGTGGTATTAAGGAAATGCTGCATCACAGCAGAAGTCTGTCACCCAGTCCTGAAACTGGGATTTCTGATGTTCCAAAGCTGTGCACCTCATCACACGCTTCAGCATAAGGCTGATCCTGTGCGAAGCAACGCTCAGTGTGAAATTCTTACTCAGTGGTTTACATCCAGGAATACTCAAAAATAATTATGCAAAGGTCAGATTTGAATGCCTTATTAAAATCTTACTTGCCTCTTATTCAAAACAGCCTTAAATTAGAACTCTGTCTGCAGCACCCACAACATTCTTTCCTGTCATTATATTTGCTAACTGCTGCATAATTCCTTGATAATTGCTCAGCACTTAAATAACAGCAATCTGCCACAAGCAGACAGAATCCTCTTAAATCTCAAAGGTAGTGAGAGAGTTCCAGCACTTTTAAAATATTCTTTCAGCACCCTGCACTGGTTAGGCCACACCTTGAGTCCTGTGTCCAGTTCTGGGGCCCTCAGTTTAAGAAGGACATTAAGACTCCTGAATGTGTCCAGAGAAGGGCAATGCAGCTGGTGAGAGGCCTTGAGGACGAGCCCTATGAGGAGAGGCTGAAGGAGCTGGGGCTGTTTAGCCTGGAGAAGAGGAGGCTCAGGGAGACCTTCTTGCTGTCTACAACTCCCTGAAGGGTGGTTGTAGCCAGGAGGGAGTTGGTCTCTTCTCTCAAGCAACCAGCATCAGAACAAGAGGACACAGTCACAAGCTGCACCAGGGGAAGTTTAGGCCAGAGGTGAGGAGAAAGTTCTTCACTGAGAGAGTCATTTGCCATTGGAATGTGCTGCCCAGGGAGGTGGTGGAGTCACCGTCCCTGGAGGTGTTCAAGAGGGGATTGGACGTGGCACTTGGTGCCATGGTTTAGTCATGAGGTCTGTGGTGACAGGTTGGACTTGATGATCTTTGAGGTCTCTTCCAACCTTATTGATTCTGTGATTCATACAAGTGTCATGTTTGACATTTTTAGCATGAAGTAAAAAGAGAAAGCATGTATGTGTTCTGCTGAAACCCAGCCTAGATATTCTTTGGGTGAAAATAACTGCAACCATCCCATAGTCCTTTCCTTCATTTGATAATCACTTGCATCGCCTTTAAGTTCCCGGTATGACAAAGATGACTTAATTAGAACTTAATTATTATTATTAGAACTTACTAAAAATTAGGAATTTAAATTAGAACAAATTAGACCTTACTAAAAATAACCATGCTTAGACAATTTACACTGCACTTGTTGTTGCTGTGATGATCTTGTTTCTTTTGTGTGACTGTCAAACACCCTATTAGAGATGGGTTCAAGGGGTGTAGCTGGGCTTCTTATGTTTCACATTCAGAATCCCTCTTCTTCTGTCAGGAGTTTTTGATTAAGATCATCTGATTTTTGATTAAGATCATCTGTGCACTCTCCCAAGCTTCAGTTTAAAATGAGCCTGAAGGATAAGGACTCCTTATCTCCTTCCTTCTGTTTAGTGTATGCTCATTTAACCCCACCTGGAGTACTGTGTCCAGTTCTGGAGCCCCTATTACAAGAGGGATCTGGAGGTGCTGGAAGGTGTTCAGAGAAGGGCCACGAGGATGAGCAGAGGGATGGAGCACCACTCCCATGAAGACAGACTGAAGGAGTTGGGGCTGTTCAGTCTGGAGAAGAGAAGGCTCCCAGGTGACCTAATTGTGGCCTTCCAGTATCTGAAGGGGGCCTACAAGAAGGCTGGGGAGGGACTTCTCAGGATCTCAGGGAGTGATAGGACTAGGGGGAATGGAATGAAGCTGGAGGTGGGGAGATTCAGGCTGGACATGAGGAGGAAGTTCTTCCCCATGAGAGTGGTGAAGCCCTGGAATGGGTTATCCAGGGAGGTGGTTGGGGCCCTGTCCCTGGAGGTGTTTAAGCCCAGGCTGGACGAGGCTCTGGCCAGCTGGATGTAGTGTGGGGTGTCCCTGCCCACGGCAGGAAGGTTGGAACTAGCTGATCCTTGTGGTCCCTTCCAACCCTGACTGATACTATGATACTATGCTACTGTCTTCTCCTTTGATGCAACGAACATTAAGAAACAGATCCTAACTATGTATTTTTTTTTAACATCCCCTCCTTGTAATTACAACAAACTTTACACTGAGTATTTTATTTAAGTACTGGCATTTTACTCAAACCCAAAAAACCCACCTGAGGAATCCCTACACGGCACCTTTTGAGGTTGGTTTAGGTTGACCACAAGAACTTCAAAAAGTTTCTAGGGGAAGCCCAAAGTCTTCGCTGCATATCATGGAAGGAAAGAAAATCCCCATCCTGCCAATAAACAAAATTTACCTCAAGCTGAACTTTTTGCTCTAAGTTCTTGTAAGTTCTCTGCAGTAGCTCTTTTGTGCCAAGAACTCCATACCACATCATGTTTTTCGTCCGACTTCTGGAAACAGGTAAACGAGAATTGCACGTTGAAATACATTGTTGTCTTGTATTTGGGGGATGTGAGAAAGCCAGTGAATTCAAACAGAGAGAGGTGGAAAAGAACAAAGAGTATGGAAACATCCTGGCTCTGTCACTGACAATTACATTACCTGCACTTTTCAGGGTGCTCTTCTCGCTTGTTGTTAAATTCCAGTGAAATTTTTGCATCTAACCCAATTCCGAAGTAGTTGTTCATGACACATTTTTCTGAATAGCCCTCCCTGTTAGAAGAACAGAAGTAATGAGGAGTACATGTGTACACTATCTGGACACCCAGCACTTTAAGATTGATTGTGGTTTGTCTCAGAACAGATACACCAACCAAGAGACATCAAGTTATGTTCAGTCTGAATCTCTCTGAGGGAATCCAACAGCGGTTGAAGGGAAAAACTGGCTGCTAGCTCCTTTGTGAGTGCAAGTTACTCCCTGTGGGGCAAAGATGAAACCCTATCACATCCCTTTCCAACACTATCTCCAATATCCACTATCACCATACCCAAAATAACAGTGGGATATGAGGAAAGAGCTGCCCTGGGCACAGTCCAAGACAGCAGCATACACTGGGCTGAGTAGCCAGGCTGTCTTTCATGCTAATAGTAGATGTTTGGCTAATGCTGCTAGCACAGGCTGCTTTATTTTAGGGGAGCTCTGGACCACAACCCAGACACCATCCATAACCTGTCAATGCTATACTTGGTTCTTGGAAGCAGAGACAGCTTAGGACATGAATTTTCATCTCACTGTTCCTGCCCTCAGGAACACTCTTTCTCGCCTACAAAATGCCCAGACTTGCTTCAAGATCTTGCTGGTGTGGCTGAAGCTTGCATTCAGACCAGCTGTTTAGGTGTGAAAACCCAGCTCTGAAGGACTGCTGTCCTCTTCCTCCCAGTGTGAATGAGCAAGGGGTAAATATGGGCCTACATGAGCTCACTGTAGGCCCCAGGCCCCATTCCAGTGCCTACAGGGACCTTACAAGAATATTGGGGAGGGACTTTTTACTAGGGCTTGTAGTGACAGGATGAGGCATAACAGCTTTAAGCTGGAAGACAGTGAATTTAGGCTGGATTTTAGGAAGAAATTCTTTACAGTGAAGGTGGTGAGACACTGGAACACGTTGCCTAGGGAAGCTGTCAATGCCCCTCCCAGGAAGTCCTCAAGGCAAGGCTGGATGGGGCACTGAGGAACCCAGGTGCAGGGGAAGGTGTTCCTGCCCATGGCAGGGGAGCTGGAATGAGCTGATCTTTAAGGTCCCTTCCATCTCAAACCATTCTGTGATTATTATGGCTGTTGCAAGACAGTTTTTGCACTACTCATGACTAAAATGGTACGATCCAACCTGTTTTCAGACCTTGGGGCTTACTGCTCAATGACAGAGGAACAAGAATGTCAGAATGCAAAACCAAATATATTTTTTGAAAACCCCAAAAAAAAACCCCAAAACCCAAAAAAATCCAAACCCCAACCAACCAAAAACCCCAAAATAAAGGAAAACAGCAAATTTGGAATGAATATGTCTTACAGGGAATCTGGATCTGGATCAATGAAGGGTGTAGCACCAAACGGATCAATGTTGGCGAGCAACATTTTGCTAATAATTGAACTTCCTGCAATAGAAGCAGCTAGACCAGCCCTCAAACCTGGTTCAAAAAAAGAAAGACAGAAAAATGGCAGCAACAAAAACAGAGGTATTTGATAAGCAGAGAAACATATACTGACACAGGCCACACACTGAGACGCAACATTCAACACGTTTGTATAGGGAGTTATTGTGTTTCTATCTCAGTTTTTACCTATATCAGTTATTCTTTCAGGTATCTGCCTCTCTTGACCAGAAAGACAGCCATGTTTCAGTGCAGTGGCTGACTCTTCAAGGGCCACATTGAGGGGGAAAAAAATATTAGAACATAAAAATTCAGGGCTTCAGGCTAATGCTCACTGGCTAGCTTAGTGACCAAATACAATACGATAATACAATACAATGCAATATAATGGGCAACCCAACATTTGAAAAGACTACTAGAGTGTGTCCAGAGAAGGGCAACAAGGCTGGGGAGGGGTTGGAGCACAAGCCCTCTGAGGAGAAGCTGAGGGAGCTGGGGTTGCTTAGCCTGGAGAAGAGGAGGCTCAGGGAAGACCTTCTTGCTCTCTACAACTCCCTGAAGGAGGTTGTAGACAGGCAGAGGTTGGTCCCTTCTCCCAGGCAACCAGCACCAGAACAAGAGGACACAGTCTCAAGCTGCAGCAGGGGAGGTTTAGGCTGGATGTTAGGAAGAAATTCTTCACAGAGAGAGTGATTGCCCATTGGAATGGGCTGCCAGGGGAGGTGGTGGAGTCGCCATCATTGGAGGTGTTTAGGAGGAGGCTTGATGGGGTGCTTGGTGCCATGGTTTAATTGATTAGATAGTGTTGGATGATAAGTTGGACTCGATGATCTCGAAGGTCTTTTCCAACCTGGTCTATTCTATTCTATTCTATTCTATTCTATTCTATTCTATTCTATTCTATTCTATTCTATTCTATTCTATTCTATTCTATTCTATTCTAAAGCAAGTCATACCCTGGGCTGCAAAGGAAGCATGACCACAAGCAGGTTGAGGGACATGATTCTACTCCGCCCTGGTGAGACCCCACCTAGACTACTGCATCCAGCTCTGGGGACCCCAGTACAAGAAAATCATCAATCTGTTAGAGTGAGTCCAGGGGAGGGCCACAGAAATGGTCAGAGGGCTGAAGCACCTCTTCCTTCAAAAAAAAAAAAAAAAAAGACTGAAAGTGTTTGGGTTGTTCAACCTAGGGAAGGGAAGGCTCCAGGAAGACTTATTGCAGCCTTTCAAGAGATAAAGGCAAGGGGCTATAAGAAAGACAGAGAGATCTTCCCAGGGCCTGTAAAAACAGAAGCAGCAGGGTGGGTTTATATTGGGCCTAGCAAAGAAACGTTTTATGATGAGATTGGTGAGACACTATCACAGGTGAGGGCACAGTCTCAAGCTGTGCCAGAGGAAGTTTAGACTCGAGGTGAGGAGAAAGTTCTTCACCGAGAGAGTGATTCACCATTGGAATGGGCTGCCCGGGGAGGTGGTGGAGTCACCGTCCCTGGAGGTGTTCAAGAGGGGACTGGACGTAGCACTTGGTGCCATGGTCTAGCAGTCATGAGGTGTTGGGTGACAGGTTGGACTTGATGATCTTTGAGGTCTTTTCCAACCTTATTGATTCTATGATTCTAGGTTGCCCAGAGAAGTTGCCCCATCTCTGGAAATGTCCTAGGTCCAAGTGTCCAAGGTTGGATGGGCCTTTGAACAATCTGCTCTAGTGCAAGATGTCCTTGCCTATGATAGGCTATTGCACTGGATGTGCCCTTCAAAGTCCAACATAAACTGCTCCAAGATTTGATGATTCCAAGGTCCTGAATTCCATTTTTATCTTCTGGAATCAAATACAACACTTCTGCTACACTTCTGGTACTGTGCCAGATGATTAGGAATCTTCTTCTGCCAGCTACATGAATACACTGTGAAGATGTGTATGCTGGTTCAATCAAATTTAGGGCACGAAGTAAACATCATTATTTGAGAGCAAGCAGGGGAACAGAAAGCAATATTAAAGTAGTATAAGAAACATAAAATTTCAAAATCATAATTACCTGGGCAGATAATTCTAGTGTTAAGCACTGGGAGGTTTTCCTTGCTTGCAGCTAAAGCTGGAGCAGAGAAAGAGCCTGTCTGAGAATGGATACCTCGGCTTATACGTCGATCTGGAGATCTTGGTGCAGTTTTAACTGTGCAGAAGAAGTAAAAGTAAGAGCAGTGATTAGACCTATTATGATATTACCAGATACATGGTTTTTACAGCTCTGAGAATATTTCAAAAGCATTACACTGCTACCATTCCATGACAAACAACCTCCCCACTCACACCACAGCTTTTCTTCTAAACACCAAGAAAGAAAACTCAGAAACAGATCAAGTTACAAGCACAAACTAAAAAGAACAAGTGTGCATGGCATTCAAGATGAGGAGTCCTCAACTTATGCTTCAAGCTGCTAGCAAAAACTATCTACCTTAAAATGCAATAGCATTTAATGTTCATAGAATCATAGAATCAGTCAGGGTTGGAAGGGACCACAAGGATCATCTAGTTCCACCCCGCCCTGCCATGAGCAGGGACACCCCACACTACATCAGGCTGGCCAGAGCCTCATCCAGCCTGGGCTTAAACACCTCCAGGGATGGGGCCTCAACCACCTCCTGGACAACCCATTCCAGGGCTTCACCACTCTCATGGGGAAGAACTTCCTCCTCACGTCCAGCCTGAATCTCCCCACCTCCAGCTTCATTCCATTCCCCCTAGTCCTATCACTCCCTGAGATCCTGAGAAGTCCCTCCCCAGCCTTCTTGTAGGCCCCCTTCAAATACAGGAAGGCCACAATAAGGTCACCTCAGAGCAAGCTTCTGATAAACATGCTAAAGAAACAATCCAAACTGAAACTGAAAATCAATGCAGATTTACTGATACATCAAGTATATTATTATTTAGAAGAATTTTTATATAGACAGCAACTTCAGCCCTTAGGCCATGGAACTACCTCATGAATACAACCACACTATTTGCTTCAAAGCAGCTAAAATGGCCTCCCTGACATCAGACAAAACTCTTGACATCTTTATCTATTGCCAAACTGATAGGGAAGGGAAGGGAAGGGAAGGGAAGGGAAGGGAAGGGAAGGGAAGGGAAGGGAAGGGGGAAGGGAAGGGAAGGGAAGGGAAGGGAAGGAAGGGAAGGGAAGGGAAGGGAAGGGAAGGGAAGGGAAGGGAGGAAGGGAAGGGAAGGGAAGGGAAGGGAAGGAAGGGAAGGGAAGGGAAGGAAGGAAGGGAAGGGAAGGGAAGGAAGGGAAGGAAGGGAAGGGAAGGGAAGGAAGGGAAGGGAAGGAAGGGAAGGAAGGGAAGGGAAGGGAAGGGAAGGTTTGGGAAGGGAAGGGAAGGGAAAAGGCTAGGTTCAGACATGCTTGCCTTCTGCAGTTAGAAAAATTGTGGGAGACATCAGTTTGCCATCAATGTTTCTTTTCACAACAAAATTCCAGCAACCCCAGAAACAACTGAAATTAAGTCATTTGCTAAAAGTCCTGAAGAAGTTAACAAACAGCAATGTTTGGTAGCTGATGTAATTGTTGATGACAAAGGCCAAGCAAAAAGAAGGGGAAGAAAACCAAGGCAAACAGAGTTGCAAAGAGAGCCCAGTGAGGCCAGTTGTTCCTGTGGCTGCCTTTGGAGGTGAGGAAGAAGAACAGGCTTTTCAGAGGGCTGACCTCAGGTGCTATAATTTACTTTCCTGGCAGAATTCATTTAATGAAGACTAAGAGAATATGTCAGTGCCTGCTTTAGCCTGGGGAAGATAATCTTTGTGAAACTGAGCTCTGTTAAACATAGCCAGAAACTGGTGCCCCAGGGGAGAAAGTTTCTTCATCACTGAATGCTTTGCAATAGCATTTCCGTGTCTACATAGGAAGCTTTTGCATAGTAGATACCATACCAGACATTTCTTGGCTACCTCTGCTCCAAATTCTCTCACATGTTAAAAATACTTCAGCTTTGGACAACTTCAACTTTCACTGTCTGAAGAAGTTCAGAACACACACACACACAAAAGAAGAAAATATTTCAAAGTGATCTGATACGATTGAGTCCATCATCAGTAAATTGTCAGATGACATCAAGCTGGGGGAGCTGTGGATCTGTTAGAGGGCAGGAGAGTTCTGCAGGGGAACCTCGACAGGCTGGACAGATGGGCAGAGCCCAAGGGCATGAGATTGAACACATCTAAGTGGCAGGTTCAGCACATTGGCCACAACAACCCCATGCAGTGCTACAGGCTGGGCTCAGAGTGACTGGAGAGCAGCCAGGCAGAGAGGGAACTGGGGGTACTGGTTGATAGTAGCCTGAACATGATCCAGTGGTGTACCCAGGTGGCCAAAAGGGCCAATGGCATCCTGGCCTGCATTAGGAACAATGTGGCCAGCAGGAGCAGGGAGGTCATTGTGCCCCTGTACACTTAACTGGTTAGGCCACACCTTGAGTACTGTGTCCAGTTCTGGGCCCCTCAGCTTAGGAAAGATGTTGAGTTGCTGGAAGGTGTCCAGAGAAGGGCAACAAAGCTGGGGAGGAGTTTGGCGCACAAGCCCTACAAGGAGAGGCTGAGGGAGCTGGGGTTGCTTAGCCTGGAGAAGAGGAGGCTCAGAGGAGACCTTCTTGCTGTCTACAACTACCTGAAGGGAGGCTGTAGCCAGGTGGGATTGGTCTCTTCTCCCAGGCAACCAGCACCAGAACAAGAGGACACAGTCTCAAGCTGCACCAAGGGAGTTTTAGGTTGGATGTTAGGAAGAAATTCTTCATGAAAAGACTGATTGGCCATTGGAATGTGCTGCCCAGGAGCATGGTGGAGTCATCATCACTGGAGGTGTTTTGCAAGAGAGTGGATAGGGTGCTTTGTACCATAGTTTAGTTGATTAGATGGTGTTGGGTGATAGGTTGGACTCTATGATCTTTTGGTGCTTTCCAACCTGGTTAATTAAATTCTATTCTACTCTATTTTATTCTTCAACATCTGTCATAGAATCAGTAAGGTTGGAAAAGACCTCAAAGTCCAGCCTGTCACCCAACATCTCATGACTACTAAACCATAGCTTCAAGTGCCACGCCCAAACCCTTTTTGAACACCTCCAGTGATGGTGACACCACCACCTCCCTGGGCAGCACATTCCAATGGCCAATCACACTTTCTGGGAAGAACTTTCTCCTCACATCAAGCCTAAAATTCCCCTGGTGCAGCTTGAGACTGTGTCCTCTTGTTCTGGTGCTGGTTGGCTGGGAGAAGAGACCAACCCCCACCTGGCTACAACCTCCCTCCAGGCAATTGTAGACAGCAAGAAGGTCTCCCCTGAGCCTCCTCTTCTCCAGGCTAAGCAACCCCAGCTCCCTCAGCCTCTCCTCATAGGGCTTGTGCTCCAGTCCTCTCCCCAGCCTTGTTGCCCTTCTCTGGACACATTCAAGCATCTCTGTGTCCTTCTTTATTTGAGGGGCCCAGAACTGGACACAGGACTCAAGGTGTGGCCTAACCAGTGCTGAGGACAGGAGCACAATGACTTCTCTGTTCCTGCTGGCCACACTGTTCCTGATCCAGGCCAGGATGCCATTGGCTTTCTTGGCCACCTGGGCACACTACTGGCTCATGTTCATTCAATGACCCCCAGGTCTCTTTGTGCCTGGCTGCTCTCCAGCCTCTCCAACCCCAGCCTGTAGCACTGCATGGGGTTGCTGTGGCCAAAGTGCAGCACCCGGCACTTGGACTTGTTAAATGACATCATGTTGGACTCTGCCTATCTGCCCAGCCTGTCAGGGTCCCTCTGCAGAGCCCTACCCTCTAACAGATCAACACCTGCTCCCAACTTGGTGTCATCTGCAAATGTACTGATGACCCTGGCTGTTACTGTGTAACAGCCTTAGCAGCTATCTCAAAATGCTGTAACACTCCATGGTAAGAATGCAACACAATAATTTGTATCTGTGCACAATGAAACGTGTACTAATGTTTAAAAAAACAGACAAAACCACACCCACATAAAAGCCCAGTAAAAACTGCAAGTGACACCTAGTAAGAGTGATTAAGATTTAACACATGGAAAAGTATTATCTTCACCAAATGGCCAGGGAATTCCTCTGAGAGTAAAATATAATATTCAGAACAAAACTGACATCCATTTTTCATAATGCTACTGAAAAATTCACAATGCTGTTCACACAGTCTGTTGTCTCCCTGCTTGGCAACAAGGCAATTTATATTAAACAGGAAAATCAACAGAGCAGCTGCTCTTTATTTGGCAGATGAGGCTCGTGGGGATAACTGCAAGCGAGATAAACTTTTGCTGTTCATGCTCTGATAAAAACGACAGAGGTCCAATGTGTAAAACTGCAGGTAATTGAATTGATGTTTCACACTTTGAACACCTACCTTCCACTGACAGCACTAATATGCAGCCTGTTCCACACACATCCCGTGTACAAAGCATAATAAGGCTCCCCAATAGCTGCAGAAGTTGGATCACAAAGAAGCAAGGGGGTTTATATATATATATATATACATATATTTCTACATATACGAGGGGAGGAGTATTATGGACCTCAGCAAGGCCTTTGACACCGTCCCCCACAGCAAACTCCTGGCCAAGCTGGCAGCCCATGGCTTGGACAGGAGCACACTGCGTTGGGTTAGGAACTGGCTGGAGGGCCGAGCCCAGAGAGTGATGGTGAATGGTGCCACATCCAGCTGACAGCCAGGCACTAGTGGTGTGCCCCAAGGATCAGTGCTGGGCCCCATGCTCTTCAACATCTTTATTGATGATCTGGATGAGGGCATTGAGTCCATCATCAGTAAATTTGCAGAGGACACCAAGCTGGGGGCAGGAGTTGATCTGCTGGAGGGCAGAGAGGCTTTGCAGAGGGACCTTGACAGGCTGGACAGATGGGCAGAGTCCAAGGGCATGAGATTGAACACATCCAAGTGCCGGGTTCTGCACATTGGCCACAACAACCCCATGCAGTGCTACAGGCTGGGGTCAGAGTGGATGGAGAGCAGCCAGGCAGAGAAGGACCTGGGGGTACTGGTTGATGGTAGGCTGAACATGATCCAGCAGTGTGCCCAGGCAGCCAAGAGGGCCAATGGCATCCTGGCCTGCATCAGGAAGAGTGTGGCCAGCAGGAGCAGGGAGGTCATTCTGCCCCTGTACACTGCACTGGTTAGGCCACACCTTGAGTCCTGTGTCCAGTTCTGGGCCCCTCAGTTTAGGAAGGTGTTGAGTTGCTGGAATATGTCCAGAGAAGGGCAACAAGGTTGGTGAGGGGTTTGGAGCACAAGCCCTCTGAGGAGAGGCTGAGGGAGCTGGGGTTGCTAGGCCTGGAGAAGAGGAGGCTGAAGAGAGACCTTTTTGCTCTCTACAACTACCTGAAGGCAGGTTGTAGACAGACAGATGCTGGTCTCTTCTCCCAGGCAGCCAGTACCAGAACAAGAGGACACAGTCTCAACCTGCGCCAGGGGAGGTTTAGACTGGATGTTAGGAAGAAGTTCTATACAGAGAGAGTGATTGCCCATTGGAATGGACTGCCTGAGGAGGTGGTAGAGTCACCATCATTGGAGGTGTTCAGGGGGAGACTTGATGGGGTGCTTGGTGACATGATCTAGTTGTTTGGGTGGGTTGGATTGGTTGATAGGTTGGGCGCAATGATCTTGAAGGTCTCTTCCAACCTGGTTATTGTATTGTATTGTATTTCATAAAGGACACAAGGAGAGATTTCACCATACCATCTGAATGTGGGAATTAATACCACACTGGGATGGGTTAATACCCATCCTGGAAGCAGGGGGCAGGGTTTGTGAGAGCATTGCCCTCTCTGAAGGGGTTTTCCCCCTGGGAAACTAAATTAGTCTGTTCCATTCCCCTCCCTGCCCAGCAAGGCTATAAATAGGAGGACACTACAGCCATTAGGTCTCTTGGCCCCTGCCTTTGCTTGGACAAGGATTGCTGGTGGCTCCCTGCTTCTCTGCCACGTGGTCAGGCCTGATGCTTCTCCCTGCTACCTCCACACCTCTTCAAAGAGACTGGTTTTGTAGTCTTATTTTTTCTTCCATCCATCCTTGTTCCTTACCCTTGTGAACCCTACCTGGTATTGTTACATATATATATACTGTTTAAAGAAAACTCTTTACTTCTCTACTTCCAAGCAGACTCCAAATTATTTCTTGGTGGATTTGCTCCTTCCCTTTCTTTTTCCTCTCTACTGGGAAAGAGGAAGGGGGGGAGCAGGGGAGGGATTCTCAGCCTTGCCCCCATCTGAGGTCTTAAGTCCCAGTCACAGCTCAAACCACCACATGTACTATTTCAGGAGACAACTGTTCTCTACATATCATTCTACACAGTAACCAAACACTGACTAGCCAAAAAGAAATCTTAGTGACAAACTGGACTATTTATGAAAATGCTACCTTCTAAGCAAGTGGCTTTAAAATCAGATCATTCAATATTCTGACTGCTTTGTGTAATTGACAGAAACCATTTCACTGGATGCTTTCCCTTGCATTTTAAAACCAATGAGGAACTGATCCACAACCTCTCTGGACAGCCTGTTCCAGTGCTCTGTCACCCTCACAATGAAAAAGTTTTCTGTTATGTTTACATGGAAGGTCCCATGTTCCAGCTTGCACCCATTGCCCCTTGTCATATCATTGGACATCACTGAGAAGAGCCTGGCTCCATCCTACTGACACTTGCCCTTCACATACTTATAAACATTAGTGAGGTCACTCCTCTGTCTCCTCCTCTTGAAGATAAGAAGACCCAGCTCCCTCAGTCTTTCCTCACAAGGCAGAAGTTCTACTCCTGTATTTGGGACAGCAATGAAAGACAATTTCCACAGGAAGGAGCTCTAGGATATCAAAGACTTTGGTTCAAATTTCTTATCTGAATTAGACAAACAGTCTCCTGTCACTTCTCAAGAGACTTCCATGTTCCAGTTCCTATTATATTCTTCCCTTCTTTACACTCTACCACTTCATATATAAGACTAAAACATTAATTCTCTCTGTTCCAGTAATTGCCTCAATGTAAGTTCCCAGCTGAGACATCAGGTCAACACAAAGAGTAAATATGTCTGGTTTACACAAATTGAAACTCATTCAACAGAAGTGACTGACAGAAATTCCTATAATAAGCCCTAAAATGCTACAACTCAGGTGTGCTATTCCACTTACCTTAGACTCTAGTCCTTGCTGAGGCTCCTGTAGAAAAGTGAGTGTAAGCAGTGGATTAAATGCAGGCACTTCTCTCCCCCCAGAAATGTTTTCTCAGTTTTGCAAATGCTTTTCAAATGGCTGTCCATCTTATCTCCTCCATTTTCACCTTGATTTCTATTTAGCCAAATCCGTTAGAATTTGTGGCCAGTTTCCAGTGAAACAGGTCACTAGTATCTTTAATTATGGAGCCAACTGTACCTCATAGTGCAAGCATAAGGAGATTGCATCATTTTAAATCATTTTAATCCTAATTTACTCACTTGATGAGGACTCCAGTTCCTTTGTGTCTTCCTCTTTTTCATCTTCCTTTGATTCATCCAATTCTTTGCTATATTCTAGTGGAGACTGGTCCACCTGCTCTTCACTATGGGCATTCTGCTCATCCACAACTGCTTATTGAAAGAAAGAATAGAATAGAATGGAGTAGAATAGAATAGAATAGAATAGAATAGAATAGAATAGAATAGAATAGAATAGAATAGAATAGAATAGAATTAACCAGGCTGGAATGTCAAGATTCTTCAAAGAAAAACTGCATACATAGGAAAATAGCTTGGGGGGAGGAGGGTTAGCTTTAAGTTTTAAAAACATTTAACACAAGGTTTCTATTGCAAATTCAGTGCAAAATAGCCCAGAATTTCCTTCCCATTTCATAAAGATTAGCTGCCAGACATTTTCACTTTGCAGAGGACAACAGGTGCAAAAGAAGCACGCTTACAGGTGCACAACACATTTGTATGCTTATATGCACAGTCATCAACATCCATGCAAGCTGCATTTCCTTCCCTTGCAGCTGGCAATAAGCACAGAATTGTATCTATGTAAGAATACAGAGATCAAACTTTAATAATGAAAATGTATAAGGCATTTTTGTTCTATCTGTAAGGATCAAAACACCACTGAGATGCACCTTTCTCTGCCTGTTCAATGATCTGCCTCACAGCCTTCTTCAAGCTGTTTGCCCGGAGCATTAACTGTTCCCTCGGTTTGAAGAGTTTCTGGGTGGAAGACTTGGAGACACACTCTGCTAATTGCTCTTTGCTTTCAGACAATGATTCTTCACTTGAAAACTCCTCTGCTTCTTCTTCCACAATGGGGGGATTGATGCCTGGGAGAATGGGAGCGGCCTGGGCTTCTGTGTGAAGAGCCTGGAGCAATAGGTCAAGCTTCTCATTTAACTCAGAGCACTAAGATAAAGTGGAAAAGAATATACACACATGAAAACAAACAGTGAATGTGAGAACATCTTCAGGAAATTAGGGATATTAAATCAGAATAGAATAGAATAGAATAGAATAGAATAGAATAGAATAGAATAGAATAGAATAGAATAGAATAGAATAGAATAGAATAGGACCAGGTTGGAAAAGACCTTTGAGATCATCAAGTCCAACTGATCATCCAACACCATCTAATCAACTAAAACATGGTACTAAGAGCCCCATCCAGTCTCTTCCTAAACACCTCCAGTGATGGTGACTCCACCACCTCCCTGGGCAGCACATTCCAATGGCCAATCACTCTTTCTAGGAAGAACTTCTTCCTAACATCCAGCCTAAACCTCCCCTAGTACAGCTTGAGACTGTGTCCTCTTGTTCTGGTGCTGGTTGCCTGGGAGAAGAGACCAGCCCCCACCTGGCTACAACCTCCTTCAGGGAGTTGTAGAGAGCAAGAAGATCTCCCCTGAGCCTCCTCTTCTCCAGGCTAAGCAACCCCAGCACCCTCAGCTCAAATTGTCCATGTCTTCAGTGTCTATGTAATTGTTTAGATCAAATCCAAACCTAGGCTCCAGATTTTGGAAGATCCACTCATAAGCAGGTCTGCACCTTTTTTATTTGCAGGCATATCCTGCAACATTTAACCAGATTAATTATAACAGAAACTCCCTACACTCAGATTAAAACAAAGCACCATGCTAAACTGTCACACACCTAGGGTATAGATTAGATCCTACTCTTCTCCCTAAGGCCTGCTCAGAAAGCCACCACAGATTTGCCCATACCACACATGGTAAGAAATTATAGGTGCTTAGTACCCACCTTGGAGAGATACCCCAGTGGGACATGCCCGGCTGTTAGATTGAGAGACACAGGCTTGCCTTTGCTACATGATTGTACATTAGGGGTGTGCTAGGTGAACTTTAAGGTGTTTTCCATCCCAATCCCATTCTGTGATTCTATGATTTAAGCAAGTAAATTGTCACAGAACAAGAGACATAAGGTGTGCCCCAAGGATCAGTGCTGGGCCCCATGCTCTTTAACATCTTTATTGATGATCTGGATGAGGGCATGGAGTCCATCATCAGGAAATTTGCGGACGACACCAAGCTGGGGGCAGGAGTTGACCTGCTGGAGGGCAGAGAGGCTTTGCAGAGGGACAGGCTGGACAGATGGGCAGAGTCCAAGGGCAGGAGATTGAACACATCCAAGTGCCGGGTTCTGCACATTGGCGACAGCAACCCCAGGCAGTGCTACAGGCTGGGGTCAGAGTGGCTGGAGAGCGGCCAGGCAGAGAGGGACCTGGGGGTGCTGGTTGATGGCAGGCTGAACATGAGCCTGCAGTGTGCCCAGGCAGCCAAGAGGGCCAATGGCATCCTGGCCTGCATCAGGAAGAGTGTGGCCAGCAGGAGCAGGGAGGTCATTGTGCCCCTGTACACTGCACTGGTTAGGCCACACCTTGAGGCCCCCTCAGTTTAGGAAGGATGTTGACTTGCTGGAGCGTGTCCAGAGAAGGGCAATGAAGCTGGGGAGGGGTTTTGAACACAAGCCCTATGAGGAGAGGCTGAGGGAACTGGAGTTGCTTAGTCTGGAGGAGACTCAGGGATGACCTTATTGCTCTCTACAACTACCTTAAGGAAGGTTGTAGACAGGCAGAGGTTGGTCTCTTCTCCCAGTCAACCAGCACCAGAACAAGGGAACACAGTCTCAGGCTGCACCAGGGGAGGTTAAGGCTGGATGTTAGGAAGAAGTTCTATACAGAGAGAGTGATTGACCATTGGAATGTGCTGCCCAGGGAGGTGGTGGAGTCACCTTCTTTGGAGGTGTTCAGGAGGAGACTCGATGGGGTGCTTGGTGCCATGGTTTAGTTGATTAGGTGGGTTGGATTGGTTGATAGGTTGGACGCGATGATCTTGAAGGTCTCTTCCAACCTGGTCTATTCTATTCTATTCTATTCTATTCTATTCTATTCTATTCTATTCTATTCTATTCTATAACCAAACACTGTCAAACACACTACCCATGACTAAGCAGTTGCTCTCTCTAGGCACGCTGGCAAAAAAATGACTTTTCTGTGCTTAAGGGAAAGGAAATCAACACACTCTGTCTTTGGAATAGTGGGGGAAAAAAATCACTGTCTAAAATGTGCACCAAATAGAAACACAATTTGAACCACAAATTGACATTTGGCAAGTACATTTCCTGACTGTGACTGAGAGTGATTTTGTTTTCTTCTTTTCAGCTCATGTAAATTTTATGCCTCATACCAAATCCTTATGGGACTTTCCCCCCCCCCCCCAGCACTTTTGCAACATGATCTCTACAATTTGTAGCTTAAAGTATTACTTTTAACATTGTAGTCTCTCTTCCCTTCATTCTCCCAGTATCCTCTCTTCATGATTCTCTTTCTTCCTGTAGCTAACTCAATCCCTGGAAGTGCAATTCCCAATGAAAAACATTTCCTTTTATTTCTATGTACATCACCGTGAATAAGAAGAGAAGAATTGTGAAGTCACTGGTTGAAATTGAAGCCAAGCTCGACAACCTGGAGCAACTTGAAAATGAAGCACCCATGAGCTACAAACTTCAATCACCCCACAGCTTTAAACCAGAACATAGTCATAATCTTACTTTAATGGCCATGGCATCGGCTTCCTCTGCATTTTCCATTGGTTTCTCGTACGTCTTCCCTATTTTAGCAACAAAGTCCTTTACAGTTTCACATAATATTCTTCAAGCAAGAAAAAGGAAAGGGGAGACATCCAGTGAAATAATATGTCATTAATACTACACTTTTACAACAATTTATCTATATGCATACTGCAATTCATGTTGGAAACTGTTCTCTGTGATCATACACAAAGCAGATAAGACACTTTTCCATGGCTTGAAAAACTCAAATGGGCTTTAAACCAAAACTTTTTCCTCCTTTTCACTGAAGCCTTTGCACACATTGTGCACAAGCCTCTTATTCCTCAGAACTGAAATAAATGTGACTAATTTTATCCATTCTCCTGCTTGCACACCTTCCATACCAGCAGAGTTAGCAAACTTGCATTCAACTTTGATAACTTTAAACAGAGTCTTGCAAACTCCCACGCAAAGATGGAATCTAGAAACCACGATGAAAATCTCCTGACTTTATGGGAGCACTCCTGAAATGAAAGCATATGGCTACACCCATCCCACTGGCCAGCTCATGCTTATGAACCACAGCCAACCCTGAGGCACATCTACACAAACTACAGTGGCTGCAATGAAGTTTCATTGTGGAAATCAGAAAGACTTGGTTCTCGTTACCTACACTGCAGACAGGCAGCAAACTCCCTATCAAGGTGTGGATAAGTGCTTAGTACTGTTCCTTTGGTTGAAATTTACTTGACAGAAGTTAAAACAAAATATTAACAAGATACAGATTCAGTTTAGAATCTGGAAACACAACAATACCTTGTCCCTCAATTTTCCACAAGTGTTATGTGTGCTTTGAGAATGAAACTTTATCTGCTTGCACTGAGCAGGAAAAAAAGAAGGCATTCAGACAGATTTTGGGAGAGTCTGTGACTGGTCTTTTGCATATTGCAAAATGTAAAGATTTTTTTCCTGTTGCTGTTGTTCACAGAAGAGGTACACACAGAGTATTTCAGATTTCAGATGATATTCATGATTTGCCAAGCAATTATCTCTCAATTTTAAGTGTCTTAGTGTGGGTTAACAAAGAACACCCTCTTGTCCGAAGGGTCAATAGAAACTGATGTACAGAGGTATGGCAAAGATACCTATCCTGAAGTTCTGCCTCACATTGGTCAAGTTGTTTGTCCTCTTAAAGACCTGGATATGCATGAAAACACCCCAGAGGATATGTCATGTGGACTAGATCACATATCTACATTAGTAAGTTTTCTATTTAAGATGCATGCTGATTTGGAGTGATTTAAAATCACTTTATAGGAATATTAAGTTTTTTATATGTTTTATATGGTTTTGTATGTTCATTATTTATCATTATTATGAATATTAAGTTAAAAAAAAAAACATTGATGTGTCTAATATTAAGCTAGTCATAAAAACTGGGCCATAGGAGAAAAAAATGTGCAGAAAAAACCCTTCTACTACAAAAACCATCAATCAACATATAGCAAGGGCAAGCCAGCCAGGCCAACCATAAGATAATCAGGCTTAGACAGAAGGTAATTATGGTGATGATGTCAAACAGGGGATTTGTACATAAAAGCCATCAACTCACTTGGCAGATGATATGACAACTGAGTGCTGATCAGAATTGAGAATTTTTGCAAGATGGGCAGCAACTGAATCCTCATAAGCAGATATCTGAAAACAGAGAGAACAATTTCCCTTTCTACATGTTCAACACCAAGTAGCGAGTTAGAATGCCTCCAGAAATAGCAGAATTACCATTTCAGATCTAACACAAGGAAAAGCAGTTGGCAATGCAGATTCTACCTGCATGGTACACTTTATATGCCAGATTCAAAGAGTAACAGTGCATCTGAGAACTTGATAGATGGGTATGTTCTGCAGAGAAAACAGTAAGTTTCCAGGCTAAAAATTGTCCATCAGGCAGAAAAAAAAAAAAACCAAAGACAAAACAACCTTCTTTACACACTTAACAATAACCCAAATTGTCATAATCCAGCATGTTTTTATTTCTATAATAAGAAAAGTATCCCTCAAACTAAGCTGCTCAGCTAAGAATAAATACAGGCTTTGCAGTTACAATAGAATAAATAGAGAAGGGCAACGAAGTTGGTGAGGGGTTTGGAACACAATCCCTATGAGGAAAGGCTGAGGGAGCTGGGGTTGCTTAGCCTGGAGAAGAGGAGACTGAGGGGTGACCTTCTTGCTCTCTACAACTACCTGAAGGGAGGCTGTAGCCAGGCAGAGGTTGGTCTCTTCTCCCAGGCAACCAGCACCAGAACAAGAGGACACAGTCTCAGGCTGCACCAGGGCAGGTTTAGGCTGGATGTTAGGAAGAAGTTCTATACAGAGAGTGATTGCCCATTGGAATGGGCTGCCCGTGGAGGTGGTGGAGTCACCTTCATTGGAGGTGTTCCGGAGGAGACTTGATGGGGTGCTTGGTGCCATGGTTTAGTTGTTTAGGTGGGTTGGATTGGTTGATGGGTTGGATGCGATGATCTTGAAGGTCTCTTTCAACCTGGTGTATTGTATTGTATTGTATTGCATTGCATTGTATTGTATTGTATTGTATTGTATTGTATTGTAAACCAGGTTGGAAGAGACCTTTGAGATCATCGAGTCCAACCCATCATCCAACACCATCCAATCAACTAAATCATGGCACCAAGCACCCCATCAGGTCTCCTCCCAAACACCTCCAGGGATGGCAATCCTGAATTATTTTCTGATACTGTCAGATGGGCTCTTCCTCTGCAAGTACTCCTACTGACAAAAACTGCTCAACTGGTGTAAGCCAATCCTTAAGGAGCAAACCAATCCTTAAGGAGCAAACCATTCAAGGGGTTTGCCTTTAAAAGAACATTTGGGAGAAGGAACATGTGCATTGTCCAACTCTTCTTGCACAGAATTTTAAGTTCTGAAATGCTCTGGAAAAGTTTAGGTATGGATCAGAAATGTATTTTCACACATTATATCCAGTCTCTGAACAGATACAGATCCAGATGACAATTTTAAAAGATAATTAAAAAAAAATTCCAAATCCAAAGCTAAAAATAATTACAGTTACGGAATTTTATGACCAATTCTTACAGGAATCTCCTAAAATCTCTTAGTGTGTTTTCGCCCTTGATGTCCAGTTCAGGGCCCCTCAGTTTAGGAAAGATACTCAGTTGCAGGAACATGTCCAGAGAAGGGCAACAAAGCTGAGGGGTTTGGAGCACAAGCCCTACAAGGAGAGGCTGAGGGAGCTGGGGTTGTTTAGCCTGGAGAAGAGGAGGCTCAGGGAGACCTTATTGATGTCTACAACTACCTGAAGGGAGGTTGTAGACAGGTGGGGGCTGGTCTCTTCTCCCAGGCAACCAGCACCAGAACAAGAGGACACAGTCTCAAGCTGCACCAGGGAGGCTTAGGATGGAATGTTAGGAAGAAGATCTACATAGAAAGAGTGCTGCCCAGGGAGGTGGTGGAGTCACCATCACTGGAGGTGTTTAAGGGGAGACTGGATGAGGCACCTGGTGCCATGGTTTAGTTGATTAGATGGTGTTGGGTGATAGGTTGGACTTGATGATCTCAAAGGTCTTTTCCAACCTGGTCTGGTCTATTCTATTCTATTCTATTCTATTCTATTCTATTCTATTCTATTCTATTCCATTCCATTCTATTCCATTCCATTCCAAGCAGGTAGATAAACCACCACTTTTTTTCCCCCCATATAACCCAGGTTTAATTCTAGAAATCTGACTGCAAATCAGTTTTCACTTCAAAGGCAAAAACATGACAGAACCATCTGATCTGTAAGAACAAACTATCATTGTTTGAACTTCATAGTCAGATTTCTGGAACAACATCAAATGAAATAAGTCTTTGGAAACTAGAGGGAAGGAAAAAAAGGGGTATGTACTTCTATTTACTTTTCACACTGTTCTTTAATACATTACCAACTGAAAGGTTAATTATTCTTTTTTTTTCAGAAACAACATAACTCAATATAGAATGCAAAAAAAAAAAACCATTAAAAAAGAGATTGAACAGAGTTCTCAAAAGAAAAGAGCTTTGTCCTGCTCAGAGTAATGGCAGCTAACTAAAGACTACACAAGTGATTTATATGAGCAGTTCCTTCCACTTCCACAAAGGGCTGAATACAATTTCAAAGCCAGGACTAACTAGACAAAAATGTGTTCCATTAGTTTTTCTTTTACAAGATGAAGGTACAGTGAAAAATTTTAACTGTCTTGAGAAATTGGAGAAGACAAAGCCTTGATCCAGATTGCTGACACTGAAAACAGAGCTGCATGCAAAATAACACTATTAAAAACCCAGCCAGTGGAGTCCAGCCTTTTTGCATGTCTATATCCAGGCAAGCTGTCAAAGGTTATCACCTCCTTGCCAATTAACACAGCCTGAATTATTATTCAAGAGTCTGATGATTAATTATCGCCCCTCAAGTAGGTTTGGAGCTAAAATTGATATGCATGAACTTTTGTAGGAATGTATTATTTTCCCATTCACAGTCAGGCTGTTCATGCCAATTAATTTGATTAAAACATCTCCCTCTCAAAACTGAAACCTCATCAGATTGTACAAGTACAAACGTAGCCTGAAAGACAGACGAAGCTTTTCTTTGGGCCCAGTGTGATTGGACAGAACAAAGAGAAAGCTGAGTGGTATCACCTGATCTAAATCAAGCTATAAAACACTTCTCTCATTACTTCAGAATATGACCCTTGCTCAAAACTCTGAGTTTTTCCAATGCTTATTGCAAAACCAAGAGAACAAATACTTTGGCTTAATATATATATATATAAAATACAGATGTTTGCATGTGTATATAAAATCATTACACAGTAACATAACACTAAACCATACAATTAGAATAGAATAGAGTTGAATTGAATTGAACTGAATTGAAATGAATTGAATTGAACTGAATTGAATTGAATTGAATTGAATTGAATTGAATTGAATTGAATTGAATTGAATTGAATTGAATTGAATTGAATTGAATTGAATTGAATTGAATTGAATTGAACTGGATTGGATTGGATTGGATCAGATTGGATTGGACTGAATTGAACTGAATTGAATTGAACTGGATTGAACTGGATTGGATTGGATTGAATTGGATTGAATTGTATTGAATTGAATTGAATTGAATTGAATTGAATTGAATTGAATTGAATTGAATTGAATTGAATTGAAATGAAATGAAATGAATTGAAATGAATTGAAATGAATTGAATTGAATTGAATTGAATTGAATTGAATTGAATTGAGTTGGATTCAGTTGAATGAATTGACCAGGTTGGAAAAGACTTTTGAGAACATCGAGTCCAACCTATCATCCAACACCATCTAATCAACTAAACCATGACACTGACTGCCCCATCCAGTCTCTTCCTAAACACCTCCAGTGATGGTGACCCCACCACCTTCCTGGGCAGCCCATTCCAATGGCCAATCACTCCTTCTATTAAGAACAACTTCCTGACATCCAGCCTAAACCTCCCTGGCACAGTTTGAGACTGTGTCCTCTTGTTCTGGTGCTGGCCGCCCAGGAGAAAAGACTGACCCCCACCTGGCTACAACCTCCCTTCAGGTAGTTGTAGACAGCAAGGTCTCCTTTGAGGCTCCTCTTCTCCAGGCTAAGCAACCCCAGCTCCCTCAGCCTCTCCTCACAGGGCTTGTGTAGCTACAAGATTTAGGCTGGATGTTAGTATGAAGTTCTTCACAGGAAGAGTGATTGGCCACTGGAATGTGCTGCCCAGGGAGGTAGTTGTGTCACCATCACTGGAGGTGTCTGGGAAGAGACTGGATGGGGTGCTTGGTGCCATGGTTTACTTGATTAGAGGGTGTTGGGTGATAGCTTGGACTCGATGATCTCAAAAGTCTTTTCCAACCTGGTTAATTCTATTTTATTAATTCTATTTTTTCCCACAAGTGCCTCAATTCTAAATGCTGTCATTCAAAAAGCTCAAAGTGAAGTAAAAAAAAAATAATTAAAAAAAAAACCATAAAAATACATAGGCCCATGTGGTGGGTTGAAGTTTCCCCCAGCATTAACTTTTTAGCCAGACTAGCTCAGTTAGAAGCAGGTGAAGCAGTATTTAGAAGCAAAAAACTACACTCTACAATGGAATGCAATGAATATGTACAAAATACACAGGATTTACTATATTATACAGATATTTACAATTAGCAAACAACACAAAAAAACCTCTGGTCATAATGACCAGGGAAGATGCTCCACTGCCCTCCCCAAACCTCTCAGATCTCCCTGTACCAGAGAGAAAGAGGACTAGAGAGAGAAAGCAGTGGATTAGGCTTATCTCAAGGTCACCCAGAAGCACCATTATGTCCTGAGGTGAAGCAATAACAGCTAAGATGGGAAGAGAAGAAAAATGAAATGTGAAGAACTGTTATGATACAGCTTCTCTTATCCCAGACACTTATCCAATGAATTTGTTTAGAATAATCTCTTTTTTTTTTCCTTTTTACACCCAAGAGTGATTTAATTGTATTTTTCTACTTTTCTGCTCAAAATCTGCAGCTGAATTTTCAAGGCATGGCCTAAAACCACCGCAGCCCACCTGGCATTCCTCCACCTCTTCTGCAGTCACTGGAAGAATAGAAGGCTTTGCTGGCAATTTCAGTTCATATGACATTATACTCCACCTGAAAGAAACAAAACAGCTTTTAACTTTCCAGATTGTTAGCTTTGTATTTTCTCCAGCACATTGCTGGACCTGATAATCTTTGAGGTCTCTTCCAACCTTGGTGACTCTGTGATTCTGTGATCAACAACAACCGAAAATCTCCAATGTCAGAACAATCACATCCATTTGCTAAAAAAAATATTAAGTACACCAATTAGGCACACTAATTAGAATAGAATAGAATAGAATAGAATAGAATAGAATAGAATAGAATAGAATAGAATAGAGTAGAATAGAATAGAGTAGAATAGAATAGAGTAGAATAGAATAGAGTAGAATAGAATAGAGTAGAATAGAATAGAGTAGAATAGAATAGAGTAGAATAGACCAGGTTGGAAGAGACCTTCAAGATCATCACGTCCAAGCTATCAACCAATCCAACCCACCCAAACAACTAAACCATGTCACCAAGCACCCCATCAAGTCTCCTCCTGAACACCTCCAATGATGGGGACTCCACCACCTGCCTGGGCAGACCATTCCAATGGGGAATCACTCTCTCTGTATAGAACTTCTTCCTAACATCCAGCCTAAACCTCCTCTGGTGCAGCCTGAGACTGTGTCCTCTTGTTCTGGTGCTGGTTGCCTGGGAGAAGAGACCAGCATCTGTCTGTCTACAACCTGCCTTCAGGGAGTTGTAGAGAGCAATAAGGTCACCCCTCAGTCTCCTCTTCTCCAGGCTAAGCAACCCCAGCTCCCTCAGCCTCTCCTCATAGGGCTTGTGTTCCAAACCCCTCCCCAACTTTGTTGCCCTTCTCTGGACACATTGCAGCAACTTAACGTCTTTCCTAAACTGAGGGGCCCAGAACTGGACACAGGACTCAAGGTGTGGCCTAACCAGTGCAGTGTACAGTGGCAGAATGACCTCCCTGCTCCTGCTGGCCACACTCTTCCTGATCCAGGCCAGGATGCGGTTGGCCCTCTTGGCTGCCTGGGCACACTGCTGGCTCATGTTCAGCCTACCATCGACCAGTCCCAGGTCCCCAGGTCCCTCTCTGCCTGGCTGCTCTCCAGCCACTCTGACCCCAGCCTGTAGCACTGCATGGGGTTGCTGTGGCCAATGTGCAGAACAATGACATAATTAACAGTAATAAGTTGTTTTAGCAGTCAGATTATTTGTGAACAAATTTTTGAATATTTGATGCAGGCAGCAAAGATTTTTGCAGCAAAACATTCACAGCTCCAGAACAAGAGGACACAGTCTCAAGCTGCACCAGGGGAAGTTTAGGGTTGAGGTGAGAAGAAAGCTCTTCACAGAAAGAGTTATTGGCCATTGGAATATGCTGCCCAGGGAGGTGGTGGAGTCACTGTCCATGGAGGTGTTCAAAAGCAATTGGACATGGCACTTGATGCCATGGTTTAGCAGTCATGAGGTGTTGGGTGACAGGTTGGACTTGATGATCTTTGAGGTCTTTTCCAACCTTATTGATTCTATGAACAGAAAAGAATTTATGTGAACTAACACCGAAGTTAAATATATGTGTTCCTAGAGAAAAACTCTAAGCTATCAGTTTTTCATCTCAACTAGGAGAAGCATCCATGAGAACAAAGCAAACAGTGAAATATATTCATTGACATGTTTTATTTTTCCCCCTGGGAAAGGACAGTACTCTACAGCATACATAGTATGAAACCCCTAATACCAACAACCTTCAAAGCCCGCTATAACGAACATGCACTCAGTGCATATTAATTTGGAACAAGTCTACAGAATTTAAAGCAATCAAATGAAACAGATTTTTTTCAGTACAGAAAAAGTCAAACATGAAAGCTCTTCACGGAGAGAGCTGTTAGCCATTGGAATGTGCTGCCCAGGGAGGTGGTGGAGTCACCGTCCCTGGAGGTGTTCAAAAACGGATTGGATGTGGCACTTGGTGCCATGGTTTAGTACTCATGAGGTGTTGGGTGACAGGACGGACTTGATGATCTTTGAGGTCTCTTCCAACCTCATTGATTCTATGATTCTATGAAATCTATGAATCTTTCAGAATGTCCAGGGCCAACAATTAATTCCAAGGATCAGTAAGAAGCATTTATCTATATACTCTGCTGTGTTGGGTTACACCCATCCTGAAAGCAGGGCTTCTGAGGGCCTTGCTCTCCTGGAGGGTATTTTCCCCCTCGGGGAACCAAGTTAGTCTGTTCCACTCCCCATCCCTGTCCAGCAAGCTGACAGAAAGGAAGACACTGCAGCCATTAGCTCTCTTTTTGGCTCCTGCCTTGCCTGGATGAGAGCTACTGCTGCTGCCTTCCTGCTTTTCTGCCATGTGGTCAGGCCTGGTCCTCTCCCTGCTACGTCCACGCCTGGTGGACTGGTTTTGTATACACTTTTTCCCCCCCCATCCATCCTTGTTCATTACCCCTTGTGAACCCTTCTTGTTACTGTATATATATATATATATATATATATATATAAAAATATATATATTATTATATATATATAAAATTAATAAACAAATAAATAAATATTGTTTAAAGAAAACTTTTACCTCTTTACTTCCAGACCAACTCCAAATTATTTCTCAGTGGATTTGCCCCCTTCCCTGTTTTTTCTCCCCTTTCTATTAGGAAAGAGGAGGGGGGACGGGTGAGGGATTCTCAGTCTTGCCCCCATCTGAGCTCTTAATTCCCAGTTAAGGCTCAAACCACCACATCTGCAGAAAAACTTCAAATGAAAAAGGACTTGTTTCTCTATTCCATAAAAACTACTCTAAACCAAAATCCCCTTTGATGACATTCAAGTGCTTGTAACTAGAGAAAAACAGAAATACCCATGAGAGGAAGAAACAGACTAAAAATACTCCTCTCAAAACTGAGAGCGTTATGCCTTCATTGCAATGATAATGATCATGATCTTCCCTTTTTAAGAGGACTGCTTCCTTGCTTTACAGATGGAACCCACACAAAAGGAGGAGTGGAAAGTTCTCTTAGTTTTGACTAAGAAAAAGCCTCAAACAGAAATATTAGTAATGGATCAAGCCTCAATTCCAATTAGCCACAATTCCTCCGCACATGTAGGGCAGAAAGCTCAGGTGTTTCCCCCAAAAAAAGATGCTAACTTTAATGGCTTTTAATAGCATGCATGGAGTCCACAAAACTGCACCAAGTGGTTTTGAGTATATGCAACTTCTTAATGTTTATGACTTCTTGTAACAGGCAGTTATGCAGCTTCATCAATTATGCAACCAACTGTCACCTTTTGTTCATCTTTGCACAGCACACTAGTTTCATCAGTCACTCTCTGCTCTGACTGTTCAGTTACACTGAAGAACTGTCCCCATTATGAGAACCACAAGGGTCACGAGGTTATCAGGGCCACGAGGATGAGCAGAGGGCTGGAGCACCTCTCCTATGAGGACCGACTGAAGGAGTTGGGGCTGTTCAGCCTGGAGAAAAGAAGGCTCCAATGTGACCTTATTGTGGCCTTCCAGTATCTGAAGGGGGCCTACAAGAAGGCTGGGGAGGGATTTCTCAGGCTCTCAGGTAGTGATAGGACTAGGGGGAATGGAATGAAGCTGGAGGTGGGGAGATTCAGGCTGGACGTGAGGAAGAAGTTCTTCCCCATGAGAGTGGTGAAGTCCTGGAATGGGTTGTGCAGGGAGGTGGTTGAGGCCCCATCCCTGGAGGTGTTTAAGCCCAGGCTGGATGAGGCTCTGGCCAGCCTGATCTAGTGTTCCTGCCCACGGCAGGAAGGTTGGTGTTCCTGCCCTTGACGGTCAGGAAGGTTGGAACTTAGATGATCCTTGTGGTCCCTTCCAACCCTGACTGATACTATGATTCTATGAGGGCTCCCTCAC
>CM066566.1:86036098-86098598 GCA_033816785.1 Picus viridis | reverse complement strand
AAAAAAAGAAGAAATCAGCATGACCTGGTAGAATGACTTCTAGGGACCTCTCTTAGGAAAATGTTTGGGGAAAATATTTAAAAAGCAATGAGCCTGACCTACAATTACTTGCCTGGATCAGGAACAGTGTGGCCAGCAGGAGCAGGGACTGCCCCTGGACTCAGCACTGGTTAGGCCACACCTTGAGTCCTGTGTCCAGTTCAGGGCCCCTCAGTTTAGGAAGGATGTTGACTTGCTGGAACATGTCCAGAGAAGGGCAACAAAGCTGGGGAGGGGTTTGGAGCACAAGCCCTACGAGGAGTGGCTGAGGGAGCTGGGGTTGCTTAGCCTGGAGAAGAGGAGGCTCAGGGGTGACCTTATTGCTGTCTACAACTACCTGAAGGGAGGTTGCAGCCAGGTGGGGGTTGGTCTCTTCTCCCAGGCAACCAGCACCAGAACAAGAGGACACAGTCTCAACCTGTGCCAGGGGAGGTTTAGGCTGGATGTTAGGAAGAAATTCTTCCCAGAAAGAGTGATTGGCCATTGGAATGTGCTGCCCAGGGAGGTGGTGGAGTCATCATCACTGGAGGTGTTTAGGAGGAGACTGGATGAGGCACTTGGTGCCATGGTTTAGAAGTCATGTGGTGTTGGGTAACAGGTTGGACTTGATGATCTTTGAGGTCTTTTCCAACCTCACTGATTCTATGATTCTGTGACTTTTCAAACAGTCCTCTCTCAAAAAATTTCTCTCCACTCAAAAGGAGCCTTCATTGGTCATTGTAATTAGATGCACCAAATGTTGCCAAAATGGCCTTTGATTAAATTCAGATTATCAGGGTTATCATGGATAGAACAGTACAACGGAAAGAGTTAACACAGTCTGCCCATAACACAGCACTACTTACAAAAACCTGCAGCTGCATTCCATTTGCATTGTTTGGCCACTGCTTGAACTGATTTTTTACACATTTCTTTTCTTTACTTGTTTATCATGAAAGTCTAATTCTGCAACTCTGTGAGTGTCAAACTAAGTTTCAAGCTGCTATAACATACTAATAATTCCAGAGGGAATTAAGTTAGGCAGCAGAAAAACGTGCCTGAATTAAAACCTCAGGAATGTGCAAAGACGCTTGGGCTGTGGCCACTGCTATGCCAGTTTCATATAATGTGAATAATCAATCTTTAGTTTTAATAGAACACCTGATGGGTTTGTGCTCTTGCTCCAAATTTCACTGAGATGCTCATTTCCTCAACCATTTGCATTTGTTGCCTAAATCACATTTTGAATGCAGTTATCAGATGACAAAAGCCCTAGTGTACTTGTCCTTCACCCACTGCAGACTCCCCCACTGATATTTGTGTTCAGAATTTCAAAGGATACACAGTACAGCTACAAACCAGAGTATCTGAGTAGCACATACAAAATGGAATAAAAGCACTGAGGCAAGTGTGCATAAAAGCCCAGATTCAGGAAAGTGTCTAAACATTTTGAAGGGTGGTTGTAGCCAGGAGGGAGTTGGTCTCTTCTCCCAGGCAACCAGCACCAGAACAAGAAGACACAGTCTCGAGCTGCACCAGGAGAGGTTTAGGCTCGAGGCGAGGAAAAGTTCTTCACAGAGAGAGTCGTTCGCCACTGGAATGTGCTGCCCAGGGAGGTGGTGGAGTCACTGTCCCTGGAGGTGTTCAAGAGGGGATTGGACGTGGCACTCGGTGCCATGATCTAGTCATGAGGTCTTGGGTGATAGGTTGGACTTGATAATCTTTGAGGTCTCTTCCAACATTGGTGATACTGTGTGATACTGTGTGTGTGTGAACCTTAACAGATGTCAAAACTAGCCAAAATGTCACAGTATCACAGAATCACCAAGGTTGGAAGAGACCTCAAAGATCATCGAGTGCAACCTGTCACCACAGACCTCATGACTAGACCATGGCACCGAGTGCCATGTCCAATCCCCTCTTGAGGACCTCCAGGGACGGTGACTCCACCACCTCCCTGGGCAGCACATTCACACAACACTCAAGGCTGATAGGTTCTCCTACGATCCCTTCACCCACCAGAATTCATCCTGACATTCTGTTCTCTCGGATTTGAATTAGAAGGTCACAGTAGACACTGGTGATAGAATTCGAGCAGCGAGGAGGCAACACAACACTCTGTGTCCCACTAAATTCCCTTGCAGAAAGGCACTGCTAAAGATTTCCAAGGTCATTACCCTAAGTGAGGTCCTCCATTCATTAAATCGAACACCTGAGCTGGATTTAGCGACTGTTTGAATCGACGAAGAAACTTTACTCCCTGATTGTCTCCACTCTTTGAGTTAACAAAAACTAAGAGAGGACTGGCACAGGATGGCGGGCATGTGGCTTTCCAGAAACCTGTGAACACAGTCAGAAAGAATGAAATAAATAAGGCTTTCTAATATGAACAACATAAAAAGGAAATCATGGGACAGAGGAAGAAAGGGGTGAAGAACAAAAGGAGTACATTTCATAACGCACAACGTACATGCTAAACTCAGAATCACTCCTGCAAGGAATTGTTCAAGGTTTACCACTTCATTTTATTCTTTCCAGTATTTTCTGTGCCTAGATTTAGTGAAATCCTGAAGACAATGAATTTATTTCCACAGTGAAAAAGTTTCTTAACCTTTTAGACCACTTCTCAATAATTAAATACATATTTCAGTTACAAGGGATGGGGTTTTAGTCTCGTTTTTTGCTAAGCTTACTCAGCTGAACTGGATCGTCCACCTCTGTATGAGCTTTCTAAGGGTTCCCACAGATTTCCAGTTACTGCACTCAGTTGCTCCCAGATGAGAATTTGTGTGGGGACATTTTCTCAGGCTGAAGTCATGCTATCAATTATCATGGAATCACTGAACATCAGTGTGATTCAAAGCTTATTAAAGCCACTGCAGGTCTTAACTAATTAAAGCACGCTTTCTACAAGGCCCTTAATAAGTAACTCCAATGGACACTGCTGTCACTAGCATGATCAGTTTATGGAAGCAGTGGTTTCTCAACAACACCTCAGAGTCAGAAATCACAGGTATATGTTTTGACATGTCTTTCAGGCAGTATTAAAATTACTATGCTGGTTTCAATGACTGCAAAAAATTACTAAACCTTCAAATTAAAGAAAAAAAAAAAAGGCATTAAAGGAGGCTAATTTAATTCTGCATTATCATAATGTCTAATTTTAAATGAGGTTTGATTAATCTATTTAAATGCCAAGAAAAATAGTTCCACATACGGAATAAGCTTCCTGGCATGGATAATAAATAGCAGCATGATGCTCTGGTCTAAGTCACCACATGGCAAGTAACTGGGAGTGAATACACACAGCACAAGCAATCACTAACTCCATACCATAAATTCATTACAATTGTGTTGAAGCTGTTTGCCTACATTTGTCATCAACACAAACAATGAAATTAAAGCAGTTAGATTTCATGAGGACAGACTGAAAGAGTTGGGGCTGTTCAATCTGGAGAAGAGAAGGCTCCGAGGTGACCTCATTGTGGCCTTCCAGTATCTGAAGGGGGCCTACAAGAAGGCTGGGGAGGGACTTCTCAGGATCTCAGGTAGTGATAGGACTAGGGGGAATGGAATGAAGCTGGACGTGGGGAGGAAGTTCTTCCCCATGAGAGTGGTGAAGCCCTGGAATGGGATGTCCAGGAGGTGGCTGAGGCCCCATCCCTGGAATGTTTAAGACCAGGCTGGATGAGGCTCTGGCCAGCCTGATCTAGTGTGGGGTGTCCCTGTCCATGGCAGGGGGTTGGAACTAGATGATCCTTGTGGTCCCTTCCAACCCTGACTGATACTATGATACTGAGTGCAGTCTTTCACTATTCACACATCTTTATACAGAGCCACCAAAGAGCACCTCTGAGTTTTGAACCTTTGCTGAGTTTTTATCTGTCTTGCACAATTCTTACACTGCTTGTATTTAAAAGACATGTAGAGACATTATGGAAGCACTTCCTCACTTTACCCCCATAAAATAGTTGTTGGGACTGAGCCATTCAGCTAACTTGCCTCTGTATAAAGCAGAGTTGCCCAAAATCTAAACACTCTCACAATGAGCTGTATGAGGTTTCACAGGGCCAAGTGCTGGGTCTTGTGCACCAACCCCATGCAACGCTACAGTCCGGGTTCAGAATGGCTGGAAAGCTGCCTGGCAGCGAAGGACCTGAAGGTGCTGGTTCGCAGCTGGCTGAACCGGAGCCAGCAGTTTGCTCAGGTGTCCAAGAAGCCAAACAATATCCTGGTACTCAGCATTGGTGAGGACACACCAATGTTTTCAGCCCCTCACTACAAGAAGGACATTTAGTTGCCTGGGCACATCCAGAGAAGGGCAACAAAGCTGGTGATGGGACTGGAGAACATGTTGTATGAGGAGCAGCTGCAGGACCTGGGATTGTTTAGTCTGGAGAAAAGGAGGCTGATGGGAGACCTCAGCCCTCTCTACAACTACCTGAAAGGAGGCTGTAGTGAGGTGGGTTTTGGCCTCTTCACCCTAGTAGTGATAAAACAAGAGGAAATGGCCTCAAATTGCACCAAGGGAGGTTTAGATTGGATATTAGGAAAAATTTCTTTACTGAAAGGGTGGGCAGGCATTGAAACATGCTGCCCAGGGAGGTGGTGAAGCCACCAAGCCTGGAGGTGTCCAAAAAAACACGTAGACATAGCACTTCAGGCTGTGGTGGTGTTAGGTTAACAGTTGGACTCGATGACATTAAAAACCTTTTCCAACTGAAGCTATCCTATGATTCTATACTGAGTGATCCATGGCAGGCAAGCATCAGCCCACTTCATCTGAGGATAGTGTTCATTGACAGAAAGAGTGATTGGCCATTGGAATGGACTGCCAAGGGAGGTGGTGGAGTCACCATCACTGGAAGTGTTTAAAAAGAGACTGCATGAGGCACTTACTGCCATGATTTAATTGATTAGATGGTGTTGGGTGACAGGTTGGACATGATGCTCTCAAAGGTCTTTTCCAACCTGGTTAATTCTGTATTCTGTACTTTCCAAGTACGATAACTAAACCAAGAGAAGATTTCTAGTGAGGGAACTTTCAAAGCCAGGTTTTAATTCACGTTGGTTAAAAAAATCCTTTAAAAAAACTACACAGAAAATTGCACTTGTCTCTAAACTTCACCTGCTGCAGGATTTTTGCCCTGTTCAGTCATACTGATATCACTGGGCACTGCAAGTCCAGAGCTACCAGTGAACACACTATCACGCTACGTACCATCAGAGTCTATACTGTTTAGTGCTGTTGGAGGTATGATGGATACCTTACATTGGCCAAGAGGACATTTACGAGGATATTGATCTTTACAGGCAGTGTGAACCTACAAAAGAAACAAAAAATTATCTCCCTACAGTGGCATTTTTTGATGAAAGTGTAACTGATACAATATTTACAACAAAAACAGATTAACACGTAACATTTATGCGCAGAGGGAAGAGGAGCGATACTGGAAAATAAGCATATGAGTGTTCAACAACAAAGGCTTGTTACTCATGCCACCAAACATCACTTTCAAGTATTTCATCTTCATTCTTCTCTGGAATGTGTGTCCAGAGAAGGGCAACAAAGCTGGGGAGGGGTTTGGAGCACAAGCCCTAGGAGAAGAGGCTGAGGGAGCTGGGGTTGTTTAGCCTGGAGAAGAGGAGGCTCAGGGGAGACCTTCTTGCTCTCTACAACTCCCTGAAGGGAGGTTGTAGCCAGGTGGGGGTTGGACGCTTCTCCCAGGCAACCAGCACCAGAACAACAGGACACAGTCTCAAGCTGCGCCAGGGGAGGTTTAGGCTCGAGGTGAGGAGAAAGTTCTTCACAGAAAGAGTGATTGGCCCTTGGAATGTGCTATCCAGGGAGGTGGTGGAGTCGCTGTCCCTGGAGGTGTCAAAGAGGGGATTGGACATGGCACTTGAAGCCATGGTTTAGTAGTCATGAGGTGTTGGGTGATAGGTTGAACTTGTTGATGTCTGAGGTCTTTTCCAACCTTATCGATTCTATGATACTTCACATGAAAGCATGGTTATGAAATGACAAAAGAGAGAATGGCGAGCAATAAAGCTGGCAAAATCCTAGAGGCTTGGAGGAGGTTCATTGCACCTACCATAGCTTTACACCAAAGGCACTTCCAATCTTGCAGGCGTAAAACACTGCCACAAGTCTTGTCGCAGACTGCGCATTTGGCACTGACGGGCAGATTACCCTCTAACCACTGGTGGGGCATAGCTATCTGTGAAGAAGAAATAGTCATACCAGACATTAGAGGCATTTGTCTCTCCAGTATAGGCAGATTGAAACTGTTTCCCATGGCTCTACCTTTTCATCAAAGAAGCAGATATGGCTGAGCAGGATAAGTGATTGTGATGGGTTACACCCATCCTGAAAGCAGGCGAGGCAGAGGGCTTGTGAGAATCTTGCGATCCCCAGAGGGTATTTTCCCCCTGGGAATCTGAGTTTGTCTGTTCCACTCCCCCTCCCTCTCCAGCAAGCCTATAAAAAGGAAGACACTGCAGCCATTTGCTCTCTTTTACTTCTACCTCACAGGGACGAAAGGACTAAGAGAGTTGCTGCTGGCTCCCTGATTCTCTGCCATGTAGTCAGGCCTGGTCTTTTTTGCCCTGCTGCATCTTCAAAGGACTGTTGTTTTTTGTATATATATTCTCCCTATCTATCCTTGTTCCTTACCCTTGTGAACCATTGCTGTTATTGTTTTGTGTATATGTATATGTATATATGTGTGTATATATGTGTGTATATATGTGTGTATATACGAGAGTGATTGCCCATTGGAATGGGCTGCCCATGGAGGTGGTGGAGTCACCTTCATTGGAGGTGTTCAGGAGGAGACTTGATGGGGTGCTTGGTGCCATGGTTTAGTTGTTTAGGTGGGTTGGATTGGTTGATGGGTTGGATGCGATGATCTTGAAGGTCTCTTCCAACCTGGCTTATTCTATTGTATTGTATACATATGTGTATATATATGTGTGTGTGTATATATGTATATATTGTTTAAAGAACATTTTTACGTCTCTACTTCCAAACCGACTCCAAATCATTTCTCGGTAGATTTACCTCCTCCTTTTTTTCTTATCCCCCTTTCTTTCCTTCTTTTTTTAGAGGAGGGGGAGTGGGAAGCAGAGGAGGGACTCTCAGTCTTGCCCCCCCCATCTGAGCTCTTAAGTCCCAGGTAAGGCTCAAACCACCACAGTGATGCTGATGCTCACAAGGCAGCAGCTATGAATGTGAACTATGGCGGAGCTTTATATGCTAACCAGAAGAGGCTGGAGAAGGGAGACGCATCTCATTCAACTATTGATGGCAGCAACTAACCACAAAACAATGGTGCAGTTAAATCTAGAGACTCCATAATACAAACCCATTCATTCAATGTTGACTACATGACATATGCCAATTAAAATAACTAAAATTCAGCAGAATATGCAGGGCAGCAGAATACCTCTGTGGCTTGACATAACCCTCGCCATGGCTGTTAAGTTACAGGTCTATAAAGCAGTCTCCAAATGCAGTGCAAAGCTTTACTCAGTGTTCTCTTTATTCCACTAACACCATGGGCAACTCAAGACACTCATAGGTGAGCACTTTATCACTAGCACTTAAGGAAGAACTTTCATGTCAGCAGCACATAACTCATTGTGTTTGTAAAAAAACACATCTAACACAATAAACCTCTGAAAACCCTTTGTCATTTCTTCTAATCTTAAAATTCCTGCTTTCATCAGTAAAAAGCCTCCCACACAGCAGTGAATTGCATAAAGGCCTTCTGGACAAGAGCTATCAGTAAGGAGGACACAAAATAGGTTGCTAAAAGAGCGCAGTAACAGTGTAAAATACCACTTTTGCTTAAGAGCAGCAGGAACTTCCGAGAACAGTTCTTCAGCTTCAGAGTTTCTCTGCATGTGGCCTTTAAAAACCTGTAACATGGCTGCAATCTAGTCCCTACAGATACTGAACTTGTCTCGTGAGATAGGAATATAACTTTTGCTCCAAATAGCACATGAATCTTTACAGTGCTACAGGCTGGGGTCAGAGTGGCTGGAGAGCTGCCAAACAGAAAGGGACCTGGGGGTACGGATTGACAGCTGGCTGAACATGAGCCAGCAGTGTGCCCAGATGGCCAAAAAGGCCAATGGCATCCTGGCCTGCATCAAGAATAGTGTGGCCAGCAGGAGCAGGGAAGTCATTCTGTCCCTGGACTCAGCACTGGTTAGGCCACACCTTGAGTCCTGTGTCCAGTTGTGGGCCCCTCAGTTTAAGAAGGACATTGAGACTCTTGAACATGTCCAGAGAAGGGCAACAAAGCTGGTGAGAGGCCTAGAGCACAAGCCCTATGAGAGGATGAGGGAGCTGGGATTGTTCAGCCTGGAGAAGAGGAGGCTCAGGGGAGACCTCATGCTCTCTACAACTACCTGAAGGGTGGTTGTAGGCAGGTGGGGGTTGGTCTCTTCTCCCAGGCAACAAGCACCAGAACAAGAGGACACAGTCTCAAGCATGCCAGGGGAAGTTTAGGCTCGAGGTGAGGAGGAAGTTCTTCACAGAGAGCGTTGTTAGCCATTGGAACGTGCTGCCCAGGGAGGTGGTGGAGTCACTGTTCCTGGAGGTGTTCAAGAGGGGACTGGATGTGGCACTTGGTGCCATGGTCTAGTAGTCATGAGGTGTTGGGTGACAGGTTGGACTTGTTGATCTCTGAGGTCTTTTCCAACCTTGTATTCTATGATCCTATGAAAAGTGTTCAGGAACAGAGCCACCTACCATTAACTTAAATGTGCCACATGGCAATATTTCTATACTTAGCCTTTTTTTTGCCTTCTTGCCCCATACATAAATAACAGGTTTGAAAAATACAGTAAATATGAACAGAACTTACACCATCTTCATCTTCAATGATATCTTTTCCAATTGAGGCTAAGGTAGTCCATTTGCAGTTATTCGTTGCTCGGACAGCACACCTTTTATGTGCTTTAAACTTACACACTGAAAGGCAGACAAACAAGTATACTGTGTTATTTGCTGTACTTCAGTCAGACTTACCTAGGGGAAAAAAATTAAACACAGATATTCCATAAAAAGCCAAGTACAGGTCACTTAATGTTGAACACATGACAGCTCAACTGAAAAACTAAAATCAGTTCATAAACGCTCCAGCTTTAACTCTTTCAATTGGGTTTCACAGTCTAGGTGTAGCCTGCATTAGCTGTGTCCTCAAACCCACATCAGTCCTCATTTCTCCCAGATGCAATACTGAGGTACAAATATATTTTAAAGAGTGCTTTTGCCTTTTCTATTCCTCCAAGGGCACAATTGAGGTACAAGGCTTTCATTTGCAAGAGGTGATACTTCAGAGTAGTGTTTTGCTTCAGGAGCTCTGATTCCTTGCTTAAAAGATCCCTTTCAGGCACCCTACCACGCCTGTTTTTTTCAGAAACTGAGAAAGTGAAGGGTTAGGTGATGATACATTTCTTCAGGACACTGGTGGATACAGTATTTTCCAAGAATTAAGTGAGGAAGAGCTTGACTTGTCACTGGGTTCTTTATTACAAATCTACTCCAGCACCAGAACAAGAAGACACAGTCTAAAGCTGTGCCAGAGGAGGTTTAGGCTGGATGTTGGGAAGAAAGTTTTCACAGAAAGAGTGATTTGCCATTGGAATGTGCTGCCCAGGGAGGTGGTGGAGTCAACATCACTGGAGGTGTTTAGGAAGAGACTGCATGGGGTGTTCAGTGCCATGGTTTAGTTGATTAGATAGTGTTGGGTGATAGGTTGGACTCGATGATCTCAAAGGTCTCTTCCAACCTGGTTAATTCTATCCTATCCTATCCTAGCCTAGCCTAGCCTAGCCTAGCCTAGCCTAGCCTAGCCCAGCCTAGCCTAGCCTATCTCAACTCAACACAAGTCTGTAATACAAGCAGACATTTTGGCAATCTAATAACTATTTGTATTTTGATCAGCTCCATTAATGTGACTAGTTAATGGTGTTAATGTTAGACCAAAAAGACTGACACACCCAACTGTGGGTATTTCTGTTACTGGAAGTGCATGACATCATTCTACTTAGAGTGCATTATATAAATTATTTTGGCAAAGGCCATTAAAGGTTTATGAGAACTAGCCAGCAGACCAGAAGTAGTAGTCTCTTTTCAAGCAAATATTTGACAGGAAACTTGTCTACCATTAAAAAACATTAAGCCGTGGTACAAAAGGTCTTACAAATCACAAATTTCTCATTTTCATTCCATTGATCCATTGCCAGATCAATTTAAAAATTGAACCCAGGCTATGCAAGCAACATCTGAGTTTGAGAGCAATCCTCACTGTTCTAGAAGATGCATGAAAGGTGCTTAGCTTGGAGAGAAGGAAACAGAAACAGGAGTCTTGCAGCTTTTATAACAACACTCCCTATGTTCCTCAGTTTAGGAAAGATGCTGAGTTGCTGGAATGTGTCCAGAGAAGGGCAACAAAGCTGGGGAGGGGTTTGGAGCACAAGCCCTATGAGGAGAGGCTGAGGGAGCTGGGGTTGCTTAGCCTGGAGAAGAGGAGGCTCAGGGGAGACCTTCTTGCTCTCTACAACACATCCTCTGAAGAACTTCCTCCTAACATCCAGCCTAAACCTCCCTTGCTGCAGCTTGAGACTGTGTCCTCTTGTTCTGGGGCTGGTTGCCTGGGAGAAGAGACCAACCCCCACCTGGCTACAACCTCCCTTCAGGTAGTTGTAGACACCAAGAAGGTCTCCTCTGAGCCTCCTCTTCTCCAGGCTAAGCAACCCCAGCTGCCTCAGCCTCTCCTCATAGGGCTTGTGCTCCAAACCCCTCCCCATCTTTGGGTTTGAAGAGTCTGAGCCTGTTCTTCTTTGAAGAGCATGGAATAGAAAATCAATAAAATAGGTGGCAGAGTGGTAAGTTTGGGGTGGCAAAGAACTGAGTGTACTGCTAATGTAGTTGAATTAATTAATGGCTGGTTAGAATAAAAGGCCTTCAAGACAGAAGTACTCTGTAACAAAGGTGAATATTTTCAGTGGCAAACATCCTATGCTAACATTCAGTAATGTTGAGTTTTCTTCATTATAGATAAAAATAGCTCTAGATATAATTGCTGCCTCTGACAGCAGATGTTGGTACCACTGTGACAACTGATTGCTAATTAAGTGGTTTTCTTGGTTGGCTTTTTGAGAGAGCTTCATATTCCAACCAGAAACATTTAGACAGGAAATTTAAATATTAAATGACTGTCTACAAATATTTTGGTTTTGGTTTAGATCAATTTGTTCTTTTTGTCATCTTTATAACTTCATTGGTGAAGTAATGGTAATTAGAATCATAGTATCAGTCAGGGTTGGAAGGGACCACAAGGATCAGCTAGTTCCAACCCCCTGCCTTGGGCAGGGACACCCCACACTAGATCAGGCTGGCCAGAGCCTCATCCAGCCTGGGCTTAAACACCTCCAGGGATGGGGCCTCAACCACCCCCTGCATAACCCATTCAAGGGCTTCACCACTCTTATGGGGAAGAACTTCTTCCTCACGTCCAGCCTGAACCTCCCCATCTCCAGCTTCATTCCATTCCCCCTACTCCTATCACAACCTGAGAGCCTGAGAAGTCCCTCCCCAGCCTTCTTGTAGGCCCCCTTCAGATACTGGAAGGCCACAATGAGGTCACCTCTGAGCCTTCTCTTCTCCAGACTGAACAGCCCCAACTCCCTCAGTCTGTCCTCATAGGAGAGGTGCTCCAGCCCTCTGATCATCCTCCTGGCCCTTCTCAATTGATATCTTGCATTGGAATGGGCTACCCAGGGAGGTGGTGGAGTCACCATCACTGGACGTGTTTAACAGGAGACTGGATGGGGTGCTTGATGCCATGGTTTAGTTGATTAGGTGGTGTTGGATGATAGGTTGGACTCGATCTCTGAAGTAGTTTCCAACCTGGTCTATTCTACTCCACTCCACTCTACTCTACTCCACTCTACTCTACTCTACTCTACTCTACTCTACTCTACTCTACTCTACTCTATTCTATTCTATTCTATTCTATTCTATTCTATTCTATTCTATTCTATTGCCAAAGTTCTGAAACTGGCCTGGAAGTTCCTGATCCTGTCTATGTAGAGTAAGTCATCAAGATGGAAGGGTTTGTCTTCATGTATTCCATGACATTTGCTGTTTTGTTTCCAACAGTATCACACGACAGATAGAGAAGCTACAGCAAAAAAAAAGTGATTCATAATAAAACAGTGACCCAATTTTGCTACAATTTCAAGCATGTCTGTTATTAAAAAGGATAAAGTACACCAGCTCCTTGCTAGTTTTTACTGTTTTGGAATGGAATGGAATGGAATGGAATGGAATGGAATGGAATGGAATGGAATGGAATGGAATGGAATGGAATGGAATGGAATGGAATGGAATGGAATGGAATAGGATAGGAGCAGGTTGGAAGAGACCTTTCAGATCATCGACTCCAAACTATCACCCAACACCACCTAATCAACTAAACCATGCAACCAAGCACCCCATCCAGTCTTCTCCGAAACACCTCCAATGATGGTGACTCCACCACCTCCCCAGGCAGCACATTCCCCAAATAAACAACTTCTTGAGATAATTTAATTCTACAGAGTGCTAATAGAATAATCAAAGTACTCCTCAGTTAAGTTACTTAACTCTGCAAGACAGCTTCCATAGGAGGGTGCAAAGTGCTCATTATATGATCATACATTTTTTGAGGATAGGACCCTCATTCTCTACAACTACCTGAAGGGAGGTTGTAGCCAGGCAGAGGCTGGCCTCTTCTCCCAGGCAGCCAGTACCAGAACAAGAGGACACAGTCTCAGGCTGCGCCAGGGCAGGTTTAGGTGGGATGTTAGGAAGAAGTTCTATACAGAGAGAGTGATTGGCCATTGGAATCGGCTGCCCATGGAGGTGGTGGAGTCACCTTCACTGGAGGTGTTCAGGAGGAGACTTGATGGGGTGCTTGGTGCCATGGTTTAGATGTTGGGTGGGTTGGATTGGTTGATGGGTTGGATGCGATGATCTTGAAGGTCTCTTCCAACCTGGTGTATTGTATTGTATTGTATTGTACATGCAATGGATGTTTATAATACAATACAATAATACAATACACCAGGTTGGAAGAGACCTTCAAGATCATCGCGTCCAACCCATCAAACAATCCAACCCACCCAACAACTAGACCATACAGCCAAGCACCCCATCAAGTCTTCTCCTGAACACCTCCAGTGAAGGTGACTCCACCACATTATTCATGAGTATGCACTATTGTTTTGCTCTGGTGCATGATAATTTTCAACAGGCATTTGCCTTATACACAAAACATAATAAAATACTGCATTTTAGATACCAATATCAATTTCTTCCTGCCCCTTAATAATAATAATAATAATAATAATGAATAATAATGCTACTACAACTAAATCTTTTTTCTTTCTTTCTTTCAATACTGTATATCTTCAAAGCATCAAGGCCTTCATAACAGCTTCAACTGATTTTTGCAATTACAGGTCCCAGGTTATAAACAAGACAAGACTACTGGTTTGGTCAAAAAGTACAATACAATACAATACAATACACCAGGTTGGAAGAGACCTTCAAGATCATCGCGTCCAACCTATGAACCAATCCAACCCACCCAACAACTAAACCATGCAGCCAAGCACCCCATCAAGTCTTCTCCTGAACCCCTTAAGCGATTTCTCCAGGACTACAAAGGGGCACAGTGTGATACAAAGTCACAGAACACAATGACTTCTTTCACAATGAACATCTCTTCTCTTCCTGATTCAGTAGTCACTCTCCAGCCTGTGCAAAAAGGGTGGCAAAACCCCTGGAAATAATGTCTACCCAGGCAGTGCACGTACAACATCCTGTGCAGTGGGTAAGAATGACAGTGTTTTGTGAGGGAAAACCCCCACCAACCATAATTAAAGAAGACCAAAGTGCATTGACAGAGGCACTATAGAATAGAATAGAATAGAATAGAATAGAATAGAATAGAATAGAATAGAATAGAATAGAATAGAATAGAATAGAATAGAATAGAACAGGATAGAACAGGATAGGATAGAACAGGATAGGATAGGATAGAACAGGATAGGATAGGATAGGATAGGATAGGATAGGATAGGATAGGATAGGATAGAATAGAATAGAATAGAATAGAATAGAATAGAATAGAATAGAATAGAATAGAATAGAATAGAATAGAACAGGATAGGATAGGATAGGATAGGATAGGATAGGATAGGATAGGATAGGATAGGATAGGATAGGATAGGATAGGATAGGATAGAACAGGATAGACTAGACTAGACCAGGTTGGAAGAGACCTTCGAGATCATTGTGTCCAACCCATCCTCCAACACCATCTAATCAACTAAACCACGGCACCAGTATCTTCTTATTTCTTGTTTTCACAATACTAATGTGTCCTTCCAATGTTGTTTCTTTGTGCAGTTCATCACAGGAGAAAGAATCTCATTTAAACTGCGACCTCCATCTTGTCAGGTATATTTTATGTTCAACAATTAAGATTCAGTCATGATAATGACAAAAATACAGGAAAAAACACATATTTCAGAATAGGCATAAAGGCAGTGTTCCACTGACAAGGACTTGGATAATAAATATGGTATTAATAAAGAGTAATTCAGGCTAGAGTTTGAAAGAGTTTCTGTCGATAACGACCTACAGTAGTTGTTCAGGTTCCCTAAGTATTCCATGTAGCCTTCTCTTTACCTGACAATGTCTTAGGCTTGCATGTGGCAAGCTAAACTTTGAAAAAGAGGAACATTTGAGGAGCATAAAGAACCAAAACTTTATTTAATTCAATTAATCTGGAGTAGTTCCCAAATCATAGAATCATAGAATCAGTCAGGGTTGGAAGGGACCACAAGGATCATCTAGTTCCAACCCCCCTGCCATGGGCAGGGACACCCCACATTACATCAGGCTGGCCAGAGCCTCATCCAGCCTGGGCTTAAGCACCTCCAGGGATGGGGCCTCAACCACCTCCCTGGACAACCCATTCCAGGGCTTCACCACTCTCATGGGGAAGAACTTCCTCCTCATGTCCAGCCTGAATCTCCCCACCTCCAGCTTCATTCCATTCCCCCTAGTCCTATCACTACTTGAGATCCTGAGAAGTCCCTCCCCATCAAAGCCAAAAATATATTTTTTCTGTCCTAGTGAAGACTGTGGATGAATGCTGTGGATATTGTCAGTCCTTTAGAGCTAGCTAGAGCAACACAACACACAGACAGCACTTGCAAAGCAGATTATCTTTTGAGAAGAAAGAACAAAAGTGGGAGGAAGAGCATTACACCCCAAAGAAGTGTATGATTAAATCTGATAAAAGTCAGTTGGGTTTTGAGCAGCAGAAAGAATAAGAGCCTGGTTTGATATGGAGTTATATCTTAAGTCTGATATACATATTGGTCATTTGACTTCTAAAAAGATGTAAGTTCACATTACAGTCATTTTCCTAGCAGAGGTACTGATCTACCCTCCACTTTTGCTACACTAGCTTCCACAACAATTACAGGGGTGTCTTCAGGGCGGGCCCCTCAATTTAAGAAGGTCATTGTCCAGAGAAGGGCAATGAGGCTAGGGAGAGGCCTCGAGCACAAGCCCTATGAGGAGAGGCTGAGGGAGCTGGGGTTGCCTAGCCTGGAGTAGAGGAGGCTCAGGGGTGACCTTCTTGCTCTCTACAACTACCTGAAGGGAGGTTGTAGCCAGGTGGGGGTTGGTCTCTTCTCCCAGGCAATCAGCACCAGAACAAGAGGACACAGTCTCAAACTGTGCCAGGGGAAGTTTAGGCTTGAGGTGAAGAGAAAGTTCTTCACAGAGAGAATTGCTAGCTGTTGGAGTGTGCTGCCCAGGGAGGTGATGGAGTCATCCCTTTGTGCTATGGTTTAGCAGTCATGAAGTCTTGGGTGACAGATTGGACTTGATGATCTTTGAGGTCTCTTCTAACCTTATTGATTCTATGATTCTATGATAATTGGAATGGAACGGAACAGAACAGAACAGAACAGAACAGAACAGAATAGAATAGAATAGAATAGAATAGAATAGAATAGAATAGAATAGAATAGAATAGAATAGAATAGAATAGAATAGAATAGAATAGAATAGAATAGAATGGAATAGACCAGGTTGGAAGAGACCTTCAAGATCATCATGTCCAACCCATCATCCAACACCATCTAATCAACTAAACCATGGCACCAAGCACCCCATCAAGTCTCCTCCTAAACACCTCCAATGATGGTGACTCCACCACCTCCCTGGGCAGCACATTCCAATGGGCAATCACTCTCTTTGTGTAGAATTTCTTCCTAACATCCAGTCTGAACCTCCCCTGGAGCTGCTTGAGACTTGATAAACCTTTCATGAAGACTACCTGGAGGGAAGGTGCCCTGGAAAAAGAAGGCACCTTTTGTTATATCCAGAAGAAATAAGGCTTTGTTGGGTGGTCAGGCTTCTGAAGACCAGCACATCTAAGAGAATAAAATACTGCAGGACTGATCTTCTGAAGTATCATAATGGGATTTATTTATCTGTTTCTTTAGCTACCTTTAGCAGTCAAGAATCAGACCACAAAGACTCTCAGCTGCTTTCAAAATAACTTGGAGTGCCAGGAACTCAAACCACTGACTGAGGGGAGGAAGAGCTGTAATATCTCTTGAGAAGCCTCTCATGCCTCTCACTACAAGACCTAATAGAGTAGCTTGAGATCAGTGACCACACAAATGATTGAATTTAATATAGATATAAATGGATTTCCAGTGTAAAGCAGCACTAGAGGTTTCAGATGCTAGCTATGAATATTTAACAGCTTTTAAAAAGATGTAATGAGAAAAAGTAGCACAGAACACGTCTGGGGAATTTCAAGACTCCATAATTCCAACATCATCTTCTCAAACAGTGTATATTGCTAACACAGGGCAAGCAAAGAAAAAAAGAAAAGACAGATGCATTAGAAGCATACAAGGCAGGAGCAAGCAAATATGAATTCAATCACATGAGAACTTCAGAGAAAGTAGCATCAAACCAAAATACACTTCTGAAAGAAATTAAGGATGATTACCAGGGGTTTTGACAGATATACAGAATCAGACACATCATCAGTAAATTGGCAGATGACATAAAGCTGGGGACAGATGTTGACATAGCAGAGGGTAGAAGAGCTCTGCAGAGCGACTCTGACAGGCTGCACAGATGGGCAGAGTCCAAGGGCATGAGATTGAACACATCCAAGTGCCGGGTTCTCCACATTGGCCACAGCAACCCCAGGCAGTGCTACAGGCTGGGGTCAGAGTGGCTGGAGAGCGGCCAGGCAGAGAGGGACCTGGGGGTACTGGTTGACAGATGGCTGAATATGAGCCAGCAGTGTGCCCAGGTGGCCAAAAAGGCCAAGGGCATCCTGGCCTGCATCAGGAATAGTGTGGCCAGCAGGAGCAGAGAGGTCATTGTGGCCCTGTACTCAGCACGGGTTAGGCCACCTTGAGTCCTGTGTCCAGTTCTGGGCCCCTCAGTTTAGGAAAGATGTTGAGTTGATGGAAGGTGTCCAGAGAAGGGCAACAAAGCTGGGGAGGGGTTTGGAGCACAAGCCCTGTGAGGAGAGGCTGAGGGAGCTGGGGTTGCTTAGCCTGGAGAAGAGGAGGCTCAGGGAGACCTTCTTCCTGTCTACAGCTACCTGAAGGGAGGTTGTAGACAGGCAGAAGTTGGTCTCTTCTCCAAGGCAGCCAGCACCAGAACAAGAGGACACAGTCTCAAGCTGTGCCAGGGGAGGTTTAGGCTGGCTGTTACAGAGTCACAGAAAGAGTGATTGGCCATTGGAATGGGCTGCCCAGGGAGGTGGTGGAGTCACCATCACTGGAGGTGTTTAGGAAGAGATGTGATGGGGTGCTTTGTGGTATGGTTTACTGGATTACATAGTGTTGGGTGATAGGTTGCACTTGATGATCTCAAAGGTCTTTTCCAACCTGGTTAATTCAATTCAATTCAATTCTATTCTATTCTATTCTATTCTATTCTATTCTATTCTATTCTATGCTATTCTATTTTATCCTATCCTATCCTATCCTATCCTATCCTATCCTATCCTATCCTATCCTATCCTATCCTATCCTATCCTATAATTAAATATCTTACTTTAAAATTTATTTGGAAAAAAACACAACAATAAACATAATAAAATAGATAGAAACTTGCAGCTAAGTAAGGGGAGACAAATGTATGAATAGATAAAAGAATATAACAGTCTCTAAATATAAACCAGTTCAGGTCACACAGTTTTAAGAAACTGTGGAGCAATGAAAGCAAATCCAGACTACCTTTATGAGCCATTCATAAAAACTGCTGAAAGATCAACTGGCATCAGAAATATGCATAAATGTAGCACTAGTGTGTATTAAGTAATGCAGAAAGGTGACATGGTCTAAATATAAGAATTAAGGAAACAGACACCAGCACCTTGGAAATTAAAATCACAAGAAAAATAAGGCTGGAAAAGAACAAACAAACAAAGAAACAAAACCCAAGAACAAAACAGAAAAGGATGAACTACCACCATTAACATTGATAATCTTACAAGAAGTATTCTTGCTAAATACCTTTTTTAAAATACCTATAATATTAATTTAGAAAAAGATAAATTCTTTAGGACAGGAACTAAGTCTTTCCTTAGCCTCAGTATATGCAACGGTATCGGTACCCCCATGCAATACAAGTCCATTTTGGTTAAGCACATGATACTTCCATCTACCACTATTAGACACTGAAAATACCCTAATTGCCTTAAAACTGCCCAAATGACTTACACAAAGCAGAAAGCACACAGAGGAGCAGCTGAAGCAACTATGCTACTTCGAATTTCTATGGCATGGGTTCATCCCGTTCCTTGGCAACTGCACCATTAGCTGCATTAAAAGCACGGGCACTTCAGGACAGTGGGTTAATGTTTCCCCCGTAAGATTTCCTTAATACATATCACTGTGCTCAGACTTCAAGTATTATAATAGCATCAGTAACAGAAATGTGTTTGAAATTGGGTAACATGGCAGCCCATGGCTTGGACAGGAGCACACTGCGTAGGGTTAGGAACTGGCCGGAGGGCCGAGCCCAGAGAGTGATGGTGAATGGTGCCACATCCAGCTGGCAGCCAGTCACTAGTGGTGTGCCCCAAGGATCAGTGCTGGGCCCCATGCTCTTCAACATCTTTATTGATGATCTGGATGAGGGCATTGAGTCCATCATCAGGAAATTTGCAGAGGACACCGAGCTGGGGGCAGGAGTTGATCTGCTGGAGGGCAGAGAGGCTTTGCAGAGGGACCTCGACAGGCTGGACAGATGGGCAGAGTCCAAGGGCATGAGATTGAACACATCCAAGTGCTGGGTTCTGCACATTGGCCACAGCAACCCCATGCAGTGCTACAGGCTGGGGTCAGAGTGGCTGGAGAGCAGCCAGGCAGAAAAGGACCTGGGGGTACTGGTTGATGGTAGGCTGAACATGAGCCTGCAGTGTGCCCAGGCAGACAAGACACCCAATGGCATCCCGGCCTGCATCAGGAAGAGTGTGGCCAGCAGGAGCAGGGAGGTCATTGTGCCCCTGTACACTGCACTGGTTAGGCCACACCTTGAGTCCTGTGTCCAGCTCTGGGCCCCTCAGTTTAGGAAGGATGTTGTCTTGCTGGAATGTGTCCAGAGAAGGGCAACAAAGCTGGTGAGGGGTTTGGAACACAAGCCCTATGAAGAGAGGCTGAGGGAGCTGGGGTTGCTTAGCCTGGAGAGGAGGAGACTCAGGGGTGATCTTATTGCTCTCTACAACTACCTGAAGGGAGGTTGTAGCCAGGCAGAGGTTGGTCTCTTCTCCCAGGCAGCCAGCACCAGAACAAGAGGACACAGTCTCAAGCTGCGCCAGGGCAGGTTTAGACTGGACGTTAGGAGGAAGTTCTACACAGAGAGAGTGATTCCCCATTGGAATGGGCTGCCTGGGGAGGTGGTGGGGTCACCTTCATTGGAGGTGTTCAGGAGGAGACTTGATGAGGTGCTTGGTGACATGATCTAGTTGTTTGATGGGTTGGACGCGATGATCTTGAAGGTCTCTTCCAACCTGGTTTATTGTATTGTATTGAATCCAAAAAATACCAAGTTTTGAACAGTGGGTTGCTTTTTTTGGACAGTTAGCTGTTCTGGTAATTAAGTATCTCCATATCTTATATGTATATATATAAACATATATGCATACATATACATGCATATAGATAGATACATATCTACAATACAATATTGTATAGATAGATACATATATATCTATATCATCATGTCACACAACTGCTTTATTTTCTGCTGATTTTTAACCCAAGCAGACTTGTTAGCACTTTCCCACAGAACTTGCAGCAGAAAATGAATAAGCTGTTTTCGGGCTTACTATAATTGTTTGGGAAACACCGTTTGGTTAGCCACATCTCCTTTTTCTCTGTGCTGGATTTTATCAGTTGAAGCAAAACACCAAGTCATCTACCCCTCTACCCCCTCGCTACATGAGAGGCTTTTGTAAACCAAATCATCTACCCTCATCTGTCCTGCAGGATCAGGCAGCAGCAACGGAGCAGGTGCCCATGTGGCCAAGAAGGCCAATGGCATCCTGGCCTGGATCAGGAATAGTGTGGCCAGCAGGAGCAGGGAGGCCATTCTGCCCCTGGACTCAGCACTGGTCAGGCCACACCTTGAGTCCTGTGTCCAGTTCTGGGCCCCTCAGTTTAGAAAAGATGTTGAGTTGCTGGAATGTGTCCAGAGAAGGGCAACAAAGCTGGGGAGGGGTTTAGGGTACAAGCCCTCTGAGGAGAGGCTGAGGGAGCTGGGGTTGCTTAGCCTGGACAAGAGAAGGCTCAGGGAGACCTTATTGCTCTCTGCAACTGTCTGAAGGGAGGTTGTAGACAGGCGGGGGGCTGGTTTCTTCACCCAGACAACCAGCACCAGAACAAGAGGACACAGTCCTAAGCTGCACCAGGGGAGGTTTAGGCAGGATGTTAGGAAGAAGTCCTTCACAGAGAGAGTGATTGGCCACTGGAATTGGCTGCCCAGAGAGGTGGTGGAGTCACCATCACTGGAGGTGTTCAGAAGGAGACTGGATGGGGTGCTTGGTGCCATGGTTTAGTTGATTAGATGGTGTTGGATGATGGGTTGGACACAATGATCTCAGAGGTCTCTTCCAACCTGGTCTGGCTATTCTATTCTATTCTATTCTATTCTATTCTATTCTATTCTATTCTATTCTATTCTATTCTATTCTATTCTATTCTATTCTATTCTATTCTCTCCTCTCTACCCCCTCACTGCATGAGAGGCTTTTTGTAAACCAAATAATCTACCCTTATCTGTCCTGCAGGATCAGGTAGCTGCAACAGAGCAAAGCATATCTGGAGGGGAAGGGGTCATAGAGCTGAATAAAGTGGTAACAACTCTCATAGGTTTGAGACAGAAACTACCATTATGACCCACCCCCCCCCCCAAGTAATGGCAATTCTGCAAACCAGTAAGACCATTTTGTTTCACATTTTTAATGGGCAAATCCAATCTTCTCATGCAAACTGTCCACCTAACACATTCCAAACTGGTCACTGCAGTAAGAACGAGACATTTCAGTGATATGACATAGAAAAAGCTACCTGGAGCACATAGAAAGTGAGTCTGATCACCTTGTGCCTGAGCAGCCCTTCTGCCCAAAAGGAAGTGACTTTAGATTTCTCCCTTCAATGGTTTGTTTTTTTTTCCCTCACTTATTATTTTCAGAATCATTACTCATCCCAAACTTCCAGCCATCTGTCTACATACACAGCATTATAAGCAGAGAGAAGAAAGCATTCATTTTACCTTCACAAGACAGGCCATGAGAAGTGACTCCAGAGAGGCTCTCTCTACACACGTTACAGAAGGTAGGTCGGGCATGGGAGCAGGCGTACCAGTTATGCATCCCTGAGAAATGTTCCACATTAAACTGTGCGGTCTAGTAAAGGAGAAGTTAAGACAAATTTGCAAGTACAGAACACAGCTACAGTGACTGAAATTACCTATGGTTCCATATTACAGGGGATGACAATGCAATGCTCACCAAAAATATTTTCCAAAGGGTACTTAGCCTGCTCTCCCTCCAAAATCCTAAACCAAAGCATGACCATAAGCTCTTATTTCACAAGCAAGCATCTTAACATGAAACTTGTCTCTGACATTAGACACATTTTTTCACACTTAAGGGGAATGAATGCTCAATTTCTGTGTCCTGTAGCTTGATCTGTTGAGCAGGAACAGGTTGCACCAAGAGAGACGTTACTTGGTGAACTTACCTCATAGTGTTCCCTGGACTGAACGGACTTCAGAGAGCTTATCCAGTCCTCCATTTCTTTTCTGTTCTCAGCACACAATATTAGTCTCCTAAATGGGGTGATTATCTGAAAAAGGTAAGGAATTCTGATTAATCCAGATATTAAACACCCTGATAGACTGTAATATTTCATGTACTCTTTCTTGTGAGATGTACTCCTATTTCACATACTCATCTCTGTGAGATGGTGCAAAAGGAAGAACACAGCTTAGATCACAAGATATTAAACATTTACAACTATTTTCTTTACTGCACTATAAACAACAAATGAGTTTGCTCTCCAGCTCTAGTTTCCAAGATTCTAACCAGGCTTCCTCCTCAGCTCTTTGTCTACACACTCTGAGATTTAAATACTCAAACAGCAGGCACTGGAACTGCTAAAACAAGCAATCCAGGAACTACTAATTGACAAAAACTGCACGTCTATTTCATAACAGTACTATTACAACTTCAAGGTCCATTCCAGCTGCTAGAGACAAAACCATAACAAAACGTAAAGCCTCCTGTTGTCTTAAGGAACAACAGAAGCATTCACCATATTTCTCTGTCCTGTACACTGACATTAAATTTACAGAAATCTAAGTTTACCAAATTGAAACACACACAAATTTAAACCCGAAATTTCCATTGAAAGAAGATACACAAATCTTTTTATAAAGAAATAGATAACAAAAGCAAGCAGCTGAAATCCTATCCTGCTAGGAGGGTTGGATGAATTCTAGGAGCAAGCTGATGCCAGGGAGTTTTCAGTAGTCTGGAGATGGATTCTAGAAGTCTGAAGATGCTGTATCTAGGAGGTTCAGAGTACAAGCTGCTTTCCCCTCTCCCTCACCAATACAAAAATAATTAAAATAACAGAAAGGCACCAGAAACTCTCATCTAACTCCCACTGAAAGTATTTCGAGCACTGCACTAAAATAGATGAAGCAGCTACTTGCAGAGCAATGAATTTAAAACAAAATAAGAAATGAAATGAAAGTTATTTGTCTTGTCGTAGGAAGTCTGAAAAATAAAATCCTTTACCAATCTCATGCATACACCTATTGCATGGTATATACCACTCACACTTGCCAATCACTTCAGTAAAACAAAGAAAGGACCACCAAAAATGATGGCTAGGAGCATTGTTTTAAATGCTTCAGGTTAGGTATTTTAGCATTTGCACACTATTAGTAAGCACTCATCTACAGCTGCACTTACCCAGTCTCTGCCGTAAGTGATCTCTAGCCTTGATTTCTCCTATCCACTTCTTTATTAAACTGAGCAGCACTTCAACGTATCTCAGAGGAAACGTAACTGAAGTGCAGCAAGCTGCAAGTCACATGGAGGAGAGGCAAAACCCCTGTGGGCTTGCTCCCCTCCCCACCTCCCCACCCCCTTTTTCTTTCTAATGTACTCTCTTCACATGGAACGGAATCGTTCCTCTGTTTTCTATTTCCTTCAATCCTGCTTAAGCTTTTTAATAAGTTTTATTAGTAGATCTCCACAGCTCTTCCTAAAGAACAGTTAATGCAAAGAGCAATGTTTCTCTCATTAGTTTGGAGCCAAACAGACGCTTTATTACTTCAAAATGTTTTTCTAGGCCAGGTCATCAAATACAGCCCAGAAAAGCCATTAAATCATAATATAACCCTGGCTCCAACAACAATCAGAATTCTGCTGGAATTTCCAGGTTTCAGCGGACTCAGAAATCTCCTCTGGGCAAATACACCCATCAGATTATTTCCTATCATATAGCACACCATTACAACACAGATTAAGTTAGGGAAGTCCACTCAAAACTCTGCATTCATCCTTCCCCCGTGCTCATTACCAATGCTAACCTGTAACCAGATGCCGTGAGGTGCCATTAAGCAACAAAAGCTGCATTTACTGCTTCAGACTCCCAGCAATCATGATGGATTCAAGTAATGTTTCTTAATATTATTCATGTCTTTAATACAACAGATCAAATAAATCCTCTCTGCATTCCCCCCACTCTACCCTCCCAAAAATCAATGCCTTAGTTCAGTAGTTAACACAGATATATATAGAATAGAATAGCATAGAATAGAAAGAATGGAATGGAATGGAATGGAATGGAATGGAATGGAATGGAATGGAATGGAATGGATTAGAATGGAATAGAGTAGAATAGAATAGAGTAGAATAGAATAGAGTAGAATAGAATAGAGTAGAATAGAATAGAGTAGAATAGAATAGAATAGAATAGAATAGAATAGAATAGAATAGAATAGAATTAACCATGTTGGAAAAGACCTTTGAGATCATCGAGTCCGAACTATCACCCAACACCACCTAATCAACTAAACCATGGCACCAAGTGCCTCATCCAGTCTCTTCATAAATACCTCCAGTGATGGTGACTCCACCACCTCCCTGGGCAGCCCATTCCAATGATCAATCTAGTGCCAATGGAGATGCCCTTTCATATACAAAGCATGAGCACAAGATAGGTAAATACGACAGAGTACCATAGCATCCAGAACAGCAGGTGAGACATCAAAGGCCATCGCCAAAGGTACTACACACTCGTGTACTAGCAACAAAATCATGTCACTAAAATAGGCATTGAATGCATGTAAACACACCAGAAAGTCCTTTTTCCCAATTCTTATAAAATTCAGAACACACTCAAATTAATGAAAAAAAAAATTAGAATAGAATAGAATAGAATAGAATAGAATAGAATAGAATAGAATAGAATAGAATAGAATAGAATAGAATGAATAGCATAGCATAGCATAGCATAGCATAGCATAGCACAGCACAGGACAGGACAGGATAGGATAGGATAGGATAGGATAGGATAGGATAGGATAGGATAGGATAGGATAGGATAGGATAGGATAGGATAGGATAGGATAGGATAGGATAGGATAGAATTAACCAGGTTGGAAAAGAACTTCAAGATCGAGGCCAACCTATCATCGAACACTATCTAATACTACTTACAAAGGCCTAGTAATCTTATCTCACTGCATACAGTCATATTCAAAATCCTGTATCTTCTCTTTTCCCAATCAAAGTCAGTAGAATTGTTACATATTGATTGTGTTCAGAGAAGGGCAACAAAGCTTGGGAGGGGTTTGGAGCACAAGCCCTATGAGGAGACGCTGAGGGAGCTGGGGTTGCTTAGCCTGGAGAAGAGGAGGCTCAGGAGACCTTGCTCTCTACAACTCCCTGAAGGGAGGTTATAGCCAGGAGGGGTTGGTCTCTTCTCCCAGGCAACCAGCACCGGAACAAGAGGACACAGTCTCAAGCTGTGCCAGGGAAGGTTTAGGCTGGATGTTAGGAAGAAGTTCTTCACAAAAAGAGTGATTGGTCATTGGAATGTGCTGCCCAGGGAAGTGGTGGAGTCACCATCACTGGAAGTATTTAGGAAGAGTCTGGATGGGGTGCTTGGTGCCATGGTTTAGTTGATTAGGTAGTGTTGGATGATTGGACTTGATGATCTCAAGGTTCTTTTCCAACCTGGTTAATTCTATTCTATTCTATTCTATTCTATTCTATTCTATTCTATTCTATTCTATTCTATTCTATTCTATTCTACTCTACTCTACTCTACTCTACTCTACTCTACTCTACTCTATTCTATATTATCTTTTAAAAAAATGCTCACTGCCTCAAATATTATTATTTATATATCACTCTGAATATAGACTCACAGAATCATGGAGTGGCTTAGGTTGGACGGGACCTTAGAGATCATCTACTCCACTATACATGCTCAACTCTTAACAGACAAGAAGAAATTGTGTAAAACAATGACAAAGGAAGTGTCCCAGGAACCATTGCAAGATTCAGGAGGAGACTTGATGGGGTGCTTGGTTGCCATGGTTTAGTTGTTTAGGTGGGTTGGATTGGTTGATGGGTTGGACGCGATGATCGTGAAGGTCTCTTCCAACCTGGTGTATTGTACTGTATTGTATTAAGAAAACACATCTTGGAGGAGCTCAGGTGCTAATGCTTTGCACACTGACAAAGCAGGGGACAAATCAAGGAAGATGAAAACAGACAAAATGCCTTAAAAATAAATAAATAAACCAAGTAGATTTGATTTAATTTAAAAGATTAAATGACTTAACTGTTGTCAAGTAGCCAAGACACAGTCATTGCTGATTTTGGGAAAGAGAGTTATCAAAGCCAGATTCTGAAGTATATTGGAAAGTAATGAAAATGAGGGAATTAAAACCACTTTTAACACAGTAGGCATCAGAAAGGAATGAATATAAGGAGTCTCAAAAGTTGAATGCAAACATCACAAGTTCTAAAACATCATAGGGAACAAAAAATGTCTGGATGGGAAGACAAACGGTTCATTACTATTCCTGTTCTGTTAAGAAAAATATGAAGCTTTTTGAGTGGGGAATGAAGGAGAGGGAGGCTGCAGCCAGGTGGGGGTTGGTCTCATCTCCCAGGCAAGCAGCAACAAAACAAGAGGACACAGTCCCAAGGTGTGCAGGGGGAAGTTTAGGCTTGATCTTACAAAGTTCTTCAGAGAAAGAGCAATTGGCCATTGGAATGGGCTGCCCAGGGAGGTGGTGGGGTCCACATCACTGACGATGTTTAAGAAAAGAATGGATGAGGCACTTAGTGCCATGGTCTAATTGATTAGTCAGGGTTGGGTGATCAGTTGGACTTGATGATCTTGGAGATCTCTTCCAACCTGGTGGATTCTGTGAGAGAACAAGTCCAACCTGTCACCCAACACCTCAGGACTACTAAAACCATGACACCAAGCGCCATGTCCAATCCCCTCTTGAACACCTCCAGGGATGGTGACTCCACCACCTCCCTGGGCAGCACATTCCAACGGCTAAAAACTCTCTCTGTGAAGAACTTTCTCCTCACCTCCTGCCTAAGCTTCCCCTGGCACTGCTTGAGACTTTGTCCTCTTGTTCTGGTGCTGATTGCCCAGGAGACCAACCCCCTCCTGGCTACAACCACCCTTCAGGTACTTGTAGACAGCAAGAAGGTCTCCCCCTAGCCTCCTCTTTTCCAGGCTAAACAGCCCCAGGTCCCTTAGCCTCTCCTTGTAGGGCTTGTGCTCCAGACCCCTCCCGAGCCTCGTTACCCTTCTGTGGACACGTTCAAGAGTCTCAATGTCCTTCTTAAATTGAGGGGCCCAGAAAATACAGTTCCCAAAGCTTGGAGGCTACACTTAAGGTTTTCTTTTCCAATTTAAAGAAAAATACAGAGACTGCACTTACTAATCAAGAAAATAATGGCCTACATCTAAGCAGCAACAGAGCAGCTATTCTAAAGCACCCTGCTTCCTGCAACACGATATTTTCATTAAGGCACCTTCTACTGCTCTATCATCAGGCATTACACTAATAGCACTCTGTATGGACAATATTGAATTCACTTAGTAATGTAGAAACATCATTTAGATTCTGAAATGGATGGGGAAATAGTTTTCTTGTTCTTTTAACAGATGCTTTAAAAATATCTTTCTGGAACTAGTGAAAGATGCGTGATATAAAAAGAGAGAGCACCCCCAGTTCTCTTAAGGATTGCACCCCATGCCTGAGGTATGAACAGAACAGATTTAATATTTTCTAAATTCTCTCTGCTTCTAGACATTGGTGACTGAGTTTTGGTAAAATCATAGAATCAGTAAGGTTGGAAAAGACCTCAGAGATCATTAAGTCCAGCCTACTACCTAATACCTAAAACCTCATGACAACTAAACCATGGCTTCAAGTGCCACATCCAATCCTTTTTGAACAACCCCAGGGACAGTGACTCCACCACCTCCCTGGGCAGCACATTCCAATGGCCAATCACTCTTGCTGGGAAGAACTTTCTCCTCACCTCAAGCCTAAACTTCACAGTATCACAGTATCACCAAGGTTGGAAGAGACCTCAAAGATCATCAAGTCCAACCTGTCACCACAGACCTCAAGACTAGACTGTGCCACCAAGTGCCAAGTCCAATCCCCTCTTGAACACCTCCAGGGATGGTGACTCCACCACCTCCCTGCCACAGCTTGAGACTATGGCCTCTTGCTCTGGTGCTGATTGCCTGGGAGAAGAGACCAGCCCCCACCTGCCTACAACCTCCTGTCAGGTAGTCACAGAGAACAATAAGGTCTCCCCTGAGCCTCCTCTTCTCCAGGCTAAGCAACCCCAGCTCCCTCAGCCTCTCCTCATAGGGCTTGTGCTCAAGGCCTCTCACCAGCCTTGTTGCCCTTCTCTGGACACGTTCAAGTGCCTCAATGTCCTTCTTAAACTGAGGGGCCCAGAACTGGACACAGGACTCAAGGTGTGGCCTAACCAGTGCTGAGTACAGGGGCACAATGACTTCCCTGCACCTGCTGGCCACACTATTCCTGATGCAGGCCAGGATGCCATTGGCCTTCTTGGCCACCTGGGCACACTGCTGGCTCATGTTCAGCCAGCTGTCAACCAGTAATAGCCACGATAATATGTTTTGCCTCCTTGTCCATTATCCTGTCCTCATGCAAAGTGGGTCCATATGAACATGACAGATGAATGCACTTCCATCACAGCAGAGGGAGTAGACTGCTGGCGGCATTGTTGCTTCCATACCTACCAGATCTTGCCTGCAAAAATCACAGTGCTAGCAGCTGGGCAGCCTTCTACAATAATTTCTTAAATTCAGGCTACTAAGGAAGTTATTACAGTACTGTCCCTGACAAAGGTATAGTTAGTGCTTTATGGTGAATTGTCACTATTTGTTTTCAAGATGAGCTGAGCCTGGCAAAATCTAAATTACAAAGGGGTGGAGGATTTAAAAGCAAGGCAAGTAATAAATGGCTATTATATTTGCCTGAATATAATACAGAATTTATAATTAGAACAAATAGCTCTGTCTGTTCCACTAAAATGTTGCTTCCTCTTTTTGCTGGCCTTCTCCTGTTTCACTGTTGCCAAGCACACAAGTAATGAAGCAATGTGTGGTTTTGGCCCTCCCAGTAAAACCTCTTACACGAGGGATGAAATGGGTTAGTACCACATAGCATGTTCTGCACCAGTACACTAGTGGGCTTAATGTTAAACAAGTGGGCTTAACTAAAAGGCAGGACAAAAGCAGTTACATCACAAACAGGCATAATGTCTATCCTGACTACAGTCTGCAGCAGAAACCAGCCCAGGTGATTTAGGTCACCTTGTCTTACAAGAAAACTACATCTATGATCAGGTGACTGCCTGGTGGATGTGGGGCAGGCTGTGGATGTAGTCTGCCTGGACTTCAGCAAGGCCTTTGACACCGTTCCCCACAGCAAATTCCTGCCCAAGCTGTCAGCCCATGGCTTGGACAGCAGCACTCTGTGATGGATTAGGAACTGTCTGGAGGGCAGAACCCAGAGAGTGGTGGGGAATGGTGCCACAAGGTGCTCAAGGTGTGGCCTAAGCAGTGCTGAGTACAGGGGCACAATGACTTACCTGCTCCTGCTGGCCACACTGTTCCTGATCCAGGCCAGGATGCCATTTGCCCTCATTACACAACTATCAGATGGGATTGCTTCTGTGCTTGAAGGAAAACATTTAGTTCTGCATTTAATAGCATTCGGTGCAAAGTTACACAAAATAAACCAGCAAGTGACTTGTTTTGTTTTTTCATCTGCAATCACAGATGTTGTTTAAAAATCATCCAGCTGCTAGAAATCAGGAATACTTGTTCATAAGAAGCAGGAAATTTATTCAAAGGTTACACCAATGGCTGTGTTTATGACATGGCCTGAATCAGGAAAAGTGTGGCCAGCAGGAGCAGGGAAGTCATTGTGCTCCTGGACTCAGCACTGGTTAGGCCACACCTTGAGTCCTGTGTCCAGTTCTGGGACACTCAGTTTAGGAAAGATGTTGAGTTGATGGAAGGTTTCCAGAGAAGGGCAACAAAGCTGGAGAGGGGTTTGGAACACAAGCCCTGTGAGGAGAGGCTGAGGGAGCTGGGGTTGCTTAGCCTGGAGAAGAGGAGCTCAGGGGACACCTTATTGCTGTCTACAACTACCTGAAGAGACGTTGTAGCCAGGTGGAGGTTGGTCTCTTCTCCCAGGTCACCAGCATCAGAACAAGAGGACACAGTCTCAAGCTGTGTCAGGGGAGGTTTAGGCAGGAGGTTAGGAAGAAGTTCTTCCCAGAAAGAGTGATTTGCCATTGGAATGTGCTGCCCATGGAGGTGGTGGAGTCACCATCACTGGAAGTGTTTATGAAGAGACTGGATGAGGCACTTGGTGCCATGGTTTAGTTGATTAGGTGGTGTTGGGTGATAGGTTGGACTCGACAATCTCAAAGGTCTTTTCCAACCTAGGTAACTCCTATTCTATTCTATTCTATTCTATTCTATTCTATTCTATTCTATTCTATTCTATTCTATTCTATTCTTTGGTGTACAGGAACTGCACTGAGGGATACTTTTTGAGGTTTCTCCAGGTATTTTAATCCGTTTTGAAGCAACAAGTGAAAAAAGAAATATCAGAGAACAGGTGAGTGTAACACTGCATTAAGAATTAAACCTGGCAATCCTCAGTGCTTGATATCCAAACACCCAAATTACTTGGAACTAGATGATCCCAGTGCTATACCATAAGTTTAGAAAGTTTAGAAAAAAAAATACTTTAAATGCATTCACAGTTAAGCAAATATTATTGTTTTTAACAATATTTTAGAAAACTAAGGGAAGAAAAAGAGACTTTTTCTGTGAGCTACTTCAGAAAAATTTCTGCTTAAGCTTGAAAGCTGTGGAAAACAAGTTCCAAGCAAATGCAACTGAAATACAATACAATACAATACAATAAACCAGGTTGGAAGAGACCTTCAAGATCATCACATCCAACCCATCAAACATCTAGATCATGTCACCAAGCACCCCATCAAGTCTGCTCCTAAACACCTCCAATGATGGTGACCCCACCACCTCCCAGGCAGCCCATTCCAATGGGCAATCACTCTCTCTGTATAGAACTTCTTCCTAACATCCAGCCTAAACCTGCCCTGGTGCAGCCTGAGACTGTGTCCTCTTGTTCTGGTGCTGGCTGCCTGGGAGAAGAGACCAACCTCTGCCTGTCTACAACCTCCCTTCAGGTAGTTGTAGAGAGCAAGAAGGTCACCCCTCAGTCTCCTCTTCTCCAGGCTAAGCAACATAGTCCAGAATGGTCACATTTTTAGGCATAGCCTTGCTTCCCCCTTCTGAAACACGCTCAGCTTTCTTGAAATAGCTTAACCTCAAGTGATTTATCTATGGATTTAACCCTCATAGCTGAAATGCTTTATTGCTTCTTCACAATGAAACTTAAAGCTTCAGTGTCTCCAGACACTCTAGGGAAAGGGAGGCAGTACATCAAGTCAGAGATAGAATCATAGAATCATAGTATCAGTCAGGGTTGGAAGGGACCACAAGGATCATCTAGTTCCAACCCCCATGCCATGGGCAGGGACACCCTACACTAGATCACGCTGGCCAGAGCCTCGTCCAGCCTGGTCTTAAACACCTCCAGGGACTGGGCCTCAACCATCTCCCTGGATAACCCATTCCAGGGCTTCACCACTCTCACAGGGAAGAACTTCTTCCTCACATCTAGCCTGAATCTCCCCATTTCCAGCTTCATTCCGTTCCCCCTAGTCCTATCACTACCTCATGTCCTGAGAAGTCCCTCCCCAGCCTTCCTGTAGGCCCCCTTCAGATACTGGAAGGCCACAATGAGGTCACCTCGGAGCCTTCTCTTCTCCAGACTGAACAGCCCCAACTCCTTCAGTCTGTCCTCATAGGAGAGGTGCTCCAGCCCTCTGATCATCCTCGTGGCCCTTCTCTGGACACGCTCCAGCCCGTCCACATCCCTCCTGTAATAGGGGCTCCAGAACTGGAGGCAGTACTCCAGGTGGGGTCTCAGATAAGGAGCTTAAAAGTTTAAAGTCACACCCAAAGCTGTGCAAAGAGCTCTCTGCTTCATTACAGTTATTGGTCACTGTCAGAGGGCAGGGGAAGACAAGCAAATGCTAAATGGAGGGAAAAACCCAAAGCGCATCACAAGTGCACACTAATTGCTTTTGTCTATTTATTTAATTATTTTTTTTCCTGAGCATATTAATCTGCTATTTCAGGTTTTGTTTTGTTTCTGAGCTGCCTGAATATAGAAGAAATTTAAAAAAAAAAAAAAAAAAAGGTGGGAAATTGAACAAAATGGAACCTAAAGCATTTCCCATGACTTTCTGTGGCTTCGGTAGTGCTTGGCCGGTAAGCATCAAAAAGCCTTCATCATTTAGGGGCTAACAGCAGTTAGCTCACAACCAGGGAAAAACTAAATCCAGCAGAGTTATCTACCAGTGTAAATCAGAGACACCAACCTGATCTCCTTCTATGATCAGGTGACTGCCTGGTGGATGTGGGGCAGGCTGTGGATGTGGTCTACCTGGACTTCAGCAAGGCCTTTGACACCGTTCCCCACAGCAAACTCCTGGCCAAGCTGGCAGCCCCTGGCTTGGACAGCAGCACTCTGTGCTGAGTTAGGAACTGGCTGGAGGGCTGAACCCAGAGAGTGGTGGTGAATGGTGCCACATCCAGCTGGCAGCCGGGCAGTAGTGGTGTCTCCTAGTGTTCAGTGCTGGGCCCATCCTGTTCAATATCTTTATCGATGATCTAGACAAGGGATTGAATCCATCATCAGTAAGTTTGCAGACGACACCAAGCTGGGGGCAGGAGTTCATCTGTTAGAGGGTCGAAGGGCTCTGCAGAGGGACCTTGACAGGCTGGGGGCAGGTGTTGATCTGTTAGAAGGTAGAAGGGCTCTGCAGTGGGACCTTGACAGGCTGCACAGATGGGCAGAGTCCAAGGGCAGGAGATTGAACACATCCAAGTGCCGGGTTCTACACACTGGCCACAACAACCCCATGTAGTGCTACAGGCTGGGGTCAGAGCAGCTGGAAAGCGGCCAGGCAGAAAGGGACCTGGGGGTAGTGTTTGATAGTAGGCTGAACATGAGCCAGCAGTGTGACTCCACCACCTCCCTGGGCAGCACATTCCAATGGCCAACCACTCTTTTTATGAGGAACTTCTTCCTAACATCCAGCCTAAACCTCCCTTGGTGCAGCTTGAGACTAAGAAACAAGAATGTCTCCCTTCAGGGGAACAGCAGGAGAGACTGTATGTAGCAATTTACACAAAATACATTTTTCACAAAGAAAAAAATATCACAAAGTTCAATCATCCAGACCAAGAATAAGGCAGGCTTAGAAAAGATTTGCTTAGCAATAGCTGAAACCAGAGGAAACCATCCCAAGAGGAGAGGCTGAGGGAGCTGGGGTTGTTTAGCCTGGAGAAGAGGAGGCTCAGGGAGACCTTCTTGCTCTCTACAACTACCTGAAGGAGGTTGTAGCCAGGTGGGGGTTGGTCTCTTCTCCCAGGCAAGCAGCACCAGAACAAGAGGACACAGTCTCAAGCTGCACAAGGGGAGGTTTAGGTTCCTCCTGTGGCATTCCACAGAGGAAGCACTGAAACCCTTGCACAGGTCACCTGAAGGAAGATGGGTAGAGCAAAAAATCTAGTCCCCACTCTGGAACCCCCTGGAACAACCAAAATGAGAACAGTTTAGGAAGGATGTTGACTTGCCTGAATGTGTCCAGAGGAGGGCAACGAGGTTGTTGAGGGGTGTGGAACACAAGCCCTATAAGGAAAGGCTGAGGGAGCTGGGGTTGCTTAGCCTGGAGAGGAGGAGGCTCAGGGGTGACCTTATTGCTCTCTTCAACTACCTGAAGGGAGGTTGTAGCCATGCGGGGGTTGGTCTCTTCTCCCAGGCAACCAGCACCAGAACAAGAGGACACAGTCTCAAGCTGCACAAGGGGAGGTTTAGGCTGGAGGTTAGGAAGAAGTTCTACACAGGGAGAGTGATTGCCCATTGCAATGGGCTGCCTGGGGAGGTGGTGGAGTCACCATCACTGGAGGTGTTTAGGAGGAGACTTGCTAGGGTGCTTGGTTGCATGGTTAGTTGATTAGATAGTGTTGGATTATAGATTGGACACGATGATCTTGAAGGTCTCTTCCAACCTGGTCTATTCTATTCTATTCTATTCTATTCTATTCTATTCTATTCTATTCTATTCTATTCAAGTTCAAGAACAAGCCTTAAAGGTGATTGCTGACCCCACAATCCCAGGAGTCTCCCACCACAGATGATTTCAGCAAACTACATTCCTTATGAAAGACTGAAAGAGAAGCAGCAGAAATCCTACAAAAGGTCAGTGCAACCTTTAGGTGTGCAGCCCTTTGGAAAAAAAAACAGAGTGACATAGAATCACAGAACCACCAAAGTTGGAAGAGACCTCAAAGATCATCAATTACAACCCATCACCAGCATCTGAAAGAGGCTCAATGCTAGAAGGAAACCATCTCCTAATGTCCACTGAGACTGAACTACAGTAAACTCTGTTCTATAAACACTCAGGACAACAGAGAAATACCTCTACTGGCATCTGTAAGCTCTTCAGCACTCCAGTAAAGCTCAAGACCCTGTATTTTGGATGAATCTAGAGTCAGGAACAAAACTGAATTGATGTTAGATTATTTAAACAGGGGGGAGGGAAGTATTAGGTTAATTATTCCCAGCTTTGGGGTTGTCTCTCCTTGTCTCTGATATTCAAACATACAGAAAACTGGAGTGCCCAAACCAAAGATGAAAGGTTTTTAACTCCTTTGGGAAAAGGCCCTTCTCATTTCCTCTTGCTGTGTCTTGGGGAAGGTTAAGCATTTCTCACATTCCCTGAAGTTCTCATAGTCCCTGAAGAAAAAAAATCTTAGTAACAACTCTGAAAATATCTGGATGGCAAGAAAGGAAGCCAAGTGTGGCCAAGTCCAAGATATTAACACTCTCTCTCCAACATACTGCAAAGTGGTATTGCAAATCTGGTAATGCATTCTGTATTCCAATCCCATCACCAAAATCAATTAGAAGCAGCTCATCTCAATGATGACCAGAAAGCTGACTAATGTCAGAAGCAGTAGAGTTGAAATAAACTCCTTAAAAGCAGTATGCCTTCAAGCCCAGCTGTAATATTCCACATGAAATGGTGACAAATGGCAAGAACTGAGTTTCCCATACAACTGGGCAACCTCCCATTAAAAACAGAGGCTGTACAGGAGGATTCACAGATATAGAAAGCTATTATTTTATGCTTTAAAATGGCTCTTCATTAATTATATCATATATATATATGTATATATATATATATATATATAAAACATTATATATATTATATAGAGAACATTGTAACTCAAGATGAGGAAAAGGCTGAGGTACTAAATACCTTCTTTGCCTCCATTTTCAACAGTAAGGCAGGAGAACATCAGGATAACTGGCCTCCTGAACTGGTAGATGGGGTCAGAGAGCAGTTTAATCACCCTGAAATACATGAGGAATTGGTTAGGGACTTGCTGAGCCACTTGGATACTCACAAGTCTGTGAGACCAGATGGGATCCATCCTAGGGTGCTGAGAGAGCTGGCAGATGAGCTGGCTAAGCTGCTGTTCATCATTTACCACCAGTTTTGGCTCACTGGAGAGGTCCCAGATGACTGGAAGCTGGACAACGTGGTGCCCATCCACAAGAAGGGCCGGTTGGATGAGCCAGGGAATTATAGGCCTGTCAGCCTGACCTCAGTGCCAGGCAAGATTATGGAGCAGGTCATCTTGAGGACGATCACACAGCACTTACAGGATGGCCAAGGGCTCAGGCCCAGCCAGCATGGATTTAGGAAGGGCAGGTCCTGCCTCACCAACCTGATCTCCTTCTATGATCAGGTGGATGTGGGGCAGGCTGTGGATGTAGTCTACCTGGACCTCAGCAAGGCCTTTGACACTGTCCCCCACAGCAAACTCCTGGCCAAGCTGGCAGCCCATGGCTTGGACAGGAGCACAGTGCGTTGGGTTAGGAACTGGCTGGAGGGCCGAGCCCAGAGAGGGGTGGTGAATGGCGCCACATCCAGCTGACAGCCAGGCACTAGTGGTGTTCCCCAGGGATCAGTACTGGGCCCTATTCTGTTCAATATCTTTATTCATGATCTGGATGAGGGGATTGAGTCCATCATCAGCAAATTTGCAGATGACACCAGGCTTGGGGCAGCTGTTGATCTGTTAGAGGGTAGGAGCGCTCTGCAGAGGGACCTTGATAGGCTGGGCAGATGAGCAGAGTCCAAAGGCATGAGATTTAACAGATCTAAGTGCCAGGTTCTGCACATTGGGCACAACAATCCCACACAGTGCTACAGGCTGGGGTCAGAGTGGCTGGAGAGCAGCCAGGCAGAGAGGGACCTGGGGAGACTGATTAGCAGCTGGCAGCACATGAGCCAGCAGTGTGCCCAGGCAGCCAAGAGGGCCAACCGCATCCTGGCCTGCATTAGGAATAGTGTGGCCAGCAGGAGTAGGAAAGTCATTGTGCCCCTGTACTCTGCATTGGTTAGGCCACACCTTGAGTCCTGTGTCCAGTTCTGGGCCCCTCAGTTTAGGAAGGACATCGAGACACTTGAACATGTCCAGAGAAGGGCAACAAGGCTGGGGAGAGGCCTTGAGCACAAGCCCTATGAGGAGAGGCTGAGGGAGCTGGGATTGTTTAGCCTGGAGAAGAGGAGGCTCAGGGGAGACCTCATTGCTCTCTACAACTCCCTGAAGGGAGGTTGTAGCCAGGAGGGGGTTGGTCTCTTCTCTCTAGCAACCAGCACCAGAACAAGAGGACACAGTCTCAAGCTGTGCCAGGGAAAGTTTAGGCTGGAGGTGAGGAGAAAGTTCTTCACCGAGAGAGTCATTAGTCATTGAAACGTGCTGCCCGGGGAGGTGGTGGAGTCACCATCACTGGAGGTTTTCAAGAGGGGACTGGATGAGGCACTTGGTGCCATGGTTTAGTTGATTAGATGGTGTTGGATTATAGGTTGGACTTGATGATCTTGAAGGTCTATTCTAAAATTATTGATTCTATGATTCTGTATTCACAGCAAACTTAACATCCTCAGTCAAGATGTACAATATGCTACCTTCAGAAATATGGATAGGAAATAGGGTAATCAGAGTTCTGGAAGAAAAGTTGAAGCATGGTTGCTCCAATGGAGTGTTTGGCTTCACTGACCTATAAGAATTATCTAACCATCTCAAAATAATAGATCAAAGGAAAATCAGCAAGTGTACATGATTAGTTTTTCAAACTGGGTGGAGGTTAGGAGGAAGTTCTAGACAGAGAGAGTGATTGCCCATTGGAATGGGCTGCCCAAGGAGGTAGGTGGTGGAGTCACTATCACTGGAGGTGTTCAGGAGGAGACTTGATAGGGTGCTTGGTTGCATGGTTTAGTTGATGAGGTGGTGTTGGCTGATAGGTTGGACTCAATGATCTTGAAGGTCTCTTCCAACCTGGTTTATTCTATTCTAAAATCAATCCAAATATACATAATACCAAGGAAATTGGAGACAAGTGGGCAAGGATTTTGTTTGATTGTTTGTTTAAAAACATATTAAGCAGAATCCTTTTCTTCCAGGTCAAATTGATCTGATAAGTCTGATTGAAAAAAAAACAACCCAGTGAAAATCAGAGGAAAAAAAGCTCTTTCCCTTCCTGTAACAAAATTACACTCAGGGACTAGCATCAATGAAATGTCATTCACGGTTTTGGTGGGGGTTTTATTCCTTATATAATATGAACAAAATAATAATATTTTAAGACAAAATTCCTGTAATTTGAACTAAATTAATTATTTCTGTTCAAAATAGAGTTGAAACATCAAGCTGACTCAATCTTTTAGTCACAGAATCACCAAGGTTGGAAGAGACCTCAAAGATCATTGAGTCCCATCTGTCACCGCAGACCTCATGACTAAACCATGGCACCAAGTGCCACGTCCAATCCCCTCTTGAACACCTCCAGGGATGGTGACTCCACCACCTCCTTGGGCAGCCCATTCCAACAGCTAACAACTCTCTCAGTGAAGAACTTTCTCCTCACCTCCAGCCTAAACTTCCCCTGGCACAGCTTGAGACTGTATCTTCTTGTTCACGTGCTGGTTGCCTGTGAGAAGAGACCAACCCCCTCCTGGCTACAACCACCCTTCAGGGAGTTGTACCCAACAAAACCAAAACCATTTTAGGTCATGATCATGCAACAAGATGAAAAGCTAAGAGATATCTAAACCAATACTTTGTTCCCCTTCTTGACCACCGAGGCTCTTCAAAGCAAGCCAAGCAAGGTATCAAGGAGTGGCTTGAAGCAGTTCAGTGATAGTAAAGAACACAGAAATACACACCAGAGGGGAAAAAAATACATCACGAAAGCATAGCATTGGACTTGATGATCTTTGAGGTCTTTTCCAACCTTACTGATTCTATTCTATTCTATGATGCATAAAACTTATGAATTACAGGCAGCTCCAAACTTAGAGGAAATGGATCTCAGTGTCATTATAAAGGAAGTTTTAAAATGGATAATGTGTGGTTACAGCAGAAAACAGACAAATTGCAGGATACATAAGGAATGCAAATGAGCCCTAATCTAGAAACTACTCTCAGATATCCATGACTTGTGCTCCCTGAGTGCCAAACTGATCACTTCACTTGCAAGATAATGCTGCAGAATAGCAGTCAGGAGAGCAACCATAGGTAAGAGTATTGAGAAACATTTACAGAGGTCATTTACCTTGAAAAATAGCCAAATCAAAAGGAAATAATATAAACATAAAGAACAGGTTTCTTCTCATAATGGTAGGAGACAATACTTAATTGAATCCCAGTACAGGAAGAGTTATATTTCCACAGAATAAATAATTAGGCAGCATGGTCTCTAGGGATTAAGCATTTCTAAAACAAAGAAATCAGCAAAAAATTCATAGTGCTAAGACATTTTTGCAATCATATCCATAATTTTAGTGTTGTTGGCTGGCATATAAAGTCTCATTTCCAGACAGTTTCTCATTACTAAGAATTGGAGTAGGCTGCCCAGGACAGCACATCCACCTACTGCAGCTTCCACCCACTAAAGATGAGTACTGACAGAAGATCCATGTTTAACAAAAAGTGCTTCATTTGACACCTGATTCAGAAAGCTGAAAGCTGGATGGCAAGTTTCCTATCATAGCTAAGGGAGAGTTAATTAATAATCAGTGAAGTCTATACTGAATTGAACAATTACAGGAACCAGCTTTAAAGAGTTATTAATCTTACCCTGTGTATGTAAATATAGGGGTCTACAAACCCACCCCTGAGTCATAGCCCAAAGTTAGCATAAGACAAAGTCCTCTCATATTCCTGCAGGCATCTTGCAGGAAAAACTGTGAATTACAAGTCCAAGTGCTGGGTGCTGCACTTTGGTCACAACAACCCCATGCAGTGTTACAGGCTGGGGTCAGAGTGGCTGGAGAGCAGACAGACAGAAAGGGACCTGGGGGTACTGGTTGACAGCTGGCTGAACATGAGCCAGCAGTGTGCCCAGGTGGCCAAGAAGGCCAATGGCATCCTGGCCTGCATCAGGAATAGTGTGGCCAGCAGGAGCAGGGAAGTCATTGTGCCCCTGGACTCAGCACTGGTTAGGCCACACCTTGAGTCCTGTGTCCAGTTCTGGGCCCTTCAGTTTAGGAAAGATGTTGAGTTGCTGGAATGTGTCCAGAGAAGGGCAACAAGGCTGGGGAGAGGCCTTGAGCACAAGCCCTATGAGGAGAGGCTGATGGAGCTGGGGTTGTTTAGCCTGGAAAAGAGGAGGCTCAGGGGAGACCTTCTTGCTCTCTACAACTCCCTGAAGGGAGGTTGTAGCCAGGAGGGGGTTGGTCTCTTCTCCCAGTCAACCAGCACCAGAACAAGAGGACACAGTCTCAAGCTGCACCAGGGGAAGTTTAGGCTAGATCTGAGGAGAAGGTTCTTCACAGAGAGTGTTGTTAGCCATTGGAAATGTGCTGCCCAGGGAGGTGGTGGAGTCACCATCCCTGGAGATGTTCAAAAAGGGACTGGACGTGGTACTTGAAGTTTAGTAGTTTAGTAGTCCTGAGGTGTTGGGTGACAGGTTGGACTTGATGATCTTTGAGGTCTTTTCCAACCTTATTTAGTCTATGATTGTATGATCTCATCTGGTACTCTCAGATGCAATTAGATACCTGAATTAATCTAGCCAGGATTTTAACTATTCATTAAGAAATTGAGTGTCCATGACTTGGTGTAATTCTTAGGTGGGCGGGAAGTTGGCCTAACCCATATCAAGTGTCAAAAGCCAACTAAATAAAACAATGCCTAAAAGTCAGTATTTCCATCCTAAAACTCTTATTTTCCATCATATTTATAACAACAACAATTAAAAAAAGATATATTAAAAACCACATAATTGAATTAAATCTTTCAAACTTTAGTTTGGATTAATTAAATACAGGTGCTGCTACATGATATCTGTGAACTTTTCACGAGACTCTAGGACAGATTTATTATCACAGTATCACAGAATCACCAAGGTTGGAAGAGACCTCAAAGATCATCGAGTCCAACCTGTCACCACAGACCTCATGACTAGACCATGGCACCTAGTGCCACGTCCAATCCCCTCTTGAACACCTCCAGGGATGGTGACTCCAACACCTCCCTGGGCAGCACATTCCAATGACGAATGACTCTCTCAGTGAAGAACTTCCTCCTCACCTCGAGCCTAAACTTCCCCTGGAACAGCTTGAGACTCTGTCCTCTTGTTCTGGTGCTGGTTGCTAGAGAGAAGAGACCAACCCCCTCCTGGCTACAACCACCTTTCAGGTAGTTGTAGAGAACAATGAGGTCTTCCCCTGAGCCTCCTCTTCTCCAGGCTAAACAACCCCAGCTCCCTCAGCCTCTCCTCAGAGGGCTTGTGCTCGAGGCCTCTCCCCAGCCTTGTTGCCCTTCTCTGGACACGTTCAAGTGTCTCGATGTCCTTCCTAAACTGAGGGGTCCAGAACTGGACATAGGACTCAAGGTGTGGCCTAACCAATGCAGAGTCCAGGGGCACAATAACTTCCCTGCTCCTGCTGGCCACACTATTCCTAATGCAGACCAGGATGCCCTTGGCCTTCTTGGCCACCTGGGCACACTGCTGGGTCATGTTTAGACAGCTGTCAATCAGAGCATTTTATACATACATGTGGCTCAAAGACTGAAAAGTAGCATGGGTAACATCTTCCTGTAATGGAAGCTCCAGTGAAGGAAGTTTGAGTCTTCAGAAGATGCAGAGCCTTATATCCTGTCTTGAACCATAAGTGACAGTCATGACTGTTTGGATCCTCAACTCATTATTCCTCAGGTATCCTGATGCCTGCATCACAGCTTTACTTCTGACTAGGATCCAGGCACAAGTAGAGCTTCTAAGCAACAGCAAGTAATTTTTCAAAAGCCAAGCTGGTACCTCACACAGCCACCCCCTCATCTGAGACCTTCTATCCAAGTCCATGTTTTTTATGTGCATCCTCAATAAAGCAGCTCAGACTGACACAACACTGAACTGTCCTGGCCAGTAAGAACACGTCTTTGAAGTACTCTGACTAGTTTGGTAGCTGCTTCGGAGGTAGCAGAGCATGGAAGACCTGATGAAGCTTTCAGGAAGCTTGTGCTGGACTGTCTTAGAAGAGAACAATCAACAACAACCACAAGGACCACCTGTGAAATTAAAATCCTCAGGAAACTGGAAATGCAACGTTCTTTTATACAGAATAACGGGACTTGCAGGTTAAGAAAAATGATGCCATTGCAGTCAGCAGGAGAACTCAAGACCTTCAGAAGAAGAACTTTACTCACAATCCTCCTCATAGCTAGTTCTTGTTCAAAACATTTACTTTTCCAGAAGTTAAGAATCAGCAGAGGAACTGTGTCAGACGTTATCACTTAGTTCCAACAAAGCGGTTGAACAATAAATGGCAAGACCTGTGTGTAAAACACACTTGTGAACTTACAGAAACAGGGACTTGGGAACACTGTTTCCCATACCAGCATCAGAACTCAAGGCACAACTGTGCAGACAGCTTTCCCCCGTGACTTGGAAACATGCAGGAATGTGATCAGCAATGAAAAAAACAACATACAAAGTACACTCCAACACGACAGAAACCCAAACGTGTTATTCCAAGAAGTTAAAGCAATAACACAACTGTGTCTGAATCAATTTCCAGCATGCCACCTCACAGCACAGTGCAAAACTGTAAGTACTAATGAAGTAATGAGACTAAATCTTGCTAAATTAATGCCTTGCAACATCATCTTCTGGAGCAACTGCTATCTAGCATTCTAATTTGCTGTAAAAAAAAAAAAACACATCACAGAAGCAAAACCATCACTAGCTGATGTAAGAATTGTTCTGATGCACTGCACCATTTCCAAATAAAGGACATCTGATTTCCAACTAAGGCAAAAAATGAGCAGCAATTCAGGGGAGTCTTGATTTTTCTTAATAATGATCTTTCCACACCTCTCAAAACCAATACAAATAATGGTTCCATACCGTGAAGCTGTTGTTGACATTCTTTGTGCTTGATTCAGCGACGCTGGCATCTGACAGGTCAACTTCATCAAATATTAGAGACTGTGAAGGGAAAAGAAAGGAAAAACATTAAATATAGTCTGAGTCCAGTTTCAGGGATGCTTACAGTCTCTGTTTTCATTTCCTTGTGTCCGTCCAACTGGGAAATAAAAACAGGGGGAAAAGTTACAAAGAAATAGAAAAGTATGATCATAGAACTTCCTATCTGACCCCTAAACACAGCCCTGTTAGCTATGCAAATGCTAGGATGGGATGGGATGGGATGGGATGGGATGGGATGGGATGGGATGGGATGGGATGGAATGGAATGGAATGAATGGAATGGAATGGAATGGAATGGAATGGAATGGAATGGAATGGAATGGAATGGAATAGAATAGAATAGAATAGAATAGAATAGAATAGAATAGAATAGAATAGAATAGAATAGAATAGAATAGACCAGACCAGACCAGACCAGACCAGGTTGGAAAATAACTTTGAGATCATCGAGTCCAACCTATCATCCAACACCATCTAATCAACTAAACCATGGCACCAAGGGCCCCATCCAGTCTCTTCCTAAACACCTCCACTGATGGTGACTCCACCACCTCCCTGGGCAGCACATTCCAATGGCCAATCACGCTTTCTGTGAAGAACTTCTTCCTAACATCCAGCCTAAACCTCCCCTGGTGCAGCTTGAGACTGCGTCCTCTTGTTCTGGTGCTGGTTGTCTGGGTGAAGAAACCAGCCCCTGCCTGTCTACAACCTCCCTTCAGGCAGTTGCAGAGAGCAAGAAGGTCTCCCCTGAGACTCCTCTTCTCCAGGCTAAGCAACCCCAGCTCCCTCAGCCTCTCCTCATAAGGCTTGTGCTCCAAACCCCTCCCCAGCTTTGTTGCCCTTCTCTGGACACATTCCAGCAACTCAACATCTTGTCCTCTTGTTCTTAGAGACAAAGCTTAGTGTTGACCTCTCAGTACTGGTCAATGGTTGGACTGGATGACCTTTCAGGCCTCTTCCAACCTGATATATTCTGTAATCACTACCAAATCATTAAATTACTATTATTGCTATACTAACTTAAAAATTAACGTTACAAGTATAGAGCATTAGAGGGAAATAGCAGGGAATTACCTTTGAATCCTTAGCATAGTATAGGGTACGGCCTCGAAGCTTGAAATAACGCTTTTTCCACCTCTGAAAAGAACTGGTTTGCTTCAGTAGTAATCCTTCTTTGATACTGGTCTGAAAAATATTGAAACACATAAGACAAGGTAAATACATATCCAAATAGCTACCTACACAGGTGAAAGCTAGGCTTTTAAAAACATGCTGCTCCTCACAGAACTGTGGATTTCAATTTTTACCTCTTCACATAAACTGAGACAAATTCTCTGTCCAACCAGACTTTGCAGTGCTGCTTCTTAGACAATGACAACGCAGGCAGAAATGCTAATTTTGCATGTAAACTGAAAAGGCAGTCAAGAGGCACGTAAGTATCGTGAAGATGAACAGATGAAGATGCATGGAAAGCTGCAAACCTGCAAGTATTAAAGTGAGCAGCAACCAATGGCAGCACAATTCAGAAGAAAAAAAAAGCTAAAAACATCCACACAAAGTCATTTCCAATTCCAAATCTGATGATAGTGAAGAGATCTACATTTCTAAAAAGCACTTAAATGTGTGCCTAAACCAGCAGTGTGCCCAGGTGGCCAAGAAGGCAAATAGCTTCCTGGTCTGTATCAGGAACAGTGTGGCCAGCAGGAGCACAGAAGTCATTGTGCCCCTGGACTCAGCACTGGTTAGGCTACACCTTGAGGACTGTGTCCAGCTCTGGGCCCCTCAGTTTAGGAAAGATGTTGCTGGAAAAGTGTCCAGAGAAGGGCAACAGGGCTGGGGAGGGGTTTGGAGCACAAGCCCTATGAGGAGAGTCTGAGGGAGCTGGGGTTGCTTAGCCTGGAGAAGAGGAGGCTCAGGGGAAACCTTCTTGCTGTCTACAACTCCCTGAAGGGAGGTTGTAGCCAGGTGGGGGTTGATCTCTTCTCCCAGGCAGCCAGCACCAGAACAAGAGGACACAGTCTCAAGCTGCACCAGGGGAGGTTTAGGCTGGATGTTAGGAAGAAGTTCTTCATAGAAAGAGTGATTGGCCATTGGAATGGTCTGCCCAGGGAGGTGGTGGAGTCCAACCTGGTTAATTCTATTCCATTCCATTCCATTCCATTCCATTCCATTCCATTCCATTCCATTCCATTCCATTCCATTCCATTCCATTCCGTTCCGTTCCATTCCGTTCCACACTATTCAAGTACATCAATTACACCATTAAAATAGAAGGAATTATCCAGTATGATGCAGGACTTCAAGTGCATTGCTGATCTGAAGCCTTTCAGCATGAAATCAGCCCACCATTACTGTTACTCACAGTAACAGTGAGGGATATTATTACCAAGCAAATATTTTTGGGCAAAACACTATTCACTGATCCAAACCTTTCCACTGCAGACTGAATTCTGCCAACATAAAGTCCCATTTTTTTAAAATGAGGAAGGCACAAACGAGTGTATTTTAACTGCACATGCTGCTTTGAACAGTGTGAGTGAGATTCGCCCAACCAGTTACAGAAATTCTCCACTTAATCAGCTGAAATGACATGACACAGCATACTAATTGCATGAGTTTGGGAAAAAATGAGGAAAAGCAGGTAGATTTTGATATTATGCTCCAAAATGGTCTCTAATGTTTCCAATGAAGGGAAGGGAAGGTTAGGGGAGGGGAGGGGAGAGGAGGGGAGAGGAGGGGAGAGGAGGGGAGAGGAGAGGAGAGGAGAGGAGAGGAGAGGAGGGGAGAGGAGAGGGAGAGGAGAGGGAGAGAGGAGAGGAGAGGAGAGGAGAGGAGAGGAGAGGAGAGGAGAGGAGAGGAGAGGAGAGGAGAGAGAGGAGAGGAGGAGAGAGAGGAGAGGAGAGGAGAGGAGAGGAGAGGAGAGGAGGAGAGGAGAGGAGAGGAGAGGAGAGGAGAGGAGAGGAGAGGAGAGGAGAGGAGAGGAGAGGAGAGAGAGGAGAGAGGAGAGGAGAGGAGAGGAGAGGAGAGGAGAGGAGAGGAGAGGAGAGGAGAGGAGAGGAGAGGAGAGGAGAGGAGAGAGAGAGGAGAGGAGGGAGAGGAGAGGAGAGGAGAGGAGAGGAGAGGAGACTCGAGGAGAGGAGACTCGAGGAGAGGAGAGGAGACTCGAGGAGAGGAGAGGAGAGGAGGAGGAGAGGAGAGGAGACTCGAGGAGAGGAGACTCGAGGAGAGGAGAGGAGACTCGAGGAGAGGAGAGGAGACTCGAGGAGAGGAGAGGAGACTCGAGGAGAGGAGAGGAGAGAGGAGAGGAGAGGAGAGGAGAGGAGAGGAGAGGAGAGGAGAGGAGAGGAGAGGAGAGGAGAGGAGAGGAGAGGAGAGGAGAGGAGAGGAGAGGAGAGGAGAGGAGAGGAGAGGAGAGGAGAGGAGAGGAGAGGAGAGGAGAGAGGAGAGGAGAGGAGAGGAGAGGAGAGGGAGAGGAGAGGGAGAGGAGAGAGGGAATTAACTAATGCCTTAGTTCAGTAGTTAACAAGATAATAGAATAGAATAGAATAGAATAGAATAGAATAGAATAGAATAGAATAGAATAGAATAGAATAGAATAGAATAGAATAGAATAGAATAGAATTAACCAGGTTGGAAAAGACCTTTGAGATCATCAAGTCCAACTTATCACCCAACACTATCTAATCAACTAAACCATGGCACCAAGTGCCTCATCCAGTCTCTTCCTAAACACCTCCACTGATGGTGACTCCACCACCTCCCTGGGCAGCACATTCCAATGGCCAATGGTAGTAACATGGTAAGAATATTATAACAAACAAAAAAAAAATCTAGACCATGTGATATAAACATCATTGAATTTTTTCTAGATCTTGTAGAAACTTAATCAAGACCTGACCTGAAGTTCATAAACATCAACTTCTGTTATCAGATGTCGCATTCTACTTAACTTTAATGGAAGCCATAAAAATAGAGAAAAAGCAGAAAGCACTTTAAGGTTCCTACCATTTCCTTAAAATGAGGAACATTGCTGTTACATATACTAAGCCCTTCCTTTACATACTGCTAACATCAAAAACTAAGAATATGGTTCAAGAGTCACAAAGCAATTGAATTTATGCTGTCATAAAAGCAATCCTCTCAGATGAAACATCACAAATGAAAACCTGGATTTCTCCAAGTTTTGCCAGATCTAGCTGGAGGCCAGTCATTAGTGGTGTCCCCCCAGGGATAACTTCTGGGCCCCATCCTGTTCAATATCTTTACTGATGATCTGGATGAGGGGATTGAGTCAACCACTAGTAAGTTTGCACATGACAGCACATTGGGAGCAGGTGTTGATCTGTTAGAGGGTAGGAAGGCTCTGCAGAGGGACCTTGACAGGCTGGACAGAATAGATCTCACTTCACATGCCAACAACCTGCACTGACACATTTCATCAGCCGGCCTGCTCCTGCTAAGGGATAGCAATTTCCAGGTGAAAGAGTCTGCTCACCACACACCATTTTAAGATTGCTTGCAATTTCCTTACAGGCCCTAGGATAAGATGCCATCCAGAAGGACCTTGACAGGCTGGAGAGGTGGGCACAAGCCAACCTCATGAGCTTCAACAAGACCAAGTGCAGGGTACTGCATCTGGGTCGAGGCAATCCCAGGCGCAAATCCAGGCTGAGCAGGGACTGGCTGGAGAGCAGCCCTGAGGAGAGAGACTTGGGGGTGCTGGGGGACGAGAAGCTCAACAGCAGCTCTCAGTGTGCACTTGCAGCCCAGAAAGCCAATCAGATCCTGGGCTGCATCAAGAGAAGTGTGGCCAGCAGGTCAAGGGAGGTGATTCTCCCCCTCTACTTAGCTCTGGTGAGACCCCACCTGGAGTACTGCCTCCAGTTCTGGAGTCTCTATTCCAAGAGGGATGTGGAGGTGCTGGAAGGTGTCCAGAGAAGGGCCACGAGGATGAGCAGAGGGCTGGAGCACCTCTCCTATGAGGACAGACTGAAGGAGTTGGGGCTGTTCAGTCTGGAGAAGAGAAGGCTCTGAGGTGACCTTATTGTGGCCTTCCAGTATCTAAAGGGGGCCTGCAGGAAGGCTGGGGAGGGACTTCTCAAGACATCAGGTAGTGATAGGACTAGGGGGAATGGAGTGAAGCTGGAGGTGGGGAGATTCAGGCTGGATGTGAGGAGGAAGTTCTTCCCCATGAGAGTGGTGAAGCCCTGGAATGGGTTGTCCAGGAAGGTGGTTGAGGCCCTCTCCTGGAAGTGTTTAAGCCCAGGCTGGATGAGGCTCTGGCCAGCCTGATGTAGTGTGAGGTGTCCCTGCCCATGGGAGGGGGGTTTGGAACCAGATGATCCTTGTGGTCCCTTCCAACCCTGACTGATACTATGATACTAAGATAGCTTTACAGATATAAATAGATTTATGTATTTATCAAAGACAAGTGTTTATTCACAGCTGCTCATCGTAGTCATGCAGCACTTTCATTTTGTATTTCTCTGCAAGACTGCAGAAGCTCATCATACAGGATGGGAGTAGGTGACTTGTGTGTGTTGTCAAGGGTTGGAAGATGGAAGACCAGGGAAACTACATTCTAAGCAAACATTACTCCATATACAAAGCAGGCATTGACTTACTGGGAAAAAATCCAAAATGGAAGGAAAGAGTCCAGTGCAGAGCCACAAAAATGGTTAAGGGAGTGGAACATCTTCTTTATGAGGAGAGACTGAGGGAGCTGGGGCTCCTCAGCTTGGAGAAGAGGGGACTAAGGAGTGACCACATTAATGTTTACAAATATATAAAGAGTGAATGCCAAGAGGATGAAGTCAGGCTCTTCCTGGTGATGCCCAATGACAGGACAAGGGACAATGGGTGGAAGTCCAAGCATAGGAAGCTCCACGGAAGCATGAGGAAAGAATTTTTCACTGTGAGGGTGACAAAACACTGAACAGGCTGCCCAGGGCAGTTGTGGAGTCTCTCTCTGGAGACACTCAAGACCCTCTTGGATGAGTTCCTGTGTGATCTGGTATAGGTGATCCTGCTCTGGCAGGGGGTTGGATTAGATGATCTTTTGAGGTCTCTTCCAGCCCCTAACATTCTGTGCTTCTGTGAAATTGATGTTCCCTAAAACTCAGTATGTGTACTAGGAGACAACATGGACTCAGAGTATCATAGTATCAGTCAGGGTTGGAAGGGACCACAAGGATCATCTAGTTCCAACCCCTGCCATGGGCAGGGACACCCTACACTAGATCAGGCTGGCCAGAGCCTCGTCCAGCCTGGTCTTAAACACCTCCAGGGATGGGGCCTCAACCACCTCCCTGGATAACCCATTCCAGGGCTTCACCACTCTCATGGGGAAGAGCTTCTTCCTCACATCTAGCCTGAATCTCCCCATTTCCAGCTTCATTCCGTTCCCCCTAGTCCTATCACTATCTGAGATCCTGAGAAGTCCCTCCCCAGCCTTCCTGTAGGCCCCCCTTCAGATACTGGAAGGCCACAATGAGGTCACCTCAGAGCCTTCTCTTCTCCAGACTGAACAGCCAAAGAATCATAGGATGCTTTGAAGTTGGAAGAGACCTTTAAAGGTCACATCTACTGACAATTATCAGGAATTTAAATCTGAAATCAGATTTAAATCAGGAATTTAATCTGTTGAAAGAACATGAATTTCACTAAATCTTGAGCTGTTATGCCCTAAAGAATTAATTTACTCTTTTATGTCATATTTATGCCTATATATTTCCCCCCATTTCTGCTCACCTGTTACAACACCACTTGCCCTAAATCAAACCAGTCATTAAATAAAAAACCCTAACCACTATTTTTCAAACAACCCATTTGAAAATGAACTCCCTAAAGTGGGCAGTAAATAGACACACAGGCTCAACAGAGTGTAATTATGTATTTAACAAAAGGTTAAAAAGAATACTAGGTTGGTAAACATTACCCTGGGAAATGTAAGCACTTCAGGAAATGCACATCTGAAGTTTACATATGTGGTGGTTTTAAGCCTTAACTGGGAGTTAAGAGCTCAGATGGGGGCAAGGCTGAGAATCTCTCCCCCACTCCCCTCTCCTCCCTCCCAACAGAGAGGGGGAAAAAAAGGAAGGAGCAAACCTACCAAGCAATAATTTGGAGTCGGCTTGGAAGTAGAGAGGTAAAGAGTTTTCTTTAAACAATATATATATTACAATAACAGGTAAGGTTCACAAGGGCAAGGAACAAGGATGGATGGGAGGAGGACAAAGAAGAATAATACAAAACCAGTCTCTCTCTTAAGAGGCGTGGAGGCAGCAGGGAGAAGGATCAGGCCCAACCACATGGCAGAGGAGCAGGAAGGCAGCCACAGTAGCTCTCATCCAGGAGAGGCAGGAGCCAAAAGGAGAGCTAATGGTGCAGTGCCCTGCTTTTTATACCCTAGCTGGGCAGGGAGGGGGGAGTGGAACAGACTCAGCTTCCCGGGGGAAAACGCCCTGCAGGGAGGGCAAAGCACTCACAAGCAGTCCCCCTTTGTTTTCACAATGGGCGTTAACCCACCACAACATAATAGCACCAATAGATACACTGGGCTAAGGTTTGAGCATCTCAAATAGAGAGGACTGCAGCTGCAGGCATTAAAACTGAACATAAAGCTTAGGCCAGATATCCTTAATTAACTTAATTTAGCCTTTAATATGTGCAAAAAACTTCCAATTGCCAACTCAGCCCTTAGGTAATCTGCCAATAACTCTCTCCTGAATCTATACACAAGTCAGAACGCTTACAGTAATGTGAGGTTAGAAGAGTAGGGAGGTCATTCTCCCCTGCACTCAGCACTGGTTAGGCCACACCTTGAGTCCTATGTCCAGTTCTGGCCCCTCAGTTTAGGAAAGATGTTGAGTTGCTGGAACGTGTCCAGAGAAGGGCAACAAAGCTGGGGAGGGGTTTGTAGCACAGGCCCTATGAGGAGAGGCCGAGGGAGCTGGGATTGTTTAGCCTGGAGAAGAGGAGGCTCAGGGCAGACCTTATTGCTGTCTGCAACTACCTGAAGGGAGGTTGTAGCCAGCTGGGGGCTGGTCTCTTCTCCCAGGCAACCTGCACCAGAACAAGAGGACACAGTCTCAAGCTGCACCAGGGGAGGTTTGGACTGGATATTAGGAAGAAATTCTTCACAAAAAAGAGTGATTGGCCATTGGAATGTGCTGCCCAGGGAGGTGGTGGAGTCACCATCATTGGAGGTGTTTAGGAGGAGACTTGATGGGGTACTTGGTGCCATGGTTTAGTTGATTAGGTGGTGTTGGATAATAGGTTGGGCATGATGATCTTGAAGGTCTCTTCCAACCTGGTCTATTCTATTCTATTCTATTCTATTCTATTCTATTCTATTCTATTCTATTCTATTCCATTCCATCCCATTCCATCCCATTCCATTCCATTCCAAAGTGACCTCTCAAGCTGTTGAGTTTGAGTCTGCATTATTGCCAACAACCAGGTCACATAGTTTTTCCAAAGCACTGATCAGGGTATAGCTACACCTTAAGAAAGCAACTGGTACCTTTTCCTCTCCTGAAACAGCACTGCAAACAGTGTTCCAAGATTTCACTGTTCTGAGAAACCTTCTAATTATTTGAGCTGGACAGCAAATCTGAACCATAAGCAATAACTGCTGCGAGTTGTATTAACTACATTACTGCAATCCAGGAGAAACAAAAGTCCACATTCCACAATCCTACTTCTTGCTGTTGCAAAATCACCTGCGTACCAAAAACTCTGGCTCCCCCATACAGCAACAGGAAAATGATTAGAATAGAATAGAATAGAATAGAATAGAATAGAATAGAATAGAATAGAATAGAATAGAATAGAATAGAATAGAATTAGAATAGAATTAGAATAGAATTACCAAGGTTGGAAGAGACCTTGAAGATCATCAAGCCTAACCTGTAACCATAACCTCACAACTAGACCATGGCACCAAGTGCCACATCCAGTCCCCTCCTGAACGCCTCCAGGGACGGCGACTCAACCACCTCCCTGGGCAGCACATTCCAATGACGAATCACTCTCTCGGTGAAGAACTTTCTCCTCACCTCCAGCCTAAACTTCCCCTGGTGCAGCTTGAGACTGTGTCCCCTTGTTCTGGTGCTGGTTGCTAGGGAGAAGAGGCCAACCCCTTCCTGGCTACAACCACCCTTCAGGTAGTTCTAGAGAGCAATGAGGTCGCCCCTGAGCCTCCTCTTCTCCAGGCTAAACAGCCCCAGCTCCCTCAGCCTCTCCTCATAGGGCTTGTGCTCAAGGCCTCTCCCCAGCCTTGTTGCCCTTCTCTGGACACGTTCAAGTGTCTCAACGTCCTTCTTAAACTGAGGGGCCCAGAACTGGACACAGTACTCAAGGTGCAGCCTAACCAAAGCAGAGTCCAGGGGCACAATGACCTCCCTGCTCCTGCACAGTGATGGTGTGACTGTAGCCCAGTGCCCCACAGCAATGCATTTTCCTGAAGAAATCCAATCATAAAAATCAAATTCATAGACTTAAAAAAGTGTACATGTGTTCAATTATCCAAGAATGGTGCCACATCCAGCTGGCAGCCAGTCACTGCTGGTGTCCCCCAGGGATCACTGTTGGGCCCCATCCTATTCAATATCTTTACTGATGATCTGGATGAGGGGATTGAGTCCCACCATCAGTAAGTTTGTGGATGACAGCAAGTTGGGAGCAGGTATTGATCTGAGAGGGCAGGAAGGCTCTCCAGAGGGACCTTGACAGGCTAGACAGATAGGCAGAGCCCAACATGATGGCATTTAACAAGTCCAAGTGCCAGGTGCTGCACTTTGGTCACAACAACCCCATGCAGTGCTACAGGATGGGGACAGAGTGGTTAGAGAGCAGCCAGGCAGAAAGGGACCTGGGAGTACTGATTGACAGCTGGCTGAACATGAGCCAGCAGTGTGCCCAGGTGGCCAAGAAGGTCAATGGCATTCTGGCCTGCATCAGGAATAAGTGTGGCCAGCAGGAGCAGGGAAGTCATACTGCCCCTGTACTCTGCACTGGTTAGGTCACACGTTGAGTCCTGTGTCCAGTTCTGAGCCCCTCAATTTAAGAAGGACATTGAGACGCTTGAACACTTCCAGAGAAGGGCAACAAGGCTGAGGAGAGGCCTTGAGCACAAGCCCTACAAGGAGAGGCTGAGGGAGCTGGGGTTGTTTAGCCTGGAGAAGAGTAGAGGCTCAGGGAGACCTTCTTGCTGTCTACAACTACCTGAAGGGAGGTTGTAGCCAGGTGAGGATTGGTCTCTTCTCCCAGGCAGCCAGCACTAGAACAAGAGGACAGTCTCAAGCTGTGCCAGGGGAAGTTTAGGCTGGAGGTGAAGAGAAAGTTCTTCACAGAAAGAGTTGTTAGCCATTGGAATGTGCTGCCCATGGAGGTGGTGGAGTCACCATCTCTGGAGGTATTCAAAAAGGGATTGGATGTGGCACTTGAACCATGGTTTAGTTAGTCATGAGGTGTTAGGTGATAGGTTGGACTTGCTGATCTCTGAGGTCTTTTCCAACCTTATTGATTCTGTGATTCTAAAATATTGAATGCAAGTCTATATTGCCATAACCTAAATGACCAACAGAAAAAGGGGGTGGTGGATTTGTGAGTACTTTGCTCAGTAAAAAGGAGAGGCATGTTTTTGGATAGCAGCAGCTTTTAAAATATTCAGTTTGTAACACTTGAAAAATTCAAACCACTTTAATTTCAAAGACAATCAGCCACATTGTCTTACTTCTAATTTGCTCAGTTTGTACAGTCCCCCATCTGCACAAATGTCTGTGGGCTTGGTGTTTTTTACATCTGATCCTACTAGAAAGACCTGGGAGAATATACTCAATTTAGATAAGAAAATTGTAAACTCACTATGAATTGGCAACTGTGAACTAAAGTAATGAATGGTTGAAGACAAAAATCTCCCCTCTGCTCCTTTTCATGTATATAAGTGGACAGACTGCTCAAAACGTGCCAGGAGAGTGAAAAAAGAACATCAGGATGCCATTGGCCTTCTTGGCCACCTGGGCACACTGCTGGCTCATGTTTAGGTGGCTGTCAACCAGCACCCCCAGGTCGCCCTCTGTTTGGCAGCTCTCCAGCCACTCCGACCCCAGCCTGTAGCTCTGCATGGGGTTGCCGTGGCCAAAGTGCAGCACCCGGCACTTGGACTTGTTGAATGCCATATCGTTGGACTCCGTCAATCTGTCCAGCCTGTCAAGGTCCCTCTGTAGTAATGGTAGTTGAGTAATGTGCAAGGTGTGGCCCAACCAGTGCTGAGTACAGGGGCAGAATGACTTCACTGCTCCTGCTGGCCACACAATACAATACAATGCAATACAATACAATGCAATACTATACAATACGCCAGTTTGGAAGAGACCTTCAAGATCATCGCGTCCAACCTATCAACGAATCCAACCCACCTAAACAACTAAACCATGGCACCAAGCACCCCATCAAGTCTCCTCCTGAACACCTCCAATGATAGACTTTAGGCAGTCTTCATTTACAAGTTAAAGTCTAACAGCTCACAGTTAAGTCAGAGCCCTCTAAAATATTCTATGTGTTCCGTAGATTGAAACTTACTTTTATTATTAACAAGTGTGACAATCAAACTCTGGATTTTAATTAAAATGATGACCTGGGAATTCCAAGCTTGTGATTTTTCTTGACAACCTCTGTACAGCAGCTTCCATTAGTGTCACTTATGCTGACAGATTTTTTCACTAATTCTGTCAAAATAAAAGCAATTTTTATCTGATGAGAATAAAATCTTCCCTCAGGTGCTCACTGCAAGGTCACACTTTTACTGAGTATTCCTAATCATAGTGAAGGGAGGCTGACATCTAAAAATTCAAACCAAACCAAGAAATGTGTTATACCTATGGATTTATACACCTAGAATAGTGAAAATAAAAATTAAAACCAGTGTGATCATGCTGACTACATAACACTGCATTAATTTCAAGAAAACCTTAATAAAAGGAATTACCATCAAGAACTGATCACTCAGCTGAACATCTGTAGCGGAATGGAATGGAATGGAATGGAATGGAATGGAATGGAATGGAATGGAATGGAATGGAATGGAATACAATACAATACAATACAATACAATACAATACACCAGGTTGGAAGAGACCTTCAAGATCATCGTGTCCAACCCATCAAACAATCCAACCCACCCAACAACTAGACCATACAGCCAAGCACCCCATCAAGTCTTCTCCTGAACACCTCCAGTGAAGGTGACTCCACCACCTCCACGGGTAGCCGATTCCAATGGGCAATCACTCTCTCTGTGTAGAAGTTCTTCCTAACATCCAGCCTAAACCTGCCCTGGCGCAGCCTGAGACTGTGTCCTCTTGTTCTGGTGCTGGCTGCCTGGGAGAAGAGGCCAACCTCTGCCTGGCTACAACCTCCCTTCAGGTAGTTGTAGAGAGCAAGAAGGTCACCCCTCAGTCTCCTCTTCTCCAGGAATAGAATAGAATAGAATAGAATAGAATAGAATAGAATAGAATAGAATAGAATAAACCAGGTTGGAAGAGACCTGTGAGATCATCACGTCCAACCTATCAACTAATCCAACACCACCTAATCAACTAAACCATGGCACCAAGCACCCTATCAAGTCTCCTCCTGAACACCTCCAGTGATGGTGACTCCACCACCTCCACAGGCAGCCCATTCCAATGGCCAATTACTCTTTCTGGGAAGAACTCCTTCCTAACATCCAGTCTGAACCTCCCCTGGCACAGCTTGAGACTGTGTGCTCTTGTTCTGCTGCTGGTTGCCTGGGAGAAGAGACCAGGGCTGCCTGTCTACAACCTCCCTTCAGGTAGTTGTAGAGAGCAATAAGGTCTCCCTGAGTCTCCTCTTCTCCAGACTAAGCAACATTATAGCACATAGCAAAAAACCACATTAGATATAAATTTGATACTAGATTGATAACTGAAGAAAAAACTTTATTTGCAGTTCAAATATATAAACTCCTAACTTCAATCCATACACAGCATGTTGATCTCACTCTGATCTCACACATGCCCTGTTAATCAGGGCATGAAACAGATGTAATCCACTGGAAAAGGATAAAACACATCCTAGGACTGTGATTTATAATACAATAATAATAATAGAATAAACCATGTTGGAAGAGACCTTCAAGATCATCAAGTCCAACCCATCAACCAATCCAACCCACCTAATCAACTAAACCATGGCACCAAGCACCCCATCAAGTCTCCTCCTAAACATCTCCAATGAAGGTGACTCCACCACCTCCACGGGCAGCTGATTCCAATGGGCAATCACTCTCTCTGTATAGAACTTCTTCCTAACATCCAGCCTAAACCTGCCCTGGCGCAGCCTGAGACTGTGTCCTCTTGTTCTGGTACTGTCTGCCTGGAAGAGGAAACCAAACTCTGCCTATCTACAACCTCCCTTCAGGTAGTTGTAGAGAGCATTAAGGTCCATTTAGTGACAAAGCCTTAAGTATCTTTGCATTAGTACACAACCCAGCCAACTTAGCCTTAGAATAGGATTTTATGTCTACTGCTCGGAGTTTCGAAAGCTCTTCCTTTTTAATTACACATGCTCTGAGCATAGAGTTTTAAAACATCTAAGTCTAAGGGGTTCTGAGACAGAAAAACATAAACAAGTACATATCTCAGGAAGAACAAAAGTGGAACACAGTAAACAGTCAAAGCACTCAGCTGGCAAGGCTTTTTTTCTTTACCAGAGTTATTTAGGTCTTGATCTCGAGTAAATAGAAGCACTCAGTACACTTTTCAGTCTGTAAGTGGCTGAGGGAGCTGTGGTTGTTTAGCCTGGAGGAGGCTCAGGGGAGACCTTCTTGCTCTCTACAATTACCTGAAGGGAGGTTGTAGCCAGGTGGGGGCTGGTCTCATCTGCTGGGCAGCCAGCACCAGAACAAGAGGACACAGTCTCAAGCTGCACCAGGGGAGGTTTAGGCTAGATGTTAGGAACAGATTCTTCATAGAGAGAGTGATTGGCCACTGGAATGGGCTGCCCATGGAGGTGGTAGAGTCACCATCACTGGAGATGTTTAGGAAGAGACTGGATAGGGTGCTTGGTACCATGGCTTAGTTGATTAGATGGTGTTGGGTGACAGGTTGGACTCGATGATCTCAAAGGTCTCTTCCAACCTGGTCTGGTCTATTCTATTCTATTCTATTCTATTGCAGTTGATGTCTTACTCCATAATCCAGAGAGACAAATAAATACCAGTTTCACAGATACTGTAGTCATATGATCAGCAGATTCTTGATATGTTTAGAACTACAAACAGGTAACTTTATTAGCTGAATACCCAAGCATTCCTGGATTTTCCAGCTGCTACAGATACAGAGATTACATGCTTTAAATCTCATTCAGTGGCTGCACTCTGTTGCAAGTTTATATTGGCCCCAATTCTGTTTTACTGGATGGTACATAAAATCCTGAATAGATATTAATCATGCTTTGAATTACATTTTCTACAATTTGTCCACCAGTAGTCATAACTTAAAACTTTATTTCTAAAATACTGACATTTATAACACTTTTAATTCCTAAAGAACTGAAAGAAAAAAACAAGGCTCTTTTGACTATCTATTCAACTTTTCAGCCATGAGGAGAAAAGAGTATTTCCCCACTATTCAGAAAATCATCTTGAAGTGGGAAGGGCTGTGCATGCAATTTGAATGAAAATGGTGACATTACACCAGTGAAATCTCAAACAAAGCAAAACTAAGCAATGTACAACAACAAGTGTTTGGAAAATATAGGATAGGATAGGATAGGATAGGATAGGATAGGATAGGATAGGATAGGATAGGATAGGATAGGATAGGATAGGATAGAAGGATAGGATAGAATAGGATAGAATAGAATAGAATAGAATAGAATAGAATAGAATAGAATAGAATAGAATAGAATAGAATAGAATTACCAAGGTTGGAAGAGACCTTGAAGATCATCAAGTCCAACCTGTAACCATAACCTCACAACTAGACCATGGCACCAAGTGCCACATCCAGTCCCCTCCTGAACGCCTCCAGGGACGGAGACTCAACCACCTCCCCGGGCAGCCCATTCCAATGACAAATCACTCTCTCGGTGAAGAACTTTCTCCTCACCTCCAGCCTAAACTTCCCCTGGTGCAGCTTGAGACTGTGTCCCCTTGTTCTGGTGCTGGTTGCTAGGGAGAAGAGGCCAACCCCTTCCTGGCTACAACCACCCTTCAGGTAGTTCTAGAGAGCAATGAGGTCGCCCCTGAGCCTCCTCTTCTCCAGGCTAAACAGCCCCAGCTCCCTCAGCCTCTCCTCATAGGGCTTGTGCTCAAGGCCTCTCCCCAGCCTTGTTGCCCTTCTCTGGACACGTTCAAGTGTCTCAATGTCCTTCTTAAACTGAGGGGCCCAGAACTGGACACAGGACTCAAGGTGTGGCCTAACCAAAGCAGAGTACAGGGGCACAATGACCTCCCTGCTCCTGCTGGCCATACTATTCCTAATGCAGGCCAGGATGCGGTTGGCCCTCTTGGCCACCTGGGCACACTGCAGGCTCATGTTCAGCTTCCCATCAACCAGCACCCACAGGTCCCTCTCTGCCTGGCCGCTCTCCAGCCACTCTGACCCCAGCCTGTAGCACTGCCTGGGGTTGTTATGGCCAATGTGCAGAACCCGGCACTTGGATGTGTTAAATCTCATGCCATTGGACTCTGCCCATCTGTCCAGCCTGTCGAGGTCCCTCTGCAAAGCCTCTCTGCCCTCCAGCAGATCAACTCTGGATAGGGTAGGATAGGATAGGATAGGATAGGATAGGATAGGATAGGATAGGATAGGATAGGATAGGATAGGATAGGATAGGATAGGATAGGATAGGATAGGATAGGATAGGATAGGATAGGAATGGAACGGAACAGAACAGAACAGGTTGGAAGAGACCTTCAAGATCATCGCATCCAACCCATCACCCAACACCACCTAATCAACTAAACCATACAACCAAGCACCTGTATTGTAGACAGTGGGGAAAAAAACTCTTTTGATTATCATCGAAAATTATTTAAAGAAAACAGGAATACAGTATATAAGTGCCACAGATTGGAAATCTGTCCCCAGCTTGAGCACTCATTTTGTATGCCCTGGGGCACACCAGTTACTGTGTGTTCTTTGGGCTCAATACAATACAACACACTACAATACACCAGGTTGAAAGAGACCTTCAGGATCATCACGTCCAACCCATCAACCAATCCAACCCACCTAAACAATTAAACCATGGCACCAAGCACCCCATCAAGCCTCTTCCTGAACACCTCCAATGAAGGTGACTCCAGCACCTCCCCAGGCAGCCCATTCCAATGGGCAATCACTCTCTCTGTATAGAACTTCTTCCTAACACCCAGACTAAACATCACCTGGTGCAGCTTGAGACTGTGTCCTCTTGTTCTGGTACTGGCTGCCTGGGAGAAGAGACCAACCTCTGCCTGGCTACAACCTCCCTTCAGGTAGTTGTAGAGAGCAAGAAGGTCACCCCTCAGTCTCCTCTTCTCCAGGCTAAGCAACCCCAGCTCCCTCAGCCTCTCCTCATAGGGCTTGTGTTCCAAACCCCTCACCTACTTTGTTGCCCTTCTCTGAACACGTTCCAGCAAGTCAACATCCTTCCTAAACTGAGGGGCCCAGAACTGGACACAGGACTCAAGCTGTGGTCTAACCAGTGCAGTGTCCAGGGGCACAATGACCTCCCTGCTCCTGCTGGCCACACTCTTCCTGATACAGGCCAGGATGCCATTGGCCTTCTTGGCTGCCTGGGCACACTGCAGGCTCATGTTCAGCCTACAATCAACCAGTACCCCCAGGTCCCTCTCTGCCTGGCAGCTCTCCAGCCACTCTGACCCCAGCCTGTAGCACTGCATGGGGTTGCTGTGGCCAATGTGCAGAACCCGGCACTTGGATGTGTTCAATCTCCTGCCCTTGGACTCTGCCCATCTGTCCAGCCTGTCGAGGTCCCTCTGCAAAGCCTCTCTGCCCTCCAGCAGATCAACTCCTGCCCCCAGCTTGGTGTCCTCTGCAAATTTACTGATGATGGACTCTTCTAGTCCACAAGCTCCTCCAAGAAAATACTAACTGCATGCAGAGTTGCAGAAAGAGGTTATATATCATCTTATTCAGGTGTCTCATTTTTCCACTTTTCTCTGGCCCGTTTGTTGGCAAAAATGCTACCATCATCCAACATCTGCATTGGATGGCAAAAACACACGAGAATTGCATCTCACAGCCTGCATTCATCACTTCTGTGAACACTGATGACCAGCTCCCAGTTACAGAATCCCAAGACAAAAATCACAGAATGATGGAGAATCTAAAACCTGGCTTTTGACATGACCTGTTTGTCATTACAAAAAGCCACTCTCCTCCTTCCTTTTTAATGAAGTCTGCATCTGCCTTTATCAGCCATCTTAAGGCTAGTCCCAGAGGATATTTCTTAGATCCCACAGTTACAGAGATCCTCTTCCACTAAGATGTTTTCCCTTATGGAAACCTTCCTTGTTGCACATTAAAACCACAAAGTGCTGTTGCTGAACAACAAGAGAGATGCAAAACTTCAGTGGGTGAACTCAACACATTAAGGCTGTACCTGATCCACAGTACTTTCTAAGGAGAACACCAGATAGAACAGTAACTGCTTCCAGAACAAGAGGACACAGTCTCATACTGTGCCAGGGGAAGCTTAGGCTGGAGGTGAAGAGAAAGTTCTTCACAGAGAGAGTTGTTAGCCATTGGAATGTGCTGCCCAGGGAGGTGGTGGAGTCACCATGCCTGGAGATGTTCAGGAGGGGATTGGATGTGGCATGGTGCCATGGTTTAGTAGTCATGAGGTGCTGGGTGACAGGTTGGACTTGATGATCCTTGAGGTCTCTTCCAACCTTATTGATTCTATGATTCATAGGAAGATTATTCTTGTTCTTCATTTGACATGTCCCAACCTGGTTCTGTTCAAATCACACTATAGCTCATCAGGAAAAAATCATACGAATGCAGTTACTAAATAAGTCATAAGTGCTCTGCTTTTTGACCAGGCTAAAGAAGTTACATCTAGTAGTATATTTAAACAGAACAAAGATGGAGAACTGCAAATGTTTTTCACCACATGACAGAGGTTATGGAAGTCTTATATCCTGCTATGGACTAAGATTAGCACCTGTACTCAGCACTGGTTAGGCCACACCATGAATACTGTGTCCAGTTCTGGGCCCCTCAAATTAAGAAGCACATAGAGACTCTTGAACATGTCCAGAGAAGGGCAACGAGGCTGGGGAGAGCTGAGGGAGCTGGGATTGTTTAGCCTGGAGAAGAGGAGGCTCAGAGGAGACCTCATTGCTGTCTACAACTACCTGAAGGGTGGTTGTAGGCAGGAGGGGGTTGGTGTCTTCTCCCAGGCAACCACCAACAGAACAAGAGGACACAGTCTCAAGCTGTGCCAGGGGAGGTTTAGGCTGGATGTTAGGAAGAAGTTCTTCCCAGCAAGAGTGATTACCCATTGGAATGTGCTGCCCAGGGAGGAGTAGAGTCATGAGCCATCACTGGAGGTGTTTAAGAAGGGATTGGATGAGGGACTTGGTGCCATGGTTTAGTTGATTAGGTGGTGTTGAGTGATAGGTTGGACTCAATGATCTCGAAGGCCTTTTCCAACCTGGTTAATTCTATTCTATTCTATTCTAGAAACATCAATGACAGAAGTACACACATGCGTGGTGCTAGAACAGTGGTTTGAAGTAAAAAAGTGCTCCTTAGCCCTAAATCCATCAAAACTTCTCAGTCAGAGCATTCTATTTACTTTACATACTTCTGATGGAGGTTGAGTTATGCCAGGACTTTCTCACAAACCTAGGAAGTCACAGAAAACAAGTTAAAATCATTAAAAATACATTCACCAGACCTAGGCTGTGTAATAAGTAATTTATATCTACAAGAGGATCGTCAATCTTCTTTCAGAATAGCTGGGATTAAAAGAAAAGGCTGGATAATTACAGTCTTGCACTGCCTCAATTCCAAAAAACATAGTTCTAGCTATTTGCTATAGTATCATAGTATCAGTCAGGGTTGGAAGGGACCACAAGGATCATCTAGCTCCAACCCCCTGCCATGGGCAGGGACACCTCAAACTAGATCAGCTTGGCCAGCCTGCTCTTAAACACCTCCAGGGATGGAGCCTCAACCACCTCCCCTGGATAACCCATTCCAGGGCTTCAACACTCTGATGGGGAAGAACTTCCTCCTCACGACCAGCCTGAATCTCCCCACCTCCAGCTTCATTCCATTCCCTCTAGTCCTATCACTACCTGAGATCCTGAGAAGTCCCTCCCCAGCCTTCTTGTAGGCTCCCTTCAGATACTGGAAGGCCACAATGAGGTCACCTCAGAGCCTTCTCTTCTCCAGACTGAACAGCCCCAACTCCTTCAGTCTGTCCTCATAGGAGAGGTGCTCCAGCCCTCTGATCATCCATATAGTACTTCCCTTGTCAAAATATGAAAAACCATTTAGTATCCGTCCAAAATCTCAT